>BCLF01000053.1:1258321-1308262 GCA_001602275.1 Zoysia japonica | reverse complement strand
CAGCCCCCGCGCGTCCGCCCCAACCACGCCGCCGTTCACTACCACCGTGCGTGCTCCTGTGCCTCTCTGCCTCCCCGTCTCCTCCCCTTCATCTGCGCCCGTTTTTGCATCTTGCTGTTTTCGCTCTTTACTTTGTGCCCAGTGCATAAATCAGCGCCTTGACGCCTCCCCTCGTCTTCCATTTAATCCCTCTACCCGATGGCTCCTACCCACTCATCCCTTGATTTATACTTTGCCTGGTGTCCTGCTGCCGCTTTCGCTCCTCCCCTCTTCATTTACCAGTTTCCAGGTCACCATTGTTGTGTTTCTTCACGTGCCTAGCAGTGAATCACATTGTTGCCAACAATGTCAGATCGATTGGATATTTTTGCGGATTCTCGATGCTCATATCATGTGATTGGGTTGGTTTCCTTTGTATTTTTTTAGCAGTCAGCCTGCGGTGCTTAATACCATTAATCTTTATTTCATTTATACATTGTAGACCTTCAGGTGTCCAACTAACAATTTTGCCATTTTCATTTACTAGGCACCCATGTCGATTAGATGTTCTTTTAGCTTCTTGATGCTCATGTTATGTGATTACATCACGTTTCCTTTGTTTTGGGTATCAGTAAGCTAATTCTTACACTTGCTGCGGTCATTGTTATTATTAATCTTCATTTCAAATTGATTCTTCGTAGATCTTCAGGTCACCAAATAAAAATTTGCCACCTTTATTTACTGGAAAAACTCACTATCTCTATCGCAAGTACCAAGATTACATAGTCATTTGCAGGAAATACAGTTACCTAGATTTATTTCTCATATTTACTTCTAATTCTGCTTGGTGTGAGTTTCTGCATCCATGGTTCAATTTTTCTGGCAGATCAAAATTTGTAGATCGCCCCTTCAAAATTGAATTGAATATTATATTGGATGCTATAAATAAAAGGAATTCGTTTGGCCCTACAAAGGCAGGTAATATCATATCATTCCATCTCTTTACTCTTGCCAAAGAAAAATTTACCATCTTCATATACTGGAAACCCTCGCTAACTATATCACAAGTTCCAAGACTACATAGTCATATGTAGGAAATACTATCACCAAGATTTATTTGTCGCATTTACATCTAATTTTGCTTGGTACGAGGCTCTGCCTCCAGGGTTGCATCTTTTTGACATATCAGAAACTGTCGATTGTTTCTTCAAAATTAAATTGAATACTCTAACGGATGATATAAATAAAAAGAAATTTTTTGGCCCTACAAATGCAGGTAATATCATATCAGTTCCTCTCTACTCACATTGTTTATTATTATACTACTAAAGAGCACATATCTTTCAGCTGCCTATGCAATAGAATTTCAAAAACATAACTTGTCACATGTTCATGTTATATGGTTGCCAAAAGAAGTATCTTGGGATGCTGCAATGTTACATTATGCTCCATATGACCAGCCTAATAATGGGTAACTTGTAGCCCAACAAATCTGCAAGGTCTTAGGTCATCCTACAAGAGTTGGGACTCCAAAACTATGAGAGTGGTATAATATAACTCAAAACATATATAGCTTTAATACCCTATGCCTAATCGGATCTTTGTAACTTTGAAATTGTACAGGTCATACTTGGAAGATGTAATGACAATTTCTGCTTGCCAGTAACTCAAATTGTTTATGAGCTCAAAGTTGCAGATTACATTCTCGATGAAATAAATGAAGTTGTGGATTTCATAGTCCATGAAATAAATGAGATGAAAATATCCTTTTTCCAGTCACAAAACTTTTCGCCCTCTAACAAGGTACTGATCCTCTTATCTTCAATAGAGCATTTTGCTGGACCTTGCATTCATGGAATCTGATAGTTATGGTCTTCAGTATTAAGAGTTGCAATGTTTAGGAGGCTGAAGAATAGATCACTTACTAATGAACAATTGACTTCATGTGCAATAAAAAATGTTGTTTTTTTTTCTTTTTGGAAGGTATGAATCAGATTAAAGTATAATCCTCTGGGTTAACCTTGATAAATATTGAAAAGAAAATGTAATTTCTTTACTGAAGTACACTCCCCTACTGAAGTTCATCTTAGATAGGCTATGTGTAATCACAAATTTCTAACTTTGAGATTTTTTAGATCAAACTCGAAAGGTGCAATGGTATTTTCTGCTTCCCAGTAACTCCTCAAAGTGTCTATGAGCTCAAATCTGCAAATTACAAACTCAATGAATTAAATGAGCTAGCAATATCTACTTTTCCGGTACTAGCTGTTTTCATCCATCCAATATTCCTTTTATTTTCAGCAGCAATTGTATGTGTATATAAGCTCAAATCTGCAAAATACAAACTCAATGAAATAAATGAGCTGGTATGCTTTAAATGACATGTTTTATGTTTTGCGAGATCAGTTAGTTCTAGTTATTCTGATCTTGTTTTCCTATACAGGTTGATCCCTCACCGAGTCAAAATATGTGACTTTGGAAGTGTGAAAGTTTTGGTATGTCATTTTCCTTCTAGAGTACGTAATTTGGTCTGATATTTAGTATGCATTATTGAAATATTCTTACTGTAGCTATTTGTGCTTCGGAGAATTTGAGATTGCATTAGTGAAGAACATGAGGCTCAAAATAAAGAACCTGCACAGCCTCTTCATGATTTAACCAGCACAAGGACTACATCAGTGGTGATGGGTTGAAAATTTATTCTCTTTCAGTTAAAAGAGGAATAAATCATGTAATAAGTTAGGTTGATTATCAGTGTTATGTGCTATATATGTTCTGGTCATCACAAGGACTACCTCTTGGAATCTTTTAATCATGTAATAGCTAAAAAAGAATTTAAAATCATTTTGCATGGAAATAAGAATAACTGTTTTTATGATCTTCCATAGTTTCGTTTGCTTTCCTTGACATTACAGTGGATCATAGAGTGCAGGATCATGCTTAAAGATGGGATTGTTACAACTATTTCTAAATGTGTCATTTTTCTCAACATTATTTATATGAAGTTAGAATTATATTTTCATATCATCATCTAATCATTCATAAATTTCCGGGGAAGCCCTAGGAAATCAACTAGTTTATTATATGACTACACAGAAAAGCAAATATATGCCTTCACATGAGAGTCGACGACAACAAAATAAGAACAGATGGAGTAAGCTGTTAGATGCTTTCTAATGCTAGTTCCACAAATAATGCTGGTAGATAGATATCCATTTGTGATACGATTAGGACGCTTTGATTACTTTGTTCGTCCACAAGGAATGCCGATCACACATGGAGGCCCCATATCCTCCTAGTCAAACGTGGATCCCCGGTGTCCAAGCCTTTTTCGCCATGAGTGGATGGATATGGACCCTTATGCGCATCCGCGCCTTTTGGGAACATCCGCGACGGCGACCCGGGTTACCGCGCGATTCACATGACTATTCTTTGCCGCGGCACCAGCACAAATCAACAAAGGCTTTTTTTTTTTTTGTTATTTGTTCTCTCTCGAGCTAATTGATTGTTAGATCTTGTTACTTCGCACTAAGACAAAACTCGAACGAGGTATCTTTAGGCGTAACTTGATGATGTGCATGTTGAAACTGTTTGTTAAATATACTTTTTGTCACTTATGACTAGACTACTCAAGATAAGATAAATTATTACTTGACGATACTCTCTCTGTCTCAAAATAAATATTATTTTTAATTTTTTAATAAGATAAATAGTTAAACATCAATGTTTAAATTCGAAAATGATATTTCTTTTTTTTCTAGATTACAGTGTAATCACAGAAATCTGCAAACTAATTGATGCAGGCTGCTCAGCTAATTAAATCGAGCACAGAGCATTAACAAGACTAATACTCTCTTCGGTTTAAAAAGAAAGTCGTTTAGAATAATGTTTTAGTCAAACATTTAGAATATAAATCACAAATAAATTTTAACTTATTAAGTTTGGGAATATAAAAATCATATAATTAGATTTGTCTTCAAAAGTACTCTCATAAAAATATAAATATGTAATTTTTTAATATATATTTTTATAAAAAATAGAAGTCAAAATTATATTTTAAAGACTATATCATTATCTAAAATGACTTACTCTGTGAACAGGAGTGAGTAAATCGATGGCAAAACAAGAACAAGACAAAGAACACCAGGTTTGTACAGGATCCTCCAAGATTTGCGGCCTGGCAGGGGTCGGCCAATGAGGGCTCGCCAAACAATCCACCTCTCTGAGTGGCGGGAAAGGTGGTTCCGGATACTCCACGTAAGAATCCCTCCCATCTCACATCTTTTCCTCCCCTCCCATTGGCCGCCCGCGCGCTTACTTATTCCCGTCCTGCCCTAGCTCCCTACCCCTCTCTCTTCGTTCTCCACACAAGAACCCGGCCGGTCTCATGCCCAGCTCGCCCATGAGCAAAGCAAGCGACCAAGCCAGCGCGCGGAAGCAAACAATAGCAAGCTGAGCGACTGCTCGTTAAGAGCGCGGGCACACGGGCCACACAAGGGAAGCGTGGTGGGGGAACGAGGAGGGGTCAATCAGAGAGAGTGAGCTCGTACGTACGTCGGGTATGTCGGCGTCGTCGGGCGCCTCGTGCCTTGCGTGCGGTGGCGGCGGCGGCGGCTTGGGGGGCTGCGCCTGCCATCATGGGCACGGTGCCGTACCAGTCGGCCTCGCGCGGTGTGGCGCCGTCGCGGACCTCAACCGCGGGTTCCCCGGGATATGGCACCAGCAGCACGCGGAGGAGGCAGAGCCGGCCGTCGTCCTCGGCGGCGCCGCCGCGGCAGGTCCGCTGCACGAGTTCCAGTTCTTCGGCCACGACGAGGACCACGATAGCGTGACGTGGCTGTTCAACGACCCCGCGCCGCACCTGCACCGCGGGCCGGCGGCGGCCGGCAACGGCGTGGTGCCCGCCAAGGACGCGGAGCAGCGGCGGGCGCCGCCGTCGTTGTTCGACGGCTACGCCCCGCCGTACGGCCAGCTGCCGGGTCACGGGCTCACGTTCGACGTGCCGCTGAGCCGGGCCGGCGAGGCGGCGGTCCTGGAGGCCGGCCTGGCGATCGGCGGCGGCAGCACCAACCTGGCGACTTCCACCAGCACAATAGTGAGTGATTTGGTTCCATATCTCCCTTGATCCGTCTAATAACTTACTACTAGCTGTTCCTCAACCTCATGCGCTTCATGGTACTGCTTCCGATCATGCCGAGGCCCTTGCAACACCGCTTGGCCATTTTTAATTTGGCCGACATGCACAAATCAAAATCACGCAGCTCGGTGACATATCCCAGGTCGTTGCGTGCAAATTAACCTCGCGAGAGGGATCGATGAGCTTGGAGAGTCATATCTCAGTAGCTTAATTAAGAAGATAATATCGCCGTAAATGCTTGGTGCAGATCGCTGGAGTAGTGGGAAAAACGTCAAACCCGTCAATTCTATGGTCCAACTTATTAGGAGCTAGTCCAAAACAGTGCACCATCACTAAGCTACACGGTTTTCTTTGCCCTTTTCGCCTCTTCTTTTCCATAGGGAAGAGATCGTCCACGAGAATCACGTTGATGTAAAGGTTCGATAAAATTGGTCCTTGTGCAGTTGTGTTCCAAAAGAGACCCTAAGCTTATGCCTCGCGGCTAAGCCCCTTATGCAAGTTTTTTTTTCTTTTTTTGAGACTGCCCCTTAATTATGCAAGTTGATGAATCCTTGTTTGATTAGTTTGCACAAGGTGACTTAATTAGCCGGACAGTTGACTGTACCTCTCATGTTGCTGTCAATCAAATTAAACTGGAGATAATGGTACCAGCTATAGCTAGCTAGAGAGCAAAGAGGAGGGAACGGTCAATAATAATACACGCCAAGCGTTCTAGACTCTTTTATTTTTAATGGTAACTGAAGAAAAACAAGTTGATTTGGATTTCTATGAAGTGAAATTAAATCTGGCCATGAACTCATTTTCAAAATAAACCTGACCATTTCACAATGAGTGCTAATTAAGTTATCCTCAATGTCGTCAAGTGGAGTTTATGACTACTGAATAGCCCAACATTTTTAGGCTTTGGCTCAGATGATGGAAGAATGGATAATGGCATAGTTCTCTTGTATAAAAGCTTTGAGTGCGTAGATTCTCCACTCATGAAAAATGTCCAGTATGAGATCTCTAACTATTTCTGAAGTCCTGTCGAGAATTTTTAGGCATTTGAAAACAAGATTCCAAAAGAATTTAATACTAATAAACTCTCGGCCCACTCGGAAATAACACTAATAATATTTTACAGTTACGTGAAAAAAAAAATTATGATCAAAATGGGACTGAGATTAGCATTTTTTTCTAAAACAAATAAGAGATATAGTACAAACAGACTGATAATCAACTCCGTCTGATTTCTTGTGGTCCATCATGTTCTTACTGCACAGGGTCCATTTTCTCCAAATGCAAGCACACTAAAATGATTTTACGATGAAGATTTACCAATGCACTACAGGAGTAAAAATGTCAAGACAATGAGTCCTTGTTTGAAAACCGCAAGATCCTGATCAAATGTCCCCCCTGGTTTGTGTAACCTTGTAGTGTCCGTTGGGGGTGGGCCCTTCAATTCAATAATTCTGCATTTGACCGGCCGATTTAATTCTTGCACTCATCAGGTGTCCTTCTGCGGAACGTTCACTGACGCCGCGAGCACCGTCCCGCCGGGAGAGGCGGCGAACGGCGGCGTCCCAACGACCAGCTTCGACCCGGCGATGGACCGGGAGGCGAAGGTGATGCGGTACAAGGAGAAGCGGAAGCGGAGGCGGTACGAGAAGCAGATCCGGTACGCGTCGCGCAAGGCCTACGCCGAGATGCGTCCGCGCGTCAAGGGCCGGTTCGCGAAGGTGCCTGACGTCGGCGACGACGCCGCGCCGCCCCAGCAGGCGGCTGCAGCGGCAGGCTACGAACCCGGCCGGCTCGACCTGGGGTGGTTCCGTTCATAGCACGTACACAAACACGTATGTACGCGCGGACGGGGCGGAGCAATACTAGCTAGCGTAGGCCATCATTGGTTAATTTAGTTATAAATGCAAACGTTTATACGCACGAAAGTATAAGTGACCTCGAGGATTAACTAGCATCTGAAGGCTGAAGCTAAATATACAAATCTACTTCGTATTTTTTTCCAATCAGTTTGTTAATAGATATCCGTACGTGTTGACAATGCTAGGAGTACACAAATGTGATTATGCCCCGTCTCAACAAGTCAACTGTACTGTTACCGAGCTTAATTACTTACTCCCTCCGTTCTCAAATTGACGTCGTTGTTAACTACCACCATCAACATTTCCCATTCATCAACTTTGAGAATAAAGGGAGTAAGTATTAATCATATTTCAAATATCATTAATGATAAAGTACATTATATTATATTTATCAAACTTTTTAAAATATAATCAATGGTTAAATTTGATATTAAAAGTTAACAGTGTCAACATTTTAAAACTGGAGGGAGTGATATGCTTAGTAGGTTGATCCTGAAAACGATCGGCAAATGTCGGGGTTAAAGTAAGCTAGATTTTAGTTTACTCTAGATTAGGCTGAAATTTATAGGGAGTAAATTTGAACTTTATTTTCTATTTATGTCCATTTTTTTCTCTATGGTATAGTCGATCGTTTGTGTTCTGTATCATTATTTTCTCTGTCATGAAGGGCCGGTTCTTTGTATATAGGCTAACGGCCCACATAACTACGAAGAGGATAAGGTCCATATTGCCGCCTGTCCAAAACAATTTGCCTGACAAGCTAAATTCCTTTTGTTCTAAAAAAAGCTAAGCTCATTTTTTTCTTATTATTTACTCCCTCTGTCCTAAAATAAGCGATGTTTTGACTTTTTGAAATCGATGTTTGACCATTCGTGTTATTCAAAAAATTTACAAAAATACAAAAATGAATAAGTCAAGCTTACTTGTAATAATGAATCGGTTCACAAGAAAATAAATAATTTTTAAATTTTTTTTTAATAAGACAAATGGTCAAAGAGAGATGTTTGAAAATCTAAAACGACACTTATATTGAAATGGAGAGTATTTGCGAAAGGGAGAGCTTTAAGTAATTACTAATAAAGTGAACCGTGCTCTGGTTTCTTGTGCTAATAATAGGCTTTTTAAATTAATACAAGTACTCTAATTATTATGATTTTTATGCTTGTATTTTTTATTATGGCCCAAACATTTGAAATGCTAATAAAAAAATTAAGTAACTATATTGTTATGTGATGCAAAGGGCCTAAAAATATTATCCCTCTGGGTTTAAACTATTTACACTTTCTATTCATCTTATTTAAAAGGAAGACAACAATATCAATGTTTTAAAAGTCAACTGTCTCTAAGGACCCGGAGAGCTGTACGTACCCAACCTTTCGCTCCTTATCCTAATCCCCAAACTATCTTCTTCCGCACAAATGTAGCGTGAAAGAAGTCATCGGTACTGAGTTCTGTTTATCTAATTCCTTCAAAATAAAAGTTACCTGGCCCCGTTTGGAATCAAGGATTGGCTTGGGAATTTTTGGAGGAAATCATTCCACAGACAAGGAACGAAGCTTGGCGCATGGAACGCAGGAATCCTCCGTTCCTTTCCAGAGGAAAGGAATCGCTCCAGCTGCATTTCACGAGAAAGGAAAAATCCACTCTGATCTAAAGGAAACTTTGCTCGTGCTCGTCATCCGCCAGCTCAGCGTCGAGGAAGTATGCCGGATGTAGCAGAGCGCGAGGACGCCGCCTTGCTGGTGCTACCCCGGCCACCTGCCATTCACGTACGACCTCGGCTGCGGCCTCTTGCTCCCATCCCTTCGCGCAGCGCCAGCCGCCACCGCCCCGCTCCCACGCGCAGCGTCCGCCGCCGCCGCCACATTGCTCCAGCCCAGCGGCCCAGCGCGTCGCGCCTGCCGCAACCGCGCGCGTTGCTCCCGCTCGGTGGCCACGCTCCCTCGCTCCGTGCCGTCCAGCACACATGCATCTGCGCAGCGAGAAAGGCGGAGCTAATTAATGTGGAAATTGCATATAGAAATTAAGCTATTTAGGTGATCTTCCTAAACCCAACAATCTCGGATGTTGAGCACACAATGTCCATTATGCGGTTGTTTGGAGATGCCACATGTTCGAGGATTAACGAAGGGAAGAGCTCTGTGGCCCCGATTAGCTGTGCCGACGTTGCTTTGGAGGAAGTCCTCCGGAACTTCAGTGGGGAGCGGGCTAGCTTCCTGTTGACTTATTTGGGGCTCCTTCTGACTCTAGGCTGTCTTCACCTAGTGCACCTGTAGCGGATCCAGGACCATGCAAGATCCAAGCTCCTGTAGTTGGCATGGCAAGCTCCTAAGTCTGTTTCGGCGGCTTCAGCGCCGAATAAGTTTATTTTGGAGCTTGACAAGGTTCATAGGCGCTTTCTATGGGCAGGCACCCAACAACTGCAGGGAGACAAGTGCCGAGTGAGTTGGGCGTGCACTTGGCGCCCGCTCAATCGTGGGGGTCTGGGCATATTAGACCTAGAACGGTTCAGGCGTGCCCTTCGTTTGAGGTGGCTGTGGTTCTCTTGTAAGACTCCGTAGAAACCTTGGACCGGATTGCCGCTGCCTACAGACGATACAGATGAAGCGTTGTTCACGGCGGCCACGTCTGTTTCGGTGAACAACGGCAGGAAAGCCGTATTCTAGGAATTCAGCTGGGTTCATGGACTTTCGCCGACAGCAATGTTCCCAGCCATTTTCAACCACAGCAGGAGGAAGAGCAAAACAGTGGCCGAAGCCATGCACAACTAATGTATTCAGGATATCAGCCATGATCTCTCAGTCCAGCCGCTGGCAGACTATGTCTGTCTTTGGAGCTTGATCGAAGAGCTGAACTTGAACCTGGCTACGTCGTAGGAAGACTGCATCACTTGGACTAGGACAGCGAGTGGTTGCTACTCAGCGAAGTCGGCATACGAGCTCCAGTTCGAGGCAGCATGCGCACCTTCTTCCTTGAGCGCGTCTGGAAAACCTGGGCTCCTTCTTGATGCAAATTCTTCATCTGGTTGCTCATGCAGGATCGAGTTTGGACAATGACGCGGCTGCAGCTCAAGGAGTGGCCTAACTAATATTTTTGTCCACTTTGCTATCGAAACTTGAAAACCACTGTTCATTTGTTCATTGAGTGCCCAGCTGTTCGGCTGATCTGGTCGGAGATTGCCCAGTGGGTTGCCGATTCAAGACCGCAACCTGCAAATTGGGACGCTTTCACTGGCATTGCAACCTGGTACATGGCCATGACGGATGGCGCGGCAAGCCGGCAATGCGAAGTTTCTCTTCCTTATGCACTCTTGTGATCTGGCATATCTGGAAGGAGCGGAACGCACGAGTCTGAAACACTGCCTCAAGACTGTTGCTCGATTGATCGTCGAGATCAAAGATAAAGTAAAACTCTGGGTCGACGGCGGTGCTAAATGCCTAGCAAATTTTGTTGTTGTTCCTCATAGCGAGCAGTCCCTTTTGTTTTTTCTTTAGTCGGTTTAGCCCATGCTCCTAAACTGGCCGCTGTTTTTGCGCATCTCGCACTTGTAAACAAACTCTTTTTCTCCTTATATAATTTTTCCGGAATAAGTTTCTGAGTTTTCGAAAAAAAAGGCTAAAAAGGAAATTAAGCTAGTATTTAGTTCACTTGAACTAGGTCATGTGCTAACAGTGCTGTGAACACTGATAGTATAGCTTCTAAAAATTTTATTTCGTTCCACTAATATATTTATCCTATGTTTTTTATTCCAGCATTCTAAACACTTCAATTTTTCCATTCCACTGTTTTGTATTCCCATAGTTTTTCTACTTTTTCACTTCCTACTTGTCGGTGTTCTAACTACCAGCACAGTAAAATTTACATGATCGGAAGGAGATACGGTACGCTCTTCGTATTTGAGGTAATCTATGAAATACTCAGAGGTTTAGTCTGATTCAGGCCGTCGTCGAGACATAATACTTTACGTTCAGAGTGAGTGAATCGTATGAACTCAAGAACACGAGTACAATGGCAGAAGAGAGCCAAAACCCTAGCACGCGTATGTAGATGTGGTTACAATGGACTATTCGAACTTGCTTACTTGTCGTCTAACGCCATCGGTACCTCTTTATATAAGGGTCGGACCAGCGTTACAAATTTGGCGCCTACGGAACCTACGGGCCCTCTGATAGGTGGAGCCGCGGTCATCGTTGAAGTTGATCCGCTGGCGCCGGAGCAGGCTGCCGATGTCCTTCGATCGTCCTTTGTCCAGTCGTGGGACAAAAAACACTTTTCCGTTTCGCTTTACCGCTCGCCAGAACACTTTGATGATTGTCTGGTTGCTTTACCTCCTTCTGAAATGATTTACCTTTGGCAAAGTTGCTTTACCTTTTGCTGTACGTTGTCAGAAATCTCTGTGCTTGTTAGAAGTTGACCGTTAAAGCGGTGGCCGACCCCCGAGGGTCGTGTAGGAATGTTGGCTTCTAGTCGTTGGCTGGCTGAGTTTTGTCGTTATGGGTCCTCGACTTTTCGATAGTTGGGCTGTTGTGCTCGCGTGGCCTCGACCTTTGGGGGTTAGGACGTTCTCTAATGGTTTGATGCGATAAAGTTCTTCGTGGGCTATTCATGGGCCGTAGCCCATGGCTATGTTTTCGTATTCATTCCGGACCCATAGGTAGCCGAGATACACCATCTCGACACTATTTTTTCTCTATTCCTCTGTTTTTTTTCCTATTCCTTTGTTGTTGTTCTTTTATTCCGAACGGGGCATTAGCTGATCTGTAGATCTTCTAGACTAGTGTCATGCTACACTGCACAGTAGGGTTTGATCTTTCTTCAAAATAGACATATAGCATTGTTATTTGAACCAAAAAGGCATCCATTGTAGAAATACAGAATCCATCCTTATAGAAACTGCTATATATGATGCACAAAAGAGTTAATGAGCAAAATATACAGACTATACACTCAACCTAGTATTCTGTATCATCACTGTTATAGGTAATACCGTATACAAGTGCCTGACGGAGTACTATCCATACGCAGCCCTTGCATAGATAACAAACCGTCTGCTACAAATGGAGATAAAAATTGAACTGCACTAGTTGAGCTTTACCGATCCCAATCTATTTCCTAATGCATCGTCCACCGAAGCTTGGCGTAGCAGGCTCTGCAGATCGTCCACCCACTTCTGTTTACTACTGCTGCTCTCACACTCAAACTCCAGCAGGCCTTGCGCCGTGATTAGGCCGAGGCAGCATGTCTCCTTCTTGGAGTCGTTCCCTGGTTCAGCCCAGGTTGGGAGCTCACTGTACACTCCGTAAATCACACCTGCAGCCAGTTGCATAAAGGTCAGCATTTAGAGATTTCAAATATTGTAATTACACATTGTATTAAGTAGAAACTTACACTTGTTGCTCTTTGACAAGGCGCCTCCTATGTGTTTGCTTTTCATCTTCAGTACGACCTGTAATTGTTCAGCTGAGGTGTTAATCTGTGCATCTCTCCCAAGTCTGACCAACATTTAGAACTGAATAGTGAAAAAAAAATATTTACCTGAAACCTTTTGTTTATGTAGATGGACACCCGTGTCCTGTGCAGATTTCCTATATCAGGAACGAAATTTTACACGAGTTACATATGGAGTGCCTCTGAATACTGATTCGTAACTGAATGATCAGGAGGAAAAAAAATGCTTAATCCTACTCGTTTTACCTTTTCTTGTGCGTTTGAGCAGCTCCCCCTCCTTGCACCAGATCTCAGGACTCGACGAATGGCCCTTCTCGTAAGGAAGGACACTGGCATTGCTCCTCGTCTCTCTCTGCGCTCCCTGCTTCAGTGTCGCGCCCCCTCGCAGAGCTGATGATCATGACAGCCAAAATTAGCATGTTCTTTCACGAAACAGCATATGGACTTCGTTCGCCGTGGCGGCAATGGCACCGTCAGAACCAGATCATACGTACCAGTTGCAGCCGCTGCCGTGAGTGTCATCAGGTCACCGGGACTCCTGACGGCGACCGCGGTCTGCACCGCGCATGCCACCTGCTCACGCCGCGCGCCCGCTTGCTGCGCCATCTCGACGCAGTGCGACGCGAGCAGCTCGGTGGCCGACGCCATGGCGGCGGCCATCTTGGACGTCTGGATGTCGGAGCTCGTGGCCGCCGCGACGGCGGCGACCGCGGCCGCGACCCGGGCCACGGACACCATGGCGTGGACCTGGGCTCTCTCCGCGCGCTGCTTCTCCTTGCTGCTCTGCTTCACCCGACACGTCTCCCGGTGGTGGAGTTTGAACCATTTGCCGATCGATTGGTGGTGGCTGACGCTGCTCATGGAATTCCTTCTCGCGTCCCTCTGCACAGATCAGCACCATGAACTAAACGGAAAGTTAGCTGAGAAGAATGAAGTGTGTGCGGTGAATTACCTGCTGCTGATGACACGGAAGAGGAGCGATAGACGCCGTAGGAACCACGGAGTCCTCCGGTATGGCCATCCCCATCTCCGGCAACCAGCTGGCGGCAGCAACGCTGCTCTTCTTGCTCCCGGCGACGAGGATCTTGGAGATCTCCGACGCCGACACGCTCCACGACCTCGACAGGTACTCCATGGGCTCCAACGGCGTCTGCGGCGGCGGTATCGCCGGCACGGCGTCCTCCTCGTCGTCCACCACCTCAATGCTGAAAGACCCGGCTACGACGTCTCTCCCCTTCCAGCTCTTCTCCAAGGCCATCATCATCCTCCTCGCTCCAACTCCCTTCTCTACGTTCGTCTCGTGTCGTTGGTTCGTTGCAGCTAAAACAACTCCTGACGCGGCTCTGCGTCTGCCCTGAGACCGACACAACGCTGTGTGTATACTTATAGTGAGGGAGGCACACACGAAGCACAAGGCCAGGGGTGTGGAGCCGCCGAGCTATGGCCGGCAGGACAGAGGGAAGCAACGAACGAAAGGGAGCACAAGGCTGACTGCCTGACAGGTTCCTGGCTTCCTTTCCTGCTCTGTCCCGGTGGCATACCAGTATAATACTCCTAGAGGAGTACCACCGCACTCGCGTCGCCGCTCTCGAGCTGTCTGCTCGCAGCAGGTGAGCTATCTCGGACCTTGGAGGGCTCAACGAGACATGGAGAAGCTTTGAAGGAACAACGGATTTTGACGCTTCGACCGGGCATTTCGACGGTTGTTGGAGGGGAGGCCTGCACGAGTGGGGGCCTCAGCAGAGACAGCACCGGTATTATACAGTACATGCTCCTCCTCATCAGATATTCGTTCAAGCAACAACATCATTAGAAATTCAGAAACATTCGCCTTGTCTGTCCTAGTGTATTGGGGCTGCCTTCTTTTCCGCTATCATGTCTAGTTTTCAGTCCGCTAAAATCCACAGCCCACACATTACAAACCATGGTGCACGACGATATGGAGCCTTCATGTTGACAGTAGACTATGGTCGCGTCTGCAGACCAGTCAGTGTTAATTAGTCGGTTAGAGCGTGACGGCAACAAGAGGGCCCTCCCTTGGAAGCTGGGCAGTGTCCGTTCACTGTTCCTCGATTCGTAGGATCGATACGACAAGAGCGCTGGGGGCGCTGTCCCCTTCGGCCGGTCTCGCTCGTTTTGTTTATCGAGCTCGTGTCGTTCCTTTCTTGGTCTTCTCAGGTATGTCGTGTGGATCTTGGTGCTTCGATTCGATTTCGTGGTGTCTTTGTCTTGTCTTGTGCAGGGCATATGGTATGACGAAGAGGCGTCGCTTTTGTCTGGACCGGAACCGAGGCCGGCCTCTGCTTCTAGCTGATCACTCGGTGTAGGAAGAAACGGTGAGGCAGAGGCTTGGGTCGAGGCCAGTAAGAAAAAGCAGGTGTTCTTTGGCTTGTTGATAAGAGCAATGATTATGTCCACATGGACAACACAACTCCGGCAGATAATTAGTAGTAGCTGAGAAATTGGGCGCCGCATGCATCCATCATCATGCATAGGCCAGGAGCTAGTTTCGTCGGAATCACGCTTGCAGCTGTAGCTAAGTGCTTAAGCGACTAACAAGCAAACCTTGCCGATTACTTCTAAGTTCTAGCAGAGCTATGTAGGAGTATATCAATACTTTCCTGTGTGTTGTACTTTGCTCCATCGTAGTTTGGCAATACTAGAACTTTAGCAACTACTCCTAATTTATTAACAAGGGGAAAGAACTAAAGCAGCTGCTGCGTTCAATTCAAAGTTAGTGGAGGAGTCGAGCAAAGCAAAGCGACCCGTTTGTAGGCACGGACCGACGTGACCATGAACGCTTCAGTTCAGACTGCCTTTTATTTCCATTTGTAAGTACTATTCCTTTTTCCTGTTGTCTTTGGTACGCATCCGACCTTCAGCTCACCTGCAGGCGGACTCGAGCGGAGTTTGCTACTACTCCTCCGTCTCCTCCGTGATACGGAGTCTATTTTTAGTTTTTATTAACTATAACTTTGATTAATAATTTTTATATATTTAGTTAATTTTAATAATATATATTATATATATATTATAAAAATACTTTTTTGATGAATTTAAAACTACAAATACTTAGATTTTTAAATTTAATTTAATCTATAAAAATTATTAATCAAGTTTGTAATCAACAAAAAGTATACGGAGGTAGTAGGTGCCAGGTTTCCCCCGCTGCGACCGAGACGTCTGTCTGTCCCATCATCCCGGTCTCCGGCGCACGCGCGCCGGCGGAACATGAACGCATCAGGGCAGGGCTCCTCGGCTGGCCAGGCGTGGCGAGAGGCAAGGCCAATGATCGGTGCCGGGTCTGGCGGGGTGGAATCTCCCATCTGGCTCGCTTTTTGCGCCTGCAACGAGGTGTTTTTGGTGACTGGGCTCGGCAGGTGATGATCAGCACGGCAGCTCGGCAAGAGCCACAGTGTCGTGTCTGCGTGGGCGTGTGATCGAGTGGCGAATGTGAGTGAGGTCACCATGCACCCGCCTTTACTTGAAGATGGTGATAGAGCGTGTCGAGCGAGGCCACGGCGATCGATAATGGGGGGCTCTACACGCTGTGCGCGTCATGATTCGAGACGCTGATGACATAGCTTCAAAAGATGCTCTCTGTTCGAAAAAAAATAAATTTTATAAAACTACATTTATTTTATCTGTATTATCACAAAATTACATATTTAAGTTATAGTTTTAAAAAACTACAGATTTACTTATAGTAATTTCACTAATATATATATATATATATATATATATATATATATATATATATATAATATGCCGTTTGATGATAAATTGAACATAATAGTTTTGTGATAATTTAGATATAAAACATGTAGTTTTGTGATAAATTAGATACAAAATATATAG
Organism: Zoysia japonica; assembly: GCA_001602275.1. Taxonomy (NCBI): domain Eukaryota; kingdom Viridiplantae; phylum Streptophyta; class Magnoliopsida; order Poales; family Poaceae; genus Zoysia; species Zoysia japonica. The sequence goes on along the minus strand of BCLF01000053.1, from coordinate 1,291,981 downwards.
CTTTATAAAAGTATGTTTTAAATTTATAATTTTATGATAATATTGACAAAATATATATAGTTTTGTAAAATTTACTTTAAAAAACATAATCAGGCTTACTCCGTATGCTGCAAGTGTCAAACTTCCGATAGGTTTCTGCGGCTGAAATCCCGTCTCTTTTGCGGCTGGTCCAGGTTCGCTTTGCGCGCGTGATCCAAGTTTTGGAAAAACACGCTAAAGATAGTAGCAGTAGAAGGCATTCTCTATAGGTGGATTTCATTCACGTCACGGCAGGGTACTTTTCTCCCGCGCCGCACGGTGAAAGGGGCTCGCACTTCGCGGACCGCATACAGGCCTCGCACGCCTAACATTTTTTTTTCTCCTTTCGTGCATGCGATTATCTTTGAGTATGGCCGACGGCTGTCGCCGACTGGGCCAGCGCCAGGGAGCATGCGCTGGACGGAGACAAGCGGCCGGCGGCGGGCCGGCGGCGCTGTGGCGCACTGGGACGGACACGAGGGTGTTCCATCACCTGCGTGGGCCGTGTCTCCAATCAACGCCACGGCAGGCAGGTGATCTATTCGCTCCAAGGCCCGGTCTCGAGACCTCGACAAAATCTTCGTTTCCGCTCCACAGGCCCATGGCCCACAGCCTCGGCGACTCCTCCCTCTGCCGTCTTGTGTGGGCGCGGCGCTGGCCGGTCGCCAGTGTCGCCATGTTGAGGCAAGCGCGCGGGCGCAGCCCCGCAATGTCGCGGGCGACGGACAAATGCAAATGCAGCATGGGATTCGACAATTTTCAGAGCACCGACACGAACTAGGCACATCGTCAACGTCGAAAAGGACCGCAACGTGGGGCGTCAATGGTAGAACGGGCGGAACCAACAGCCATGCAAAACGCACCCGAGACCTGGGACTAATACAGGGAATCAATGCGTTTGTTATATGGATCCATCAGCTGTGGCGCGCCACGGCCATGGCTCCGCCAGCTACTGCTCGCATTTTTCGTGGAACAATTTTTGTTTCTGGAGCTTGACGAGGGAGTGCGCACCAAATTTGCTCGGAAAAACATCGCCATAAATCGACGTCGCAGAGACACGGCGCCGGCAGCGCAGGCGATCGTCAGTGTGGCCCAGCCCCGTTCTCCCTACTGAGGGGCATTTTATGATTTAGAACTTATTTTGTGTGACTTTGATATTTTGATATACTCACTCACTGTTATACATTTAAATGATTATACGTGTCATTCATATAAATATATCAAATTGTCAAAACTACCACCACAAAACAAGTCGTAAATTGTAAAAAAAAAAATTCCCCACACGACAGTGCAGCACTGCAAGAGGAGTATGTGTACTTTGAAACACTTGTTAAATATATACTACTTCTTCCATTCTCAATTACTTATTATACTTTTTAAGTTTATTTATTTATTTTTATTAAATTTCAAAAAATTACAGATACTGTGATAATTTTTCTCACAGTATTTGGGAACCAGTTTCACAAAACTACATATTTGGTGTACACTTTATCACAAAATGACAAATTTTAGGCTTTTTCTTTACAAAACTGCCGACTAATATCCACTTGTCAAGTTTACGGAAGGAAGAAAACTAAAATTTGTAGTTTTCTGATAAACTTTTCACAAAATGTGAAGTTTTGTGAAATTAATTCTTAAATATGAAGTTTCTCATAATATTGTTATAGTAAATATAATTCTCTAAAATTTACTCTTTACTTTTTACCCTCACTTTGCAATGCACCTTTTCTCTGCTCCTAATAAGTATTCCTCTATCCACAATTACTTGTCATTTATTCTAGAGTTTACAATTTTTTTCATTTATTTGTCACCCTCACTTCTCAATACGACCTTTTCTATTCCCAATAAATCTTTATCTTCATCTTTCTTCTTTCACCAGCTTTAATTCTCGTGCTCAAACTCAAAATAACAAATAAAAAAAAAGAGAAAGTACATTATTTTCTCTATTTCTGTCATACTCGTTTTTAGTAAATTGCGTTTTTTTCATCCTCCTTAAATTCTAGTGTATGTATGGAGGGAGTACAGTTTTATCACATACAAAGAAAAGAGAAATACAGCTAAGCCTCCTTTGAATTTTTTTTTTCAATTTTATATTTATTTATAAAATTGAATTGATTTTTTAAAAAATTTTAATAGTTCTTGCGAATTTTTTTTAAATGGTGCGTAACGTGTGTAGGAGTACTGTATGATCCACTAAAGTCAACATTAAGAACAGTCCCGGACAATACAGACACTGAAACGGACAGAGAAAGTAGGCGAAGGGGGGCATTAACGCCGGCATTCATACCGCCAACGACCTTCCTCGTGATGTCGTGATCCTGTTGCCAGTAGCATGCGCCGGATGTGCATGCTACGAGTACACCGTAGAAGCAGAGGAACCCACTCCAGCTCAAGTTCGGAAGAAGCACAATGTTGCTGTGGTCAGGGAGTTAGGCCGCGGCGCAGAGTGCAAGTGATGTTTTTGCAAGACTCTTTTCCTGCGTGAAATCGGTCAAAATGTTTGGAGCAGCGGCACTCGCATGGCCAAAAGCAGGGTGCTGATATCGGCGCGAGTGACTGCGCAGTGCAAATCACTCCGAGTCAACCGTACCACAGAATCAGCCACGTTGCTTGTATAGCTTGCGTGACGGCAATGGCGCGGAGCAAGTCACCGCACTCGCTCCATTACTCTGACTCAGACACCTCAGTGGAGGAGTAGCACAGGACAGGCATTAACGCCGGTCACCCACCAACTCGACCCCTTCCCTTCGCTTCGGTTCCTCCTCCGGCTGGCCGGCCAGACCCCACGGCGGCAGCGCAGTTACTCCGCTAGCCCTCGCCACACCACCCGCCGTGCGCCGCTGCTCTCCGCCTTCATCGCCTGTGCAGTCCACAGCGCCCGCCGCCACCACCACTACCAGCATCGCGACGCTGCCGCAGGCCAGAAGCAGGCGTTGCCAGTGGCCAGCACCACGCGCGGGAAAGAGTAGCAATAAATCGCCGGCGTGGCAGTGGGCGCGCGTCGGATGCTCTTTGCCTCCCCTGCCTCTGCGCGCCACTGCTCACGTCCATATAGCGCGCGGCGAGCAGCGTCCGGAGCGATGCCGTTGCCTGCGATGTAAGTATAGGTAGGAGTAGCTGGGAGAAACAGTGCTGCCTAGCCATGCCGCCGGCGCCGGGATCCATGACAGGTCAGGAAGGAATGACGGAGCAGGAGGGAGGTGCGGCGACCGGTGGACAAGAACCGAGTAAGGAAAACAAAGCTGACAACGGCGAGCCTGGGGCGGCCGCGACGTGCGCGCCCAAGGCCGCCGCCGTCCCCGCTGCCTTGCCGCGCCACCGGCGGTCCAAGAGGTCAGTCTCCGCCACCGACCCTCAGCAACTCCTTCCTCTCGGCTATGTCGGTCTTCCTTCGCATTTGTTCGGGTTCCGATTTTTAAACTACGCCGGCTTCGCTGTTTCTGTTGCAGTGCATCATCTGAGAGGACCGTGGAGCCACGCAAGCACGCGGCGTCCCGTGGCGCTGTGGAGCCACGCTGCGGCCAAGCGCCGGTTCCCGTAGCTCCTTTCTCGACGAAGGTAGCACATACCTGCACTCTCCACAGACCCGGATCGCACATTCCGGCATTCTCCACAAACACGGAACAGAGTGGATTGGTACCGAGTACTGACTGGCTTTGCGAATTCTCTGTTGTCAGAACACGCCGGCCCCGAGAAGATCTTACGCTGCGGCCGCCGGAGGCTCCGCTGACCGGCCGCCAAGGGATCACCGGCCGAACGCGTCGCCGAACCACCGCGTATCGCTGGAGAATGATGTGAGGGGCGGGTTAATATTAGCCTTTCGGCGTTTTTGTTTGTGCCGTGGTGCGTTTCTTGTGAACGAATTGTTGCTGAATTCTGGCAGGTTAGGCAGCTGCAGCTGAATCTGCATCAGGAGAGGTCCATCAGGGCCATGCTTGATCGGGCAATTGGACGGGCATCCAGCACTCTATCTCCTGGCCACAGGCATTTCCCGGCCCAGGTATGCCGCTGATCTGCTATTTGCCGGTGCAATGTTTTCCCCATTAAATTGACTCGTGCACATTCTCTCAAATTTGCTCGTGTATTGTGCTTGACGGTAAATCAAACTAGAGGTGGTATTTGTACTATGCACAAAAATCAAATAGAGTGTTCGTTTTCATGTAGTGTGCTTCATAGCAGTGCATTGGTAGCTCGGAAGTTTGCTTGCATTCAGTAGAGTGATTTGTTCCCCTTGGAATGAATACTCCTGCTACTCGCATGAACTTCAGTACTCTTGCTAATAGCACAACTATTAGGCCACTTGCATCTATATACAGACTTTCCTCTGTTCTTGTGTTTATGTCGTTGATTAGTTTAAATTTGAGGTATTGCCAGTTTTGAATTCTTGATAGCTAGTAGTGTATTGCAAATTAACGACAAAAAAGGGAAGCAATTGCCAGATCAATAGGGCAGGCAATGCAAGATAAAGTGTAATGCCCCTGGTATTATTATTGCAAAATTGTAATGGCATGTGCCAAATTAATCCGGTACTCTACTCCATTTAAATTGTGTTCTGAAGGCTGAATGCTATTCTTCCTGCAGACAAAGGAACTGATAGCGGAGATTGAATTGCTCGAAGAGGAAATTGCCAACCGAGAGCAGCACGTTCTTACTCTCTACAGAAGCATCTTCGATCAATGCATGTCCGGGCCTTCGTCAGGGCAGAGTTCTGGTATTTCTTCTCCAGCGCACATAAAGAGCATCAGTTCCAGAACAAGACGGCAGCCAAGCATAATATCTAGTGCGTTTTGCTCCTCCAAGAAGCTCCCGCTTCAGCCTTTCCACATCATGGCGACAGTGTCAGAGTCGGGAAGAACCAAGAATATGCTCAAGGCCAAGATCAAGCATGATTCTTTCTCAAGTGAAACGTTGGATGTCAATCCTACGTCCTTCCCACCGGATCTAAAGAAGGTAGCACAGTCAAGCGTACTTCATGAAGACTTATTGAGTATGCCTGCTCTGAAACATTGTGTATGCCCAATTTCCACTAAAACATTGGTTTATCATTTGAATATGCTAAAAAGTATTGCCTAAGAATATTATTATATTTTACAGCGTCAAATCTATTTTGTGCTGAAACATGCATAATTACTGCAAATTTCCCCCCAAGCTTGTGCCTCTATACCCAATGATATTTCAAATGCTGATATGCTACTTATATCTGTCTTATCATGCAGTGGACTAATTTTGATTCTTCTCTTTACAAAAAGTTACCTTATTCCGGAGGTAGTTCTCTGGCTCGCACCCTGAAAGAACACCTTTATCAATGCCCAAGTAAAATTTCTGAAGAAATGGTCAGATGCATGGCCTCCATATACTATCTTCTACGCAGTGAGGCACCAGAAAAACCTGAAAAGGCCCGCTCACCGTTCTTGTCAAGATCATCGACAAATGTCATTCTTCCTCGGAGAGTAAATGGAGAGGAAAACTCTTTGTTAAACAGCAAATGCATAGTAGAGGTATCATCATTATCTGTTGACAAGAACCAGATGCCAGACGTTTCTTACGCAATTACTCACTACAGGTCAGTAAAAATGATTAGTGCAAGAATGTACGATCAAATTATGTCAATCAGATAAAATTTCCTCCTTTTTATCATTTAGGTTGCTTGTGGAGCAGCTTGAAAGAGTTGACCTGAGCATTTCAGTAGACAACATCAAACTGGCCTTTTGGATTAATGTGTACAATTCTCTTATCATGCATGTAATGCCAGATACTGCAGTCACTTTGCTTTATGTTTTTATCTCATGATTTTATTGCCCTCGACAAAGTATTTTCATTCACCTGCAGGCATATCTAGCATATGGAATTCCTAACAGTTCTTTGAAAAGAATGGCGCTATTTCACAAGGTTGGACCGTGTACTACTCCTATATACATTTGTGATTTGCCATTGGTGTACAGTACATGCTTCATTTTGTTTTGAAGATTTTGTTTAAGGAAGCATTTTTATTTTATTGTTGTTAATAAGTAATTCCCCTCATTGCAGGCTGCCTATAATATTGGGGGTCATGCAGTTACCCCCAACTCCATTGAGCAAGCCTTGCTGTGCTTCAAATCTCCACGAATTGGTCGTGTATGTAGATCTGCAGTACCATGCTGAAGTTTAAATTTTGTTTTGATTTTCCATGCAAAAGATGGAATCTTAAGATTTCTAAATAGATTTTTCCTGTTGTGTCTTATATGACTATAAATTAGTTGAACATCAAATTGCAAATTTCTGCTGATAATTGGTGATAAGATAAACAATTTAAAAGAACATTTTCAATATTGGTTTCCATGCAACAACAATATAATGAAACTATAACATGACCATATGCTAAGTTGCTTATTGGATGAATTTGCCAACAGTGGTTCGAGTCCATCCTCTTCACTGCAATGCGGAAAAAATGCACGGACGAGAAGCAACTGGTTCAGCTCAAGTTCGGCCTACCTGACTGCCAGCCTCTGGCCCTGTTCGCCCTATGCACCGGCGCTTCATCGGACCCCATGGTACTCACCTCGCTTCCACTTCAGCACACCACACCTGCACGTCTGTCATACTCAGCTCCTTGTTCTAAGCTCTGACCATCCGATCGCAGTTGCGGGTGTACACGGCCAAGAACATCATGGAGGAGCTGGAGCGTGCCAAGCTGGAGTTCCTGCAGGCAACTATGGTGGTGAGGAAGTCGAAGAAGAAGGTGTTCCTGCCGCGCCTCGTGGAGCGGTACGCCCGGGAGGCGTGTCTCAGCCCCGACGACGTCCTCCCGTGGGCGCAGCGCGAGGGGGGCGTCGCGGATGGCCGCAAGCAGCAGGACGCCGTCCAGCAGGCCTACGGGAGCCGACGGAAGGCGGCGCAGGCCGTGGAGTGGTTGCCGTACACCGTCAGGTTCCGCTACGCCTTCCCCAGGAGCATGGTCGACAAACCGCACTGCTAGCTTCGTCTTGCAAAATCTTCTTCGTCCCTGATGATGCCATTGCTGCCGGAAGTACCTTGGTGCGAGTTGCTCTGCTGGTGTTGATGCTCATGCAGCGATTGCTGGTGTAAAGATGTCCCGATGCTGCTGCGTTGTTGTGTTTCCATCATTGACAATTATACGGATGAACTTGCGTAGTACTAGTACTAGTAGTATCATTAATCAAGCAACCAGTGAGAACGAGGAGTCTTGTACAGATATTGGAGTGATTGGCTAGTGTAATTTCCAAAGTATTCTGTCTACCGAGTTTCCTTTAATAAATTAATTTATATAAACTACATTTATAAATCAGTTTATAATAAACCGTACTAGTTCCAAACAGGTCTTAGTCACGAAATACTGAAGTCCCATGTAAACTTTGCTCTAGCAACACCAATATTTTTTTGGTTTTTACATTTATTTGTTCTTTTGATACAAAAGATATGTTTTTATTTATAAAAGATGCTTTGTAGCTTTCGTTTTGTTGCAACCATGACTCTTTCTTGCTTGAAGCTTCCTTCGGATTATTTTGAAGCCTGTTTGACACAGTTGCACGCTTCTAAAAAAAAGAAGAAGCTCCTCCTCCTCCCCAACGGGAAACTTAACTGCAGCTTCTCCCCCAGCGTTCCTTTTCGTTTATTCTGCGAACAAACTGATCAAATAATCAACTTGTGACCGCCTTATTCCATACTCACATGGATCAGAGAAACCCTCACAGTTCTTAATAGTAGCTGCCGGAAATCGTGGAGCCTCGCAAGGCATGATGCAGTCATCGGAGTGGGACCTCGCTGGAGCTCGAGACGCGTTATCACAACTGCACTGGGTCCCTCACCGTCGCAAAGGTAACGTTGACTGTAAAAGATCCGTCAGGTCAACGCACCGAGAGCATTAAGTCGTGCGGATCGCAACGGATTAGATCACTGAAGCTGTCAAAACCGAAACTTGGCAAACTAGAACTTTCGGTTTCGTTGGCAAATTAGAACTTTCGGTTTTTCTAATTAGTTCGGAAAAAGAGTATGTATCACGATTTCGCTGTGAAAAACGGCTAAGTTTATGTGCAAACCAGTAAAGAGATAAACAACGCACTTTCGTGATGAAGAATGACTAATTTACGAGCAAACTAGCAAAGCCTGTCGAATCTCACATCTGAGAGAGACCCCGAGTGAGCATGAGCATTGCCGGACGTATCCTAGATCAGTCAGCGGGCCCTAAGACGTCATCTCTGATCGTGAAGACCCGTGGATGCATATGAAGGTTGGAAGAGAGAGTGTTTGAGAGGTAAAAATGTAAATATACGATTGACGATGTGATTGCTGTCCTCACTCGACTGTGACCCTCTCTTTGTATAGAGGGGGATGTACTTATCTCGTAGAGAGCCGAAAACTCTAACAAATCGGTAAGAAATCAAATTTGAAACATATTTCTCGAAACAAACAAAACCGAAACTTTCAAAATCCAAAACCAGAACTTTCGGTTTCCGCGAGTGTGCAAATCAGCAAAACCGGAACGTACGGTATACAAAACTGAAACTTCCGGTTTTGCAGCCTGTGTGCATTTTGAAAACTTCGTAGCTTCCTCATCCGAGCTTCAAATTAAGTCATCTATATATCTGTTTCGATCATATCGACAAGGGCTACATCTTGGAACCTTCAAATCAGTAATTTGCCTTCATCTTCTTCCATTTATATTCACTTCTTTGTTTCTTCTATGAAAATTGATGAAAATGCCCATTTGTAACCTGAAAACATGTATAAACACCAAACTTCTGAAATAATCGGAGTTAGCATTGATGTAAACAATTTTGCTCCTGGTGACCCTGTCAAAACCGAAACTTTCGGTTTGTCGTACCGGAACTTCCGATGTTGGACCCTCCGACAAATGGCCGGACCCTCCGGTGGCCGAAGCCTCGGTTCCAGAGAAGGCTTGTTGAAACCTCCGGTTACATACTGGACACTCCAGTGAGGACTTGACTATTTTTGCCATAGTGGGCTGCTGAAATCGGAACTTCCTGTTTGGCAAACCGGAATGTTCGATTTTGCCTGGATGTAAATTTTGGGTGTCAATATGTGCCCATCTGTTTTTTGGTAAAGTTTACATACCGAAAAACATTCTTTAGACCCAAAATTATCCAAAAGTGACAGTTTACCCAAACAAACCATTGGCCATACTAATTTAAAAAATGGTATTCATACCCTTAGCCGAATGGAATTAGGTTCCTCACAGCATATTTGATGGTTAGCAATAATTCACTTTGTAGTGTCTTGGTCATGAAAAAGTCTCCATGAATCATCCTCAAGTCCTTGGGTTCGGCTTCATCAAGTTCCGAAACATCAAAGGCCGAATCACTACTTGCCAAGACCAAAAATTTTGAAAGTAAGAACCCAACATCATTGCCTCTTTGGATGCAACATTATCAAGTTCAAGTATCGGTCTTTCAAGACCAGATATTTAAAATGAAAATTTGGAACATGGACTTTCATGGATTATCAATATTGTCCTTCATCTCGCTTAGTACGTTTTGCCCCCTGAGTGTCGAAGTTATTAGTAGCTCGACGATGGATGGTTATAACTCATCGGCTATAGAAGTCTCATGCTGTTCTACCATGTCAAAACTATGTCGTTCTGTATTTAAGCACTCTTATCAAATTATTCAAAGTTCGGCAATAGAACTAAATAGTTCATAAAAATGCCTACATGCCAAATTTTAAACTTCTTTTGAAATATTAGGGTAGAATCACATGGGCAATGACTAAAAAGATTCTCCAGCACTTTGATTCAGCTCTATCCAACTTTAGAACAGAAATAGCCGAATTATCACTTTCCCAGTCAAAACCGAAACTTCCGATTTTTTCAAGATTTTAGCAATGGCAATTTCGAGTATCGATCATTTAATAATTGAAAATTAAGCTTTATCGTCATTGTAACCGGATACTCATCATGTCAAATACATAGCTCCAATTATCATAAACTTAAATGCTTAATAACATTAAATTTATGATATAAGATTTAGCATCTAGGCATGCATCGATGGGAGTACTACGAGATATCCTTCATATAACTCATATGACTGAAATAAACCTCAAGAAGTAATACAAATGCCATATGTGTAGTTATTTCGGTCTTTATAATTAATTTCAACAATGGTATAGCTACTTAGATATAACCCTTCATAGCATGAACAATATTTGTACTCCCAAGGATTAAACTAAAGCCAAGAAGGATGACAACAAACATATGAAAATGGCGCCAAGTCATATGCATTGGTGACATGGACAATGAATCAAGATGAAGAAATGATTAATAATCTTGATGATCAGACACATACCTTAATTGTTTCTTAGTTCTTTTCTTTTCCACTATCCTCTTTAAACCCATTATATGACCATCATTATTGTCACATTCTTGAAAATTTCGTTTGTGAACCCATACCATGCCCTTCTCTTTCAACTCTTCCGCACTAAGTTTTTGCAATTTCTTTATTTGCCAATTTGAGAAACCGAGTGGACCTCTCGGTTGTGTTTTTGTCTTGAAAATTGGCAATCCTAATTTGCTCTTGGACACCTCAATCTTGTTTGGCTCAGGTTTAGCATCAAGAATGCCAACACTTGGTTGTTTCATATCTTTGCCACTAAAAGCCGAAGTTTTTGAAGTATGAATCGGCTTTTCTTCACCTAGATTCAGATCTGAACTTTTTTCCTTACGACCATATTTTTTGACAGATAAACTTGCCAAACCACTTTTACCTTCTCTTGAGCTATTGACCGATTCTTTTTATCAAAATGGTCTCTTGTTTTCTTGTATTCATATTTTGCATAGGATAGAATTAAAGTTGCATCCATGAACCATGCCACTCCCACGATGAATAAGGATGAAAACTTATAGTGGATGATCCATATGGCATTGGTATAATCGGCGTAAAAGGAAGATATGGAGCCTCTGAATAAACTTTCTTCTTTTGACAATTCATACCCTCATGTTTGTATTGTGCAGGTACTCTTGATGGCTTAGAGTAATTTTGCTTAGAAGTATTTCTTGCATCTGTTTCTTTTACATATTTAGCCAAATGCTCATCAAAAGTAAGCTTTATCTTTCTATCCTGATGTTGGCTATGGAGTTTACCTCCTTCAATCCTTTTCACATTGACTCTTAGATTTTTGCTCATTTTATTGACTATGTGAAAACCAAAAGTTTCGGTTTGGCAACATGATTAAAGGACTAACATTATTTGTTGAGTTTATGAGCAGGTTGTTAGTCCAAAAAGAATATTGAGAAGTCTTGATTTAATGAAGATTACCGCTTTTCTCATAGTCATGAGGTTGCTCATGCTAAGTCAAGTGAAATTGTTGCAAGATAAGAGTGAGATCAAAAGATATGTGTACTCTAAGTGAATATCTCATCAAAAGGTATCAACAAGAAGCTACTTGACTTGTAAAGATTGAAGTTGATGTCAAGGAAGCCAAGAGAGGTTGTGCTAAGCAAAAATAAGATCAAGAATTATGATGGATTATATTTAAGATCTCAACCAAAAGGCCTTTGAGTTGTGAAGTTGATATCAAAGAATTCAAGAAGCATTCATTGAAGATACAAGGCAACATTTGACTCAAGTTAGTGAGAAGGTGAAGGATTAACTTGACGGTGTCGTGATGACCGGGAAAGGGAGAAGGGCAAGAAGGAGTCTTGGCGCCGAAGAACCTTAGTACCGGAGAAGGACAAGTTGAGTTGAACCGTGATGGACCTTTCAAGCTACAAGGAGTCATAGTTTGCTAAGTGTCGATATTCTATTGAAAAAGAAGATAAGAAGTAACTTGAAAGCATTTTAGTGGATATTGATCACATAGATTGAAAGTTTCCAAGATTACTAGCTTAAGATGGAGTTGCTCAAGGAAAGCACATGTTGTTCACCCTCAAGAAGCAATTTTATGAAGAAGTGGCAAGATTAAAAAAGTGAAGCTCAAGTGTTGCTTATAGCTTTTATTTAATTCTTGAGTATAGGTATGCCGCTCTATCAAAGGGGGTGCAACATGGATTAAAATATAATCTCAGTGCTCATGGAAACTCAAGTGAGAGGAGAGAAACACAATGGCCATACACTTTCACAAGTTTTGCTGAAACAGAAAAAATAGGAAGTTCCGGTTTTGGCAGCTTCTAGCAAAATTGCCTAAGTCTTCACCGGAGTGTCCGACAAGCCCTCTCTGGAGTCGAGGTTCCTAACCATCGGAGTGTTCGGCCCTTTGCCGAAGGTCCCAAACCGGATGTTCCGGTTTGGTGAACCGGAAGTTCCGGTTTTCCCAGAGTTGTGTCTAACGGCTAGTGACCGTTAGTAACCGGAAGTTCCGGTTGGGAAACCGGTTTTCCCAGTTTCAGCCCCCAACGGCTAGTTTTTGAGAGAGTGGTATAAATACCTCCTCTCTCCCCTTAGTGGAGCTGCTGGTGTTGCCCACGACCTAAACTAAGCCAAAGCATTCTAGAGCTCTCCCCAACCACTCTTTGTGAGGCTTGTGTGATTTGTGAGAAATCCAAGTGTTGGGTTGAGAGAGATTGCATTTGAGAGCACAATTGAGCACTCCCATCCATTGAGCACTTGAGCAAGTTGCAAATCCGTGAGCATTTGTTACTCTTGGAGGTGAAGCCTCCTAGACGGCTAGGCGTCGCCCGGTGAGACACCAAGCTTGTAGTGTGCCACGGGAAAGTTTGTGAAGGCCCGCTTCGCCTCCGCAAGGGAAGAAGCAAGATAGTGATTCGAGGGAAGTGGTTGAAAGAGACTCGGCTTGGACTTGGCCTTGTAAGCAGCTCAAGCTTCCTCAACGGAGACGTAGACGACTTGGGAGCAAGTCGTTGAACTTCGGTGAAACAATTCCTCGTGTCCTTGCTTTACTTTGCATTTCTTGTTTCATTTATTTGTGCTTGTGACTAACCCTTGATTCTCTGTGAATCAAGTAGCTATCTTGTCCCTTATACTCTTTTAGAAGTGATTTGCAAGTTTCTCAGGAGAATTCTCAAAGTTCAGGTTTAATTCTCTGCCCCGAAAAAACTGGAAGTTCCGGTATTGAAAACCGGTACTTCCGGTTTCTGTATTTATTCCTGCTTGCTTCAACTGTTCAGGCAGAACCGAAAGTTCTGGTTTACCAAACCGGAAGTTCCGGTTTTAGCAGTTTTAATTTTCGTTGCAAGTTTGCGTTAATTTTCAGGAACGCCTATTCACCCCCCCCCTCTAGACGACATTTAGGTCCTTTCAATTGGTATCAGAGCAAGGACTCACATCCAAGCCTAACAGCCGTGAGAAAAGATGTCTTTGGGAGGTGACTTTGATCCTATTGTTCTAGACTCTTGCAATTACAAATTATGGTGTTCCTATATACTTGATGTATTTAGAGCTATCGATCCTATGTTGCTAAACATTGTGGATGCAAGTATTCTTTCCAATGATTTTGACTATGATAATTATTACAAAGAGGAAGAAATACTCTATCAACGTAATGCTCAAGGTAATTGCATTATCTCTAGTGCTTTAAGTACAGAAGTATTCTATGAAGTTCTTGAAGAGCATGTCAACATCGATGATGCTCACCTTGTTTGGGTGTCTCTAAAAGAAGCCTATGGTGACAAGGATGATTGTGAGGCTCAACTCTCAAATGATGAAAATATCAATGCCTCAATCTCAAAAAGCTCATGTGAAGAAGCTAAGGTGGAACACACGCAAGATCAAGAAGTTGTGGATCTTCCGGCCATTCTGCAAAAACCGGAAAACCGGAAGTTCCGGTTTCGCAGAATCAGTTTGTCTTCATTTAACTCTCAATTTGAAGATTGTTGTCGTTTCAGGCCAGGTGAAGAGTCCACATCACCAAGTAGTACGTCTTCAAATGATGAAAACTCCTATTGCCTCATGACAATGAGTAATTCTAAACTTATTGTCAATAGTGATAATTTGAGGAAGGGGTCATGTGTATCCTTGGTTGAAAATCTTGAAGATGAATGTGCTTGTGCTACTAACTATAATTCTTATGTAGCACACCTAGAGAAAGCAAATCAAGAGCTCAAAGCTCAACTAGAAGAGCTTAGCAAGAAGCATGTTATTTTGCAAAATGATCATAATGAGCTCTTGTGCTTTTATGAAAATATTGTAGAATCACACATCACTTTGAATGTCGCTCATGAGGTTGTGTTAACTACGGTAACATCCTACCAACTCATAGTGCCTAAATATTCTTGCTCTCAAAAATTATTTGATTTATTTTGTGCTAACAATTGTTGCTCTCAAGCAAAGTCATCTTGTGATGAGCAAATTATTGTAGAAACTTGTGATGACTTCATTGCAAGTGAAAATGATACTCTCAAGGGAGAAATCAAGAAGCTCAAGATGGATTTTGGTTCTTTGAAAAGAAAAGACCGTGTGCAACCATCTCAAGATAACCGTGACAACATGGTGAAGAAGCTTGAGAAGGTATCAATCGCCACATGTGTCAATAATTATAGCAAGAACCAACACAAGTATTATATCAAAGGCAACAAACAAATATACAAGATGAAGTCCAATATCAAGTGCTCAAATAGCTCTCAAAAGGGACATATTGCATCAAAGTGTCCTATGAAGAAAAATGACTAAGCAACTCTCTCTAGAAGACAAAGAAGATTATCTCAGAAGAGGTGATTTGGATGCAAAGAAAAAGGACACAAGATTGTCTCGTGCCCTAAAGAAATCAGGATGGAGAAAAACTGCAAAAATCGGAAGTTTCGGTTTCAGCAGAAAAGCTGCAGCCTCCAGCAACATTGAATAAAGACTTCTCCAATGCTTTCAAGAGATACATGGGCATCACAGAAAAGAAGAAGAAGCAAGAAACATCGTCTACAAGAAAATACAAGTATAGAATTTGCTACACTTGTAGAAACAAAGGACACGTTGGTAAGGATTGTCCTATGACCTTTGCTTCAAATTTTAAGTTGACTAGTTCATCATTTATGAATGCCAACAATGACACTTGTGTGGTTAAGGTGATTAGTTCACCCATTGCTAGTACAAGGTCAATTTGGAAGCCAAAATTTTGTGGATCTAACTCTCAAGGACCCAACAAGATTTGGGTACCAAAATATACTTGATTTTGTCCACAGGCCTTAGGAGTGCAATGATGTCAAGCCTTGGTTAGTTCAATACACTTTCATGTTTTTGGCCAAGCTTGAAGTCCTATGGTGCAACAACTACATCTATTGCATTCCGGTAACAAGTATCACTCAAATGTCTTCTTGTATCTCTCTTTCAAATATAACTTTATCAATGACAAAAGAGATGCTAGATAATGATCTAAATTGATGCAAGCCTTACATAAAAGTCGAATTTAATATCTCCTTTGGAGAATCTCTTCTTGCTAAATTTTTGCAAAAAATTCAGAAGTTAAGAATTAAATAAAAAAATAACAAGTGTTTGGAGTGATACATGGGCATAAAGTAATCTAATGATTGGATTTTCACCTCAAGAATGAAATTTCCAACATGACGAAGGAAATATAAACACATCTATGTGATTGTGAGTATTTCTCCTAACATGCTTTCAATAATTAATATATTTATTCTTGCCTTGACTGAGATATAGAATAAATTCCTCTATTATATCAATTTATTATTTTGCATATGACAAATTATTCAAAAATTTGATGCACACTTTAAGGGGGAGTATATTCTATCTCTTAAGTCAAATGGAACTAATGTGATTTCTTGAGTGATTTTAGAAACAAATTAGTTCCAATTATGGAGAATTTGTTTCTCATGGAATTAGTGCCTCAAGATGAGTCTTGTAAAAATAAGTAAACCTTCTAACTCAGTCTTTTTGGTTTTATTTCGATATTTCCGTTGTCTGCCATAACCGAAAGTTCCGGTTTGACAAACCGGAGGTTCCGATTTGAGCAGAAAACTTATTACTAACCTTTTGAGGCTATTTGTCTTAGTGACTCATTAATGGATATTACAATACTCTTCTAGCTTGATAAAAAGTGTAAACTATCATCATTGAAAGTGCATAGATGAAATGGCAAATATGGTATTTTGTCCAATTTGTATTGATCAACTTCAAGCTAGAAAACTCCTATTTTTTCCATTAATGAAGATTCTAATATCTAAGAGGCAAAGGTATGTCCTAGTAATCTTTTTACCTATCCTTGCATATAGAACTCATGTGTAGGAATTTGACTTGGTATGTGTGGCTTAGGCCATTCTATACTCTTTGTGGCATAGGATAGATCTTTTTTAAAAAAAAAATTAAGAAAAAAAACTCTTTATTGCCTCTATGTGTTTTATCAAAATATTTGAATCTTTTGATCTTTGTGATCATGTTGACCTACTTGTGATTATTGTTCACATTGGTCGATTGTTGGCTAATTACATGTGGAGAAACGCTCTCAAGTCCATTAGTCCATCCTTCTCCTTCAATAGCTCAAATATCCTTCAAATCCTTCAAATCATCTGAGGAAATTGTTTTCATCGCAAATCAATCGAGTTTCCTCAAGTTTCGGCATTTTTGCAACTCCTGCAAAATCCGGACGTTCTAGTTTGTCAAACCGGAAGTTCCGGTTTCTGCGTTTTTAACCCAGCCGGCCAGGATTCACCCCCTTCATTCTTTTCACTCCTCTCTCTCCTCAAGAACACCCTCAACACCTCAAAGTCTCCTCTCCCTTGGAGATCTCGCGAATCAACCGTGCAAATCTTCGAATTTTGGGTGGAATCAACTCTCCCAAGATCGGAGATTCCGATTTGCCCTACGATTTCATCTCTACATCACCCTAAGGTACTTTTTGTTTTTCATCTTCGATCTCTCAAGTACCTTGGTGGATTTGAAATTCCTTTGGTACATTGTCTCCTAGATGTACAATGAAGCAACGCTCCAAGTTTCACTAAGTTTCGTTGGCTAAATCGATGGATCTCATAACTTAGGTTTTCTCTGTGAAAACAGGACGTTCCGGTTTCGCAAACCGGAAGTTCCGATTTTGTCAGAGATGCCCTAAATTAGGTTATTCGTCTAATTTTGAAACTTAGGTTCCTTTATCATGTCCTTAAGGCCTTAAATCACTCTAGTACAATTTTTGATGAAACTATGAGCGCTAGTTTTCTTTGTGAAAATCGGAAATTCCGGTTTGTGAAACCGGAAGTTCCGGGTTTTTCAGTGAAACCAGAACTCATCTTTTTACCTATAATTGTCATCAAACCTTCTTTTATCATGTTCCTAAGTGTTTTTTGTCTAGCTTTACCTTGGAACAGCGTCATTTCAGACAGTGGTGGTGAAAGAAAGACCAAGGCGAGACATGAAGGAGAATTTGGTGAAGGATCTCAAGCATTGCTACAATATTCGAGAAGAGGCAAAAGGATCGCTAGAAGATCAACTTCTCAAAGGGCTGATATCTATGTGGAGACTAACTCTAGTGACGATGATGAGGAAGAAGAGTATGTGCCTCCGGTTGCTCCTAGGATGAGCCATAGGCAAGGTGGCTCTAGGACTGAAGCGGGAAGTTCTGGGACTGCTCATGTGCCTGAATCGGAAGAATTTGATGTTGATGAGATCGCTGCTCAAGGAGGGATATCATTTGGAGAGCTAAGGTTGCATGCTCCTACCAACCTCGGATGGAGGAACCGGGTGAGCTACAAAGGGAAGACTGATTTGGTAAGAGAGTTGAGGATCAAGAATCCTAGAGAAAATCAAAGAGAAGCATCAGATTACAGATTTCACACATGGTTCCAACAAGATTATTATGAATCTGTGATCCTTCCAAAAAGCCATCCAGTGGCAAGGGCTCAATGGATTGATTTTGCATACATGACAAGTAAAAATGACAGTATCTTCAACGAGGTCATTCATGCATGTGAGGCAAAGAATGTTAGAGGAGTCATGAGCTTTCAAAAGGATTGGAATAATGAAGTGATTGCTCAATTCTATGTCACTCTCTATGTTGAGGAAAGTGGGGTGAGGAAGATGCATTGGATGACCGAAGGGCAATGGTATGAGGTGACATATGATCAATTTGCCCGTCTCTTTGGCTTTGGGAGGTTGGATGGAAATAGAGTGAAGTTGCACTATGCAAACCCTCTCCCAAACAACCGTATGAGGTTCATGTATGGAGGGAATGAGAGGAATCTTGGCACCACTACCGGTTTGCTTCCCTTCTACACATACTTGAACCGGATGATTAGGAAGACCATTGCTCCTAGAGAAGGTGATGCGACCAACATCTCAAGTTATTCCAAGAACCTTCTCGATGCTCTAGCTCCTAGTGGTGTCCCCTTTTCGGTGTTTGACTTCATTTGGGAGGAAATCAAGTCTATATCAAGAAGCCCTCTCAAGAGTTGTGGCTATGCTCCCTATATTATGCACATGATTGAGAGAGTCACCGGTGGCCAATTTGTGTGTGATGAGACTCACCACTCTCTCAAGATGAAGCCAACTTTGAAGAATCCTCCTGTGGACAGCGGTGATGTGGGGACTTCTCAACGCCCCTCTCCTCCAAGAGGTGCTAGAGGAAGAGGTCAACAAGGTAGCAAGCCCACCTCTCCTATCAAAAAATTCTTCGGGATGCTCTTTGGTCTTTGCCGGTCCCTATATGATGCGGATGTAAAGGCTCGTGAGGAGAGGATAGCAAGAAGAAAAGATTCTAGGTCTGTCAAGTTGCTTTGCCAAGAGAAAGGTATTCCTCGATCTCCCATTGAACCAATAGAAGAACCCGAGATGGAGACATTTGAAGAAAGAATGGCAATGTATGAGGCGTATAATCCCTATCAAGAGTGGTTCGGAGACTCTAGCTTCAGCGAAGCTTTTAGCATTGGTCCTAGTGGTGCTCCCGTTCCACCACCATTTGCTCCTCCATCCGCTCCCTCTCCACAACCCGGTGATGATATTGTTGAGGAAGATGATGAAGGTGAAGATTCGGAGTGAGCTGATGTGAGAAGGACCCCTTTTGGTGCTTGTGAAAAAGGGGGAGAGAAATAAAGCAGAAAATCTGATTAAAGCTGAATCCCTTCCAAATTTTGACTTCTGCTTTTAGCTCTGTAATACCTGAAAACCGGAAGTTCCGGTACAGAAAACCGGAAGTTTCGGTTTTCCTAGGCAGAACAGAGTTCTCTGTTTCATCCTTTTCATATCGTGGACTTGAGAAAAATTTGTAATGTGTGGAACCTATGTGTGCTTTAGTTTATTTTCAAGTTTTAAGACCTTTTATGTGCTTAAATTGTGATTCATGTTTGAATTGGTGTAATGTTGTTTAAATATGTGAAGTCGGGAAAAACCGGAAGTTCCGGTCTCCACAGACTTCGCATATTAGTTTCTTTTAATTCTTTTGTTGTGGATCTCTTGTCATATGCATCACGTAATACATGTTCACACACACTTTATGCACCCGACGGATTCTAACATATAGAGGGAGCTCTCATGTTTTTCTATTTGATGTGCAAATGACATTTTAGGCCAAAATTGAATTCATATCAATATGCACATTTTTAGGGGGAGCAAAGCCTATTTGATTAGAATCTAAAATCCGAGCTTATTGAATACCTTTTGTAAGCTTTAATCAAGGTTGTCATCAATCACCAAAAATGGGGAGATTGAAAGTGCATCTACACCCTTAGTGGGTTTTGGTGAATTGAATGACAACATGATTAAAGGACTAACATTATTTGTTGAGTTTATGAGCAGGTTGTTAGTCCAAAAAAATATTGAGAAGTCTTGATTTAATGAAAATTACCGCTTTTCTCATAGTCATGAGGTTGCTCATGCTAAGTCAAGTGAAATTGTTGCAAGCTAAGAGTGAGATCAAAAGATATGTGTACTCTAAGTGAATATCCCATCAAAAGGCATCAACAAGAAGCTACTTGACTTGTAAAGATTGAAGTTGATGTCAAGGAAGCCAAGAGAGGTTGTGCTAAGCAAAAATAAGATCAAGAATTATGATGGATTATATTTAAGATCTCAACCAAAAGGCCTTTGAGTTGTGAAGTTGATATCAAAGAATTCAAGAAGCATTCATCGAAGATACAAGGCAACATTTGACTCAAGTTAGTGAGAAGGTGAAGGATTAACTTGACGGTGTCGTGATGGACCGGGAAAGGGAGAAGGGCAAGAAGGAGTCTTGGCGCCGAAGAACCTTAGTACCGGAGAAGGACAAGTTGAGTTGAATCGTGATG
This sequence comes from Zoysia japonica, assembly GCA_001602275.1. Taxonomy (NCBI): domain Eukaryota; kingdom Viridiplantae; phylum Streptophyta; class Magnoliopsida; order Poales; family Poaceae; genus Zoysia; species Zoysia japonica. The sequence goes on along the minus strand of BCLF01000053.1, from coordinate 1,271,838 downwards.
GACCTTTCAAGCTACAAGGAGTCATAGTTTGCTAAGTGTCGATATTCTATTGAAAAAGAAGATAAGAAGTAACTTGAAAGCATTTTAGTGGATATTGATCACATGGATTGAAAGTTTCCAAGATTACTAGCTCAAGATGGAGTTACTCAAGGAAAGCACATGTTGTTCACCCTCAAGAAGCAATTTTATGAAGAAGTGGCAAGATTAAAAAAGTGAAGCTTAAGTGTTGCTTATAGCTTTTATTTAATTCTTGAGTATAGGTATGCCGCTCTATCAAAGGGGGTGCAACATGGATTAAAACATAATCTCAGTGCTCATGGAAACTCAAGTGAGAGGAGAGAAACACAATGGCCATACACTTTCACAAGTTTTGCTGAAACAGAAAAAATAGGAAGTTCCGGTTTTGGCAGCTTCTAGCAAGCCCCCACAATGGCCATACACTTTCACCCTCAAAATAGGAAGTATGCCGCTCTAAGTCTTCACCGGAGTGTCCGACAAGCCCTCTTTGGAGTCGAGGTTCCTAACCATCGGAGTGTCCGGCACTTTGCCAAAGGTCCCAAACCGGATGCTCCGGTTTGGTGAACCGAAAGTTCCGGTTTTCCCAGAGTTGTGTCTAACGGCTAGTGACCGTTAGTAACCGGAAGTTCCGGTTGGGAAACCGGTTTTCCCAGTTTCAGCCCCCAACGGCTAGTTTTTGAGAGAGTGGTATAAATACCTCCTCTCTCCCCTTAGTGGAGCTGCTGGTGTTGCCCACGACCTAAACTAAGCCAAAGCATTCTAGAGCTCTCCCCAACCCCTCTTTGTGAGGCTTGTGTGATTTGTGAGAAATCCAAGTGTTGGGTTGAGAGAGATTGCATTTTAGAGCACAATTGAGCACTCCCATCCATTGAGCACTTGAGCAAGTTGCAAATCCGTGAGCATTTGTTACTCTTGGAGGTGAAGCCTCCTAGACGGCTAGGCGTCGCCCGGTGAGACACCAAGCTTGTGGTGTGCCACGAGAAAGTTTGTGAAGGCCCGCTTCGCCTCCGCAAGGGAAGAAGCAAGATAGTGATTCGAGAGAAGTGGTTGAAAGAGACTCGGCTTGGAGTTGGCCTTGTGAGCAGCTCAAGCTTCCTCAACGGGGACGTAGACGACTTGAGAGCAAGTCGTTGAACTTCGGTGAAACAATTCCTCGTGTCCTTGCTTTACTTTGCATTTCTTGTTTCATTTATTTGTGCTTGTGACTAACCCTTGATTCTCTGTGAATCAAGTAGCTATCTTGTCCCTTATACTCTTTTAGAAGTGATTTGCATGTTTCTCGGAAGAATTCTCAAAGTTCAGGTTTAATTCTCTGCCACGAGAAAACTGGAAGTTTCGGTATTGAAAACCGGAAGTTCCGGTTTTCTTTATTTGTTCCTGCCTGCTTCAACTGTTCAGGCAGAACCGGAAGTTCTGGTTTTAGCAGTTTTAATTTCCGCTGCAAGTTTGCGTTAATTTTCAGGAACGCCTATTCACCCCCCTCGAGGCGACATCTAGGTCCTTTCAATTGGCCGATACTATGTGAAGACTCTCCCTTGGGAACAAGTAATATACCCTCCTCAATCGATCTCTTAGATTTATTTACCGCAGCAGCGCCAACGGATGCATCAATTGAAAACTCATGATCTGATTGGGAATTAGGTAAAGTACTCGTAAAACATACCTTATCAAATATATTGAAGAGGCGTGGAACTTTGATATGAATCTGTGAAAACCGAAAGTTCCGATTTATGAAACCGGAAGTTTCGGTTTTTGCAGAATCGCTAGAAATCATCAAACTGTGTTATGGAAACGCCTTTGTCTTCTTTTCATCTCTATCTCCACGCTCCTGTTGATGCTCCTTATTGACCGAAACTTGTTTGGTTACGGGGTGAGGTTGATGAATAATGGAATAGTTCCTTGACAAACATATGACCTCCTTAGGAAAATTAAACATGGCTATCTTTTTACATCAAATATTCTCTCATGTAGCTATGTTTATTTTATCGATCTCACTTGTAGCCGATAATTCAGTAATAATCGGTTTTTTTTTATCAAAATGGCTTTTGATTCTTGCGAGATGTTTTGCAACAACCACATCCATTTTCTTCTCTATACTTGAAAAAGAATCTTGAGGGAACATATGAGTAATTGTTGAATTTTCACCCATTCGGCCATGATTATTATTTGCATTTAAAGCCGAATTAGTGGGTGAAGTATATGTAAGTGTAGCATGTAGAGGTATGTGAATGTTTGCTAAACTTTCATTAATTTGTCTACAATTTTCAACAATGTAAGGAGCCGAATTACGATCATCAAGACTTGAGTATAATGCTGAATTTGTAGGCATAACCGCCACTCTAGTAACATGTGAAACATCATATGGCACTTGAGAATAATTTGATGAATAATATGAACTAGTATGGCCGTATGTGTCATGCATCAGCATGTCATATGAAGCTATCATAGATGGTGCAATTGGTGCCGGTGCATTGAATGAAGAAACACTATATTGAGCATTCACAAAATTAGCATGTGGTGTTTCATAAAACTTAGCCGAACCCGTCATGTTGGCTTGATCTTGATAACTACTCATCGGTATATGAGCTTGCCCTATTACCGATGCATGAGGATATGCGTATTGGATGTTGATAATAGAATTTAAACTTGGAGTAAATGCATCATGAACAATGGTTGCATCATGGACAATAGGTCTTTGCATGTATTCGGAATGATGATTCGAATAGTTAAGACCACTATATGTATAATGACTAGTTGATGCAATATACTCATTACGATATCTAGCAACATCAATATTAGAATTTGCAGTGCTTGCAAAATGATCATTAAGGGTTGCCATTGCATATTGTACCTTGTGATCATTGTGGCGATATGGATAGCCCGCCATGTGTTCTATTCTTGTCTTGATCGAACCGCAACAACAAGGTGGTCTTGATTTTTTCTTTTTTTTTTGGGTCCTTACAAATAAAACCTGCTCAACAAGAATAAGAACAATCGCAAATAGATGCAACGGCCCAAAGAGGCCAGATGTGATGGTGATGACGAACCACAAAGATAGATTAATTAGAGAAAAGGCTAAGTTAGAAAAATTTGGTTGTCATGATCAAAACTGAATAATCACCCCCAGCGGATTCGCCAAAAATTGTGTTGACGCCTAAAAGATCCGTCCGGGTCAACGCACCGAGAGCACTAGGTCGTGCGGGTCGCAACAGACCAGATCGCTGAAGCTGCCAAAACCAGAACTTCCAGTTTGACAAACCGAAAGTTCCGGTTTTCCCTGATCGGTTCGTAAAAGGGGTATGTATCACGATTTCGCTGTGAAAGGTGGCTAGGTTTACGTGCAAACCAGAAAAGAGATAAACAACACACTTTTGTGACGAAGAACGGCTAATTTACGAGCAAACTAGCAAAGTCCGTCGAATCTTACGCCCGAGAGGGACCTGAGTGGGCATGAGCATCGCCGGACGTGTCTTAGATCGGCCAGCTGACCCTAAGACGCCATCTCTGGTCGTGGAGACCCGTGGATGAACAGCATATGGAGGTTGGAAGAGAGAGTTAGGGTTTGAGAGGTAAAAATGTAAAGATACGATTGAAGATGCGATTGTGTCACGCCTGGCGTGTCGGACTCGCTGCAGTCCAGCTAAGCGTGCCGGACGTGCCAACAGGCATTCGAAGGCTGTTACGTGAAGAATAAAAGGACGCCAGGACAAGGGATTGGGCAGAAAAGATGCTAGTTATCAACAAATCTCTCTCTCTCTAGTTTACCTTCTCTCTCTCTAGCCCCCCTCTACCATTCTACCTTTTGGTAGTTATCTGTATCGTTGGCTGTAACAAACTCTGTCCTCGTTGGAGGAAGAACTAAGAGAAGGAGATTACCTCGCCAAACCTATGTGTGATCTTCATTCGCTGAGCGATCCTCCTGTGCGCGAGCTCGTCAAACTCGACGATCGGCACGCGCCTTACATTGGTATCAGAGCCCGGTTCCGCTCACACCGCAAGCACGACGTCGTACAAGCCGGGACCGTAGGCCCGCTTCCTCGTTGACACGATCATGGCGGCCGAGCAGCAGATGCTTGACGCCATCACCAGACTCACGGAGCAGTTGGCGGCGATGGATCGGAAGATGGACGATCTACGCAGCGACGTCACCATGATGAAAACCCAGGCTGATCTCTCTATGAAGTCGATCACTCTGTTGCAGCAGGAGCAAATTCAAGTGGCCCGCACGTTGAAGTCGTACCACGTCTCAGCGGACGCCGCAGCCACGAATGATGGTGTTCTAGCATCGTCCCCGACCATGCCGATCATCGAGTCGCCTTCACCATCCGACCAGAGTAACCCACCACCTCCTCCTCCTCCACCACCACCTCCACACCATCATCGTCAACAACAGCAGTCGATGCCTCCCCACCAGCACCATACTACTTCCCCTGATGATTCTGGTTTCACCGAGGGGCATTCATCTCGTCGGCAGTGGATGCCGCAGATGGATTTTCCAGTATTTGATGGCACTGATGTTCAGATCTGGCTGGACAAGTGCTCTGCATACTTTCAGTTGTATCAAATCCCTGCATCATTTCAGGTCACTGCAGCGTCTGTGCATCTTGTTGACCGTGCTGCTCACTGGTTTCAGGCTCATAGCCAAACCGTGGGGTTTTTCAGTTGGGAACAATTTGTTGCAGCTATATTACAGGAATTTGATGTCAACGTCCATCGCGTGAAAACCATGGAGCTCCTCAACTTGAAGCAATCTGGTACCGTTCACGAGTATAAACTTGCTTTTGAACAGTTGGTTTATCACATCCGTCAGTATGATGCTTCTTTGAATGAAACTCTTGTCTCACAATTCTTATTGGGGCTGAAAGATGATATAAGATTCTCGGTTGAAATGCATTTCCTTGACACTGTTGCTCGTGCTGCTCAGTTGGCTATGGTGCAGGAACATCTGTTGACAAAGGGGAACCGTGGCTCTGCCCGCTCTTATACTCGTTCCTCTGGTTCAACTCTTACTAGAGAGGTGAAGCAGCCTGTCAACAATGGAGATTTATGGAAGGCTAAACAACTGAAAGAATTTCGTTGGATGAATGGATTGTGTTACCGATGTGGTGAAAAATTCAGTCCTGCTCATAAGTGTAATCCAGTTGCTCCTGGTCAGTTGCAAGCTCTCCAACTGACTACTGTTGATGGTGGCTCTTTTCTATATGATGAGATTTTGGACATGTTAGAAGGGTCATCTACTGTCTATTCTTCCCTGAATTGCTTCATGTTTGTCCATGCTATTTCTGGTCGTCCTGATGTGAGAGTGATTCAGTTACAGGCTTTGGTTCACAATTAGACCATACTTGTGCTAATTGACTCTGGAAGTTCTCACATGTTCATTAACTCTGCTTTAGTGCATAAACTTCAGTACCCTATTGTACCTATCTCTCCTATGATAGTGAAAGTAGCTAATGGGGCTGTGTTACATACTACTTCTGCCATTTCAAACTTTGAATGGTATATTCAGGGCCACACATTTCAGTGCAATGCCAAGTTTTAGATATTGGAGCTTATGACCTGGTTTTGGGAATGGACTGGCTTGAACAATTTGGCCCAATGAACTGTGATTAGTTACAGAAGTGGATTCAGTTTTCTTATAAAGGGAACATGGTGAAATTGCAGGGCATTTAGTCTGACACTACTTCAGTGATTTCTGAAATGTCTTGTCACCAAATGCTCAAGTGTAGCAAATCCAATGATCTTTGGGCTGTGATTTGGGTTCAGGAGGCAACTAGTTATGCACCACATTCTGGCCTTCCTTCTGTATCTACTTTATCCCCATTGTTGCAGGACCTGCTTACTGAGTTTCATGATATTTTCCAAGACCCAACTACTTTGCCTCCTTTCAGGGCTTATGATCATGCTATTGCATTATTTCCTGATGCTGCACCTGTAAATGCCAGACCATATAGGTACTCACCTGAACAAAAAGATGAGATTGAACGACAAGTTGCTGAAATGCTTGATAAAGGTCTCATTACTCCTAGCATCAGTCCTTTTGCTTCACCTGTGCTGCTAGTAAAAAAAGGATGGTTCCTGGAGGTTTTGTGTGGACTACAGGAAGTTAAACTCATTGACTATCAAAAATAAATTTCCTATGCCCATCATAGATGAATTCTTGGATGAAATTTCTGGTTCAAAATTTTTCTCTAATATTGATTTGAGATCTGGTTTTCACCAAATTAGAATGGCACCTCAAGATGAAGCCAAAACTGCATTTAAGACTCATCATGGTCACTTTCAATTTAGAGTGATGCCATTCGGCTTAACCAATGCACCTGCAACTTACCAATGTTTAATGAAGTCTATCTTTGCTAAGTTCATGAGGGAGTTTGCACTGATCTTTATGGATGATATATTAGTATTCAGTAAATCCATGTCTGAACATTTGAAGCATCTGAGGCTTATCTTTACTACTCTAGCAGAACACAAGCTCTGTCAAGTTTAGTAAGTGCTCTTTTGCTCAGCAGACTCTATCATATTTGGGTCATGTCATTTCTTCTGAAGAAGGAGTATCCACATACCCTTCTAAAACAGCTGTTATGCTTGAATAGCCCACTCCTACCAACTTTACTGAGTTAAGAGGCTTGTTGGGTTTAACTGGTTATTATAGAAAGTTTGTGAAGAATTATGGTGTGTTGGCTAAACCACTGACCACTCTGCTCATGTCTAAATCATTTGTGTGGACTGAGGAAGCTCAAGCAGCTTTTGAAGCTCTCAAGACTGCTATGACTACTACCCCAGTGTTAGCCTTTCCTGATTTTTCACAGCCTTTTGAGGTGGAAACTGATGCATGTGACTTGGGTATAGGTGCAGTTCTGTCCCAGCAGGGCCATTCCATTGCATTTTTCAGCAAAGCTCTGAATGCTACTAATCAAAAACTTTCAACATATGAAAAAGAGTTCTTCGCTGTCATGATGGCTGTCGACCGATGGAGAAGCTATCTGTTGAGATGTCCCTTTATTATTAAGACTGATCACAAGAGCCTCTGCCATTTGCAAGACCAGTCTCTGTCCACTGGTCTCCAACGCAAAGCCATGACTAAATTGGCTGGGCTTCAGTTTAAGTTTCAGTATAAGAAAGGCATTGAGAACAAAGCTGCAGATGCTCTGTCTCGAGTGGCTCATCATTTTCAGACCACTGCTGTCTCTTCTGTAATCTCTGTGTGGATACAAGAGGCCCTGAACTCATATGTGTCTGATACAAAAGCTCAAGCTCTCCTCACTGAATTGGCTATCCAGAGTCCTAATTCACAAGGGTACTCATTACAAAATGGCATTATCAGATACAAGAAATGCATTTGGGTTGGCAATAACCCTGCTCTACACACTAAGTTGATTACCAGCTTTCATTCTTCAGCTCTTGGAGGATACTCTGGTATTTCTGCTACATATCAGAGGATCAAGAAACTATTGTGCTAGCCTGGACTTAAACAAGATGTGGATTCTTTTGTTAGACAGTGTCTTACTTATCAACAGGCTAAACATGAGACAATCAAAACTCCTGGTCTGTTACAACCACTGCCAATTCCTGCTAGCTCCTGGAAGGACATTTCCATGGACTTTGTGGAGGGGCTACCTAAGTCTGCAGGTTATACTGTTATCCTGGTTGTAGTTGACAGGTTTACTAAATATGCCCATTTCATCCCTCTGAAGCATCCTTACATTGCTGCTCAAGTGGTTGTATCCTTCTTCCACAATGTGGTCAAGCTCCATGGACTGCCCCAAACTATTGTGTCTGACCGAGATAAGATATTTACAAGCACCTTTTGGCAAGAACTCTTCAAGCTGTTGAACACTAAACTTCAGCTCAACTCAGCTTACCACCCACAAACGGATGGCCAAACTGAAAGAGTGAACCAATGCCTTGAAATGTATCTCAGGTGTGCTGTCCACAACTCTCCTTCTAGCTGGTCAAAATGGCTCTCACTTGCTGAACTATGGTACAACACATCTTTTCACTCCAGCTTGAACTGCTCACCCTTCAAAGCTCTATATGGGACTGAACCTTCTCTTAGCCTAGTCCCTCAGTTACAACAATCTGATAATGTTTAAGTGGTGGACACCTTGAAAGAAAGACAGTTGTTCATTGAACTTCTGAAAAAACCAGTTGGCAAAGGCTCAAGCAAGAATGAAACATTTTGCTGACAGCAAACGTATTGACCGCTCTTTTACAGTTGGAGATCGTGTACTGCTTAAGCTGCAACCTTAAGCTCAAACTTCACTGGTCAATCGATCATGCCCCAAGCTTTCCTTCAAGTTTTATGGGCCCTTTACAGTGCTGAGCAAGATTGGTCAAGCTGCATATAAGCTGGATCTTTCTCCTGATCGCCACATTCACCCGGTGCTTCATGTCTCTCAACTCAAACTATTTACACCAAATTACAGTCCTGTCTCCAGTGACTTGCCCATTCCTGTCGACTTGGACCACTCCACTACTGTGCCGATCAAGATCTGGGAACGCCGTCTGGTGAAAAGAGGCAATGCTGCTACTACACAGATCAGAGTTTCTTGGGCTAATCTACCGAAGGATATGACTACGTGGGAAGATTACTATGTTCTCAAGGACTGGTTTCCATCTGCAGCAATCTGGGGACCAGTTGCTTCTTCGGCGGGGGGCACTATCTCGCCTGGCGTGTCGGACGCGCTACAGTCCAGCTAAGCATGCCGGACGTGCCAACAGGCATTCGGAGGCGGTTACGTGAAGAATAAAAGGACGCCAGGACAAGGGATTGGGCAGAAAAGATGCTAGTTATCAACAAATCTCTCTCTCTCTCTAGCCCCCTCTACCATTCTACCTTTTGGTAGTTATCTGTATCGTAGGCTGTAACAAACTCTGTCCTCGTTGGAGGAAGAACTGAGAGGAGATTACCTTGCCAAACCTGTGTGTGATCTTCGTTCGTTGAGTGATCATCCTGTGCGCGAGCTCGCCGGACTCAACGATCGACGCGCGCCTTACAGATTGTTGTCCCTCAATCGGCCGTGACTCTCTCTTTATATAGAGGGGGATGGACTTATCCTGTGGACAGCCAGAAACTCCAACAAATCGGCAAGAAATCAAATTTGAAACATTTTCCTCGAAACAGGCAAAACCAAAGCTTTCGGAATCTAAAACTGGAACTTCCGGTTTCCTCGGGTGTGCAAATCAGCAAAACCGGAACTTTCGGTATACGAAACCGAAACTTCGGTTTTGCAGCCTGTGTGCATTTTGAAAACTCCGTAGCTTGCTCATCCGAGCTCCAAATTAGGTCATCCATATATCTGTTTCGATCGTCTCGACGAGGGCTACATCTTGGAATCTTCAAATCAGAAATTTGGCTTCATCTTCTTCTATTTATAGTCAGTTCTTTGTTTCTTCTATGAAAATTGATGAAAATGCCCATTTGTAACCTAAAAACATGTATAAACACCAAACTTGTGAAATAATCGGAGTTAGCATTAATGTAGACAATTTCGCTCCTGGTGACCCTGTCAAAACCGAAACTTCTGGTTTGACATACCGTAACTTTTGATGTTGGACCCTCTGGTGGCTGCAGCCTCGGTTCCAGAGAAGGCTTGCCAGAACCTCCGGTTACATGCCTGTCGGCGTTCTGACCACCGGCACAGTACGAAATATAATCGAGAGGGTGATGTGCCTTCGTATTCGATATGTCTTAGTCTACGAAAGACTCAAAGAGTTTTTTACCTGGTTCTGGCCACCTCGAATAGTGTAATACCCTACGTGCAAGGGATAGTTTATCTCGGTGGAGGAGTACAAAGGGTCGGATTCTCTCTTCGGGAGAGGATCCAGCGCCTAAATCATGGGTGCTCGATGCACCTGTTTGTGGGGGTGCTTGTGCGTAGACGGTTACACGCAAGAGCTCTAGGTTTGGTTTTTGTGTGTGTTCGTTGTTCTTCTCCCGTTCTATCGCCCCCGGGCTCCCCTTTATATAGGGCGGTCCGAAGTTACAAAATGGTGGGCCCTACGCGGTTCTACTGTCTCGCTGACAGGTGGGTCCTCCACTGGCGTTGTCATCATTCGATACGCCCAGGCGCGAGCGTGGCTCGTCGCGTCGCACGCAGCGGCGGGCACTGTAGCGCCTGTCCGGCACTGTAGTGCCAGTCCGGTACTGTAGCGTTAGCCACAGTGCCGCCGGGTCTTGTCCGTTGACTCCCGCGGCCCGTCTGGCTCTGCGGCTTCAGCTGAAGTGTCGTCGTGGTGAAACCCGTCCCATCCCATCAGGACGGTTAGCGGTTGGCACTGGAGTAAATGCGACATAAAGCCGTACCTACCCCCCGGGGGTCGGCCCCCCCGGCGTCAGCCTTTGGAGGTCGGCGTCACCGTGTGCCTTAGCGCAGCTAAAGCTTAGCTTTCGTAGATCGTCGCCTCGGGGGTCGGATCGCACGCTCGTGTGCCGTCATCCGAACCAAAACCCCCCGGGGTCTTGGCTCATGTGTACGGCTACGGGTTGTTAAGTACCCGGGGTACATGATCTCGACAATAGCCCTCGAGCCTGGCGCCGTTTGCGACCTCTTGTTGAGGCGACGTTGGGCTGGTCGTCTCCGAAGTTCGTCATGATCCTATAGGAGCACGCGAGCGCGCCCGTAAGGCGTAGCCCCCGAGCCCTCGAGCGATGCTGAGGGTCAGTCGTGGGCTGAAGCGTCGTGCGGGCTATCATTCGTTGATGGTTGATCCTACAAGGGCGCACGAGCGCGCTCGTAGGGCGTAGCCCCCGAGCCCTCGAGCCCTCGAGCGATCCGAAGGGTCGGTTGTGGGCTGAAGCGTTGTGTCGACCATCATTCGTTGATGGTTGATCCTACAAGGGCGCACGAGCGCGCTCGTAGGGCGTAGCCCCCGAGCCCTCGAGCCCTCGAGCGATCCGACGGGTCAGTCGTGGGCTGAAGCGTTGTGCGGACCATCGTTCGTTGATGGTTGATCGTAGGGATACGCATGAGCGCGCTCTATGGGCCTGGCCCCTGAGCCCGAAGGCGATCCGAGGGGCTGGCCGTGGGCTTAATCGCCGCGTGTCGTTCCGACAGTCGAGGTCGGGCTGAGGTCGTTCTCGATCTTTTGTTCAGAAAGACGCCTAGGACAGGCCGGTTTGATGCGCTCCCTGCCCATGATCAGTGTCGCGCCTAAGCCGAAGGCCATGATCAGCGCCCGATCGTTCGAATTGGCCAAGTGGCCTCGGCTGTCGATCAGTCGATCGTAGGGAGTTTCGTTTGCGTGCAAGTGTCGTTCCAACCGTCGGGGTCGGGCCGAGATCGTTCTCGTTCTTTCGTTCGGAGAGACGCCTAGGGCGGGCCGGTTCGATGCGGTCCCTGCCTATGATCAGCATCGCGCATAGGCCGACGGCCATGATTAGCGCCCGAACTTTCGAATTGGCCAAGTGGCCTCGGCTGTCGATCAGCCGATCGTGGGAAGCTTCGTTCGCATGCTTTCCCTTATTCGGACTCACCGTGACGGTCACGGGAATCGGACGGCCTTCGTGCCTCCACGTGGAGGGCGATCGGACCATTTGGGAATCTCAATCGGCGGTTGATCCGGCAAATTGGTTCGAATTCGAACGGACGGCATCAGGGACGCGTCGGCGCGTCGTACTCTTGCAGCCGTCTTGTCAGAGTAATGCTGGCGCCCTGGTCGAGGCGGACGCAGCGAGGCGTGGCCCAGGCCCGCTCATCAGCAGGTCAGGTGCGAACGTCTTGGATGCGCGTCGGGGCGCGAGCCCACTACCGCGTAGTCACTCCCACGATCGATCGCGGACGGCGCAGTAACTGCGCGGGCTATTTAAAAGGAGGGGGCGGTAACTTCAGATTTTCACCCAGCCTCCGTGCTTCGTCTTCAATTTCCTGTCGCGCGCGAGAGCTCGTTAGCTCCGTCTTTCGCCTTAGCATCGTCAGGTCAGGCGATCGCCGACGTCCTTGCTCGCGTTCCCCTCGCGTCGTCATTGTCATCTTCGTGATGTCTGAGTGGGAGCCTTCGACCGTCGACGACGCCCTGCTCACGAGGTGAAGCAGCGCCGGAATGATCCCACCGAGGGAGTCGGCCGGCTGAGTGGGCGGCTATGGCCACATCGCGCCCGCGTCGCCGCCAGGGAAGATCGTTAGCTTCCTGGTCTACCACGAGCGTGGGCAAGGATTATCGGTTTCGAGCTTCTTTCGGGGCATCCTAAACCAGTACGGCGCTCGGCTTCACCAGCTCGCGCCGAATGGGGTCCTCCACGCCTCTGTCTTCGCGACGCTTTGCGAGGCGTATCTGGACATCTGGCCCAGCCTTCTGCTGTGGAGGTACTTCTTTCTCGCCACTCTCCAGACGTCGAAGAAGACTGGGGTCGGCAAGCGCGTCGGCGGCGTCAGCATTTGGCTCTGGTCCAGGGAGTCCCTGGAGTATATCGAGGTCGATCTGAAGACCTCATTGAAGGGTCGGAGGAAGTCCTGGTTCTACATCAACAACGCCGACCCCCAGATCCTGCCCTTCGAGGACCAGATGCCTGAAGTAACCGGGTCGTGGAAGTCGAAGCTTTCAGCTGCGGAGGTCGAGTCGATCCGACCGCAGCTGGAAGCGATCCGGCGCCTACGGGAGCAGGGGCAGACCGGGACGACGGTCTTCGCCGTCGCCATGCGGTGTCGGATCATGCCGCTGCGCCGTCGAGTGCACGGCATAGGAGAATACGAGGGGCCGGACGACAAGACCTGCGAGGTGCGCGGCCGGCCTCTCTCGGACAAAGGCGTCCTCGCCCGGACCACATCGGTCTTCAAGGACGCCGAGGGCAGCCTCAACCGGGGGCCCCATCCCCTCGACAAGGACCACCGCCAGCTGGTAAGTATGGAGTATTCGCGTCGCGGTGGTTATCGCTGTGTTGTGTTCACCGTCGGCTGCTTTTAGGGTCCGCCGGGGGCCGCGGCCGTGACCGGGGCTACAACTAGCTCTGCCGCCGCCCCGCAGCCCAGAGCCAGGCCCAGCCCCGTGCCAACGTTGAGGCCGAGGAGGAGGACCGGCGGGAGGAGGAGGCCGAAGGCCAGGTTCCTGGATTACTTATCCAGCGGCTCGGGGCCCGCAGATCCGGTTGCGGAGCCGACGGTGAGGCCGTCTCGCGCCCTAAGGACCGAGGGCGGCTCGATGGCGGGACAGGGCGTGGCCTTCCTGGCGCAGGCGGCCACAGCGGCAGCAGTCGAGGGTTCCGACCACTTCGAGGGTCTCAGCTCCTCGTCCGATGAACAAGAGCAGGGGTCTCCGGCAAAGAGGGCGAGGGGCGACCCCTTGAAGGCGGTGGTCGTCAACTTCGGGAGCCCGGTCGACTCCGCCTCGGGCGGCCGAGGCGGCTATGGCGGAGCCGGCCCAGGCGGTGACGGCTCCCTCCCCGCGGGAGAGCCGGCCCCAACGACGCCCAATCATTCAGATTCTGCGTCGGTCGTCAAGGTGAACCTTCGATGGCCTTTGTTTTTGTTTTTGGATTTGACTAACTGAGCTCCTTCGTAACC
>BCLF01000053.1:1231429-1254310 GCA_001602275.1 Zoysia japonica | reverse complement strand
CCGCCGCCGGGCACGACCCGAGCGAGACGACTCTCGGCAAGATGCCAGAGATCGTCAGGACATCGGCTTCTGCGGCATCGGCTGGTGGTGAACAAGCCGCCCGCGGGGCGCTCGAGCCGACGGCGCCGACCGCTGCTTGGATGATCCCCGGGAGGGGCCTCTTCCGCTCGAGGGGGCGGCCGACGGGTTCAGCTACCTCATGGACCGGGTGGGCGGCGCCCAGGCGCTCAACATGAGGTTAGTTGCCAGCCTCCGTCAACTGCTCGGGGTTGCCGAGGAGGTCGACGTCATCTTCGACGAGGCGCACTTTATCGAGTGCCGGGTAAGTCTTCAAACTTCGTATTTTGTGTTTCTGATTTCCGTAGGCTTTGGGCTGATAGCCCCTTCGCAGGACAACCTCCACACCGCCCTGGGTCAGCCTCCGCGTGGGTTCGCCTTCCTGTCCAAGATCGACGCCTTGCAGGAGGAGTTGGCGAAGGCCCGAACCGAGTCGGGGGAGACGGTGGCCGACCTGCGCTCCAAACTCCACGCCGCCCGGGAGTCGGCCCGCGTCGCCCTCAAGGAGGCCAACAAGGCGCACTCGGAGGCGGTGCCCTCTGACGCCCGGGCTAGCCGGGTCGCGACGGCCCTCGAGCAGGCCAACCGCACGATCGTCGGTAAGCCGGGTCGTATTCATCCGAGGTTGACACCAAGGTGCAAACCTTGACTTGTGGTGTTGCAGGGCTTCGTCGTCAAGCCGCTGAGCACGACACCGAGATGCGGCGCCTCGGGCTCCTTCACCAGCATGTCGAGGGGGCCCGCTCGACCTTGGAGCAGACGATCCGCATCATCAAGAAGGAGCGCGATCGTGCCTTCGACCAAGTTGACCTCCTGAAGTCGGAGCGGATCGTGCTTTAGTCCGAGGTCGAGCAGGCGACGGCGGAGCTCGAGCGGACACGCCAGGAGGCCGTTGGAGCCCAGGAGGAGCTCTCAGCGGCCCAAGTCCGTAATGAGCAGCTCCGAAAGAGCCTGGACCACGCGGAGCAGGCTACCGAGGCCATCAAGGAGGAACGGGACGGTAAGGGTGGACCCCCCCTCCTCTTAACTCTGCTTCATCGTTCGGAGTCATTCTATTGACGGTCTTGAATGCAGGGTCGGCTGGCAAAGCTCAAACCCTGAGGTCGGCGGGTTTTTGTCTTCTGAAAAAGTTATACTCCAACGTGCCAGAGGGCGCCGTCCCAACAGGGGTCCTCCTGCATGTCCTGCATCAGCTTCCAGAGGTCGTCGCCGACGTCGTCATGAGGGCGCTGGAGGACGGGTCCGCGACAGCTCTAGCCCCTGGCCCGCTCCCATTATCCGGATGCGGACTTCGGCAGGGTCGTCGAGGGCTTCGCATCCGGCTACTCGGACGAGCAGCTGGATGCGTTCTCGGTGGAGATGCAGGAGCCTGGGGCGAAGGCCGTCGCCGACTTCAGGACGGAGAACTTCTTGCCCGAGCGGTTTGGCTCGTTTTCCTATGTATAGAGTTAGGTTTATAAAAAGTTGTCTCGTGTAATGAAAGATGTCAATAGAGAAATCATCATTGCACAAACGAATTCGAGTTTCCGACCCCTCTTCGTTGCTTGCGACTGTTTTTCACGCTCCGCTGGGCGTCAATCAAATGATCGGGTCGAGTATAGCTCGTAGGGTCGGGTGTCGGGCCCGATACAGCCGTAGAGCGTCATCGGCTCCCGATCGTCGATAGTATAGCCGCGGAGAGACTTCGAACAAAAAACACGCGCGAAGTTTATTGCATTTGGGGATCACCCGCGAGCTCAGCACGGGCCTGGGTTCTGACCCCAAAGAAACAAAAATGGGGATCCGACCCCAGAAAAACGAAACGAAGCGCGGATTCAAGTTTCCGACCCCTTTCGCTGCTTGTGGCTGTTTTTCGCGTTCCGTTGGGCGTCAATCAAACGAACGGGTCGAGTATAGCTCGTAGGGTCGGTGTCGGGCCCGATACAGCCCTAGAGCATCATCGGCTCTCGATCGTTGATAGTATAGCCGCGAGGAGACTTCGAATGAAAAGCGCGCGAAGGTTATCGCGTCCGGGGTCGCCCGCGAGCTCGGCGCGGGCCGGGGATTCGACCCCGAAGTAACAAAAACGGGGATCCGACCCCAGGGGAACAAAACAAAGCCTGAATCCGCGGAAAAAACGAGACGTAAAAGGTCAACGAAGAGCAATGCTCCGGCACAATAAATCAAAAAGAGACGAGCGAGGTCGGGCGTTTCGACACTCGGGAGGGCGGAGGCAAGTAGCCCCCGGGTGCGGGGTGTGGTCGGGTCGGCCACGGTTCGCCGCCCAAAAAACGTCAAGCGGGAGTGAGTTGCGAGAACTCAGCTTTATTTCAGGTATAGAACCTTCGGAGGCTCTCGATGTTCCATGCGATCTCGAGCTCTCGGCCATCTTCGGTTGCTAGCTTGTAAGCACCGGGCCTCAAGACACGTTTGATTCCAAAGGGTCCCTCCCAGAGGGGCGACAGGTTGTGCTGCTCGGCTTTCGTTTGCACCCTTCTCAGCACCAGATCTCTCACGTTCAGCGCCCGACCCTTGACGCGCCGAGCGTGCAGTCGCCGTAGTTTTTGCTGATACTTGGTGGATCGTAGGAGGGCGACATCGCGCGCCTCTTGCAGCTGGTCGAGAGTGTCTTGCAGCGCATTCCGTGACCTTTCCTCGTCGTAGGCTCGGACTCGCGGAGTCGTAGTCGAGGTCGGTCGGCAGCATTGCTTCTGCTCCGAATATCATAAAGAAGGGTGTAAACCTGGTGGTTCTGTTGCGGTCGTTCGGAGACCCCAGAGGACTGACGGGAGTTCGTTGACCCATCGTTCGACCGCCTACTTGACGGAGTCGTAAATCCGAGGCTTTAGTCCTTGGAGTATCATTCCGTTGGCCCGCTCGACCTGCCCATTCGTCCTTGGGTGCATCACAGAGGCGAAGTCCAAGCGAATGTTGTACTCGCCGCAAAATTCCCAGAACTGTTGGCCGGTGAATTGTGCTCCATTGTCGATGATGATGGAGTTCAGAACCCCAAACCGACAGATGATGTTACGGATGAAGCCGACCGCGCGGGTTGAAGTAATCTTGGGAACCGGCTCGGCCTCGATCCACTTGGTAAACTTGTCCACGGCGACAAAAAGATGGGTGAAGCCGCCGGGTGCCTTCTTAAACGGTCCGAGGATGTCGAGTCCCCAGACAGCGAAGGGCCAGGCGATCGGGATCGTCTGAAGCTCCTGGGCCGGCAGGTGCGTCTGCCGAGCGTAGAAGTGACAGCCTTGGCAGGTTCGAACGAGCTTTTCGGCGTCAGCTACTGCCGTCGGCCAGTATAAACCTTGACGGAAGGTTTTGCCGACCAGAGTCCTAAGGCCGGCATGATGACCGCAAATGCCCGAGTGGATGTCGTTGAGCAGGTGCATGCCTTCCTCCCGAGGAACGCAGTGCTGCAGCACGCCGCTTGCGCTTCGTTTGTAGAGCTCGCAGTCTGAGATGATGTAGGCTTTGGCCTGGCACGCGACCCTCCTTGCTTCGTTGACGTTGGTTGGAAGAGTGCCATCTTGAAGGTAGGCGAAGATATCGCGGGACCAGTCGGGGGCGACGGCCATTACCTCCGCCCCTAGATCTGGGGTTGGCTCGCTGCTCGTGCCCTCGGTGGGCGGGTCCTCCTTGATCCTGATTGAAGGCTTGGCGAGGACCTCGAGGAAAACGCCGTCGGGGACCGGCTCGCGCTCCGAGCCTAACTTGACGAGGGCGTCGGTGGCTTCGTTGTCTCGATGTAGAGCGTGATGGTGTTCGAGCCCATCGAACTTGTCTTCAAGTTTCCGAACCTCTTGACAGTAGGCCTCCATCTTCTGGTCTCGACAGCTGGAGGTCTTCATGACTTGGTTGACCACCAACTCGGAGTTTCACTTGACGTAGAGTCGCTGGACGCCGAGGGTGATGGCCATGTGCAGGCCGTGGAGCAGGGCCTCATACTCGGCCGCGTTGTTGGAGGCGCGAAACTGCAGCTGCAGCACGTAGCGAAACTTGTCTCCCCTTGGGGAGATTAGGACGACCCCAGCCCCCGCAACCTTGAGCATGCAGGACCCGTCGAGGTACATCGTCCAGTACTCGATCCTGCCGGGGGTCGGCGGTTCCTGAGCCTTGTCCACTCGGCGATGAAGTTGGTCAGGGTCTAGGACTTAATGGCCTGCCGAGGGACGAAGGCGACATCGAGCCCCATGAGCTCCATAGCCCACGTGGCTTTGCGCCCGACCGTGTCTTTGCCGCTAACGATCTTCCCAAGTGGAAAGCCGGTGACCACCTGGACGGAATGGCTCGTGAAGTAGTGCCGTAGCTTGCGCCTCGTGATGAGGACGGCGTATATCAGCTTCTCCACCTGGGTGTACCGAGTCTTAGCATCAGCCAGCACTTCGCTAATGAAGTAGACAGGCCGCTGAACAGGTAGAGCCCGACCTTCCTCGCTCTGTTCGACGACGAGGACGGTGCTGACGACTTTCGAAGTCGCTGCAATATAGAGGAGAAGGGGCTCTCCCAGGATCGGGGACGTGAGGATCGGCGGTGACGAGAGCAGGGTCTTGAGCCGTTCAAAGGCTTCCTAGGCCTCGGTGGTCCAGGTGAACCGCTCTGCTTTTCGTAGCAGCCGGTAGAAAGGCATCGCTTTCTCTCCGAGCCTCGAGATGAAGCGACTAAGGGCTGCCAAGCACCCAGTTAGCCTCTGGATGCCCTTGACGTTGTTGATGGGCCCAAGGTTGAGGATGGCGGATATTTTCTCAAGGTTCGCTTCAATCCCCCGCTTGGAGATGACGAAGCCAAGCAGTTTGCTCGAGGGCACCCCGAAAACGTATTTTTTTGGTTCAGCTTGATTCAATAGCGCCGGAGGTTCGCGAACGTTTCCTCCAGATCTTGGACGAGGTCGAAGGCCCGCCGAGTCTTGATGACGATGTCGTCGACGTAGACCTCCAGATTCTGACCCAGCTGGTCGTAAAAACACTTCTGCATGCAGCGCTGGTACGTCGCGCCGACATTCTTGAGCCCGAACAGCATCGTGACGTAGCAGAAGGATCCGAAGGGCGTGATGAAAGACGTGGCCGACCGGTCAGACTCGCGCATGAAAATCTGGTGATATCCAGAGTACGCGTCGAGGAAGCTGAGGGTTTCGCACCCGACGGTGGAGTCCACCACTTGATCGTTGCGCTGGAGAAGGAAGGAGTCCTTCGGGCAAGCCTTGTTGAGACTCGTGTAGTCAACGCACATCCTCTGTTGCCCAGTTTTCTTTTTGACCACTACAGGGTTGGCCAGCCACTCGGGGTGGTAGACCTCTTGAATAAACTTGGCGTCTAGGAGCTTCGTCAATTCTTCCCCTGGAAGTTGCCGAAGAAAATGCGGCACAGGTCGTTCCAGTCCTGTATGCAGCCTTCGGGGAGGTGCGCCAACCACCCCCTGGCCGAGTCGGTGAGGAAGAGAGGCAGGTACTAGATGGAGAACAAGTCGTCTACTCCTCCGGCCCTGCAGGCGAGACGGCAGTCTTCATCCCAATGGACGGGGTTCGTTTCCCCGTTGTATCGGCTGATAGTATCGGGGCGCGAAATCTTTGCGGGAATTTCGCGCGTCGGATGAGCGATTCGAACGCTCTGGGCCCGACCCCATCAGTGCTTGGGCTCCTAGAGTCGAGGGAGCCGCGTCGGTAGTAGCGGTCGAAGGAGCGCCTCCGTCGAGACTCGGCGCAAAGCTCGCTCCTGGCCTGTCGCCGGGCGTCGATGGTGCCACGGGCGTCGCGGTTGGGGCCGAGCCGTGGCCGGACCGACCACGCGTGGTGCCGAGGGTTTCGTTCCTCGGCTTGGCTGTCGCGCGCCGAGCTTCGCCGATCGGGGGATCGACAGTTGCTCCATGTCTCCGACTGCTGGGGCCGAAGAGACGCTTCTGGTTGCTGAAGCGCGCTGCCAAGGTAGAAGCGTACGCGGTCGTACACTTCACTCAGCACTGGATCCTCGGGCGTGACAGTCTCGTCGAGGACGCACGCCGCCGCCGCGAGGTTCTCGAGCGGAGTGCTGAAGGTTGGCGGCCTCCAGTCACGATTCGCTGGTGGGTGGACCGCCCCCGGGCCCGAGCGACGTCGCTGGGTTCGGCTATAGCTTTGCCGCGAGGTTCGGGGCTGCCGGTTCGTCTCGAGAGCGACCGAGCCTGGTCGGCGGCGTCCACCCCGGGGCGTGGAGATGGGTAGGCGCCTGGCGTGTTGCCGGGAGTCACCGGTTCCGCGCCCTTGGGGGCGTGGAGAGTGAAGCACTCCCTCGACGGGTCCTGCGCGGAGCCTGAAGGCGAAGCTCGCCGCCTTCATTGGTGATGAAGCTCGGGCTCCCGAAGCGGAACGCCTGTTCGGAGACGAAGGTGGGGACGCGCCACAACCGGCCATCTTCGGCGATGGCGACCGAAAAATCCCCGAAGCAAAGGTGAGAGACCGAAAGGTTTCCCACAACGGCGAAGAATTAAGCCATCGAAAAGGCGAAGCGAGCGCACACCAAAAAAACCCCTCTTCCTGGCGCGCCAACTGTCGACGTTCTGACCACCGGCAAAGTATGAGATATAATCGAGAGGGTGGTGTGCCTTCGTATTCGATATGGCTTAGTCTACGGAAGACTCAAGGAGTTTTTTACCTGGTTCGAGCCACCTCGAATGATGTAATACCCTACGTCCAGAGGTTGGTTTATCTCGGTGGAGGAGTACAAAGGGTCGGATTCTCTCTTCGAGAGAGGATCCGGTGCCTAGATCGTGGGTACTCGATGCACGTGTTCGTGGGGGTGCTTGCGCGTAGACGGTTACGCGCAAGAGCTCTGGGTTTGGTTTTTGTGTGTGTTCGTTGTTCTTCTCCCGTTCTATCGCCTCTCGGGCCCCTCTTTATATAGGGCGGTCCGGAGTTACAAAATAGTGGGCCCTACGCGGTTCTGCTGTCTCGCTGACAGGTGGGTTTTCCACTGGTGTCGTTATCATTCGTTACGCCTATGCGCGGGCGTGGCCCGTCGCGTCGCACGCAGCAGCGGGCACTAAAGCGTCAGCCACAGTGTCACCGCGTCTTGTCCGTTGACTCCCGCGGCCCGTCTGACTCTGCAGCTTCAGCTGGAGTGTCGTCGTGGGGAAACCCGTCTCGTCCCATCAGGACGGTTTGCGGTTGGCTACCGGAGTAAATGAGACATAAAGCCGTACCTACCCGGGCCCCCCCCCCCCCGCGGCGTCGGCTTTTGGAGGTCGGCGTCACCGTGTGCTTTAGCGCGGCTAAGGCTTAGCTTTCGTAGATCGCCGCCTCGGGAGTCGAACCGCGCGCTCATGTGCTGTCATCTGACCCAAAACCCCCCAAGGTCTTGGCCCATGTGTACGGGTACGGGTTGTCAAGTACCCGAGGTACATGATCCTGACAATGCCGAACACTCTGGTGAGGACTTAGCTATTTTTGCTAGTGTGGCTGCTGAAATCGAAACTTCTGGTTTTTTTCAAACCGGAAGTTCCGGTTTCAGTAGCCTTGATATCAATTTTAGGTGTCAACAGGTAACCTTCATTCCATGAGCTCCAGAAGTAGCCCTTCTTGCAACGAGCGCAAGCCAAAAATAACTTCAAAAATTAAGCACACACATTAAAAATAGATTGACAAACAACTACTACCTTATTTTAACTGCAGCTTATCAAAGTAAGTTAAAATGAGTATTTCCGAGTTTAATTAAAATTAAATTATTTTAACTTTGATTAATAATTAAAAAATTAAACAATTTGCATAAAGAGTTAAATATTATAAAAGTTTGTTTCACAACGAATTTAATAATATAATTTATATAAAATAAAATATTATTAATTCTTAATTATTAATGGTTGATCATAAAAAAGTTTAACTTTGACCGATCTAGAAGTATTTATATTTTGGAACGGAGTAAATAAGTTACCAGCTTATTTTTAAATTTAACTCTGCCAAACATGGATTTGATTGGTTGAGGCGCAAAATGCTGAGATTCCCACCTGCCAGCGACTGGTGGTCCACAGGATAAGTGCAAGTCACGCTCCGGAAGGCCCACTCTCCAGTAACTCGCCAGCTGCTCCCCTCTTCCCGAGTCGTCAGGAACCAAACCCCAAACCGAACGCCCCACCTCTGTCTAGCCCGCCCTGGTGCGTGAGCCGCGTGGTGCTTCCTGCGCAGCCGAACCACAAAGCCGCACCTCATCAGTCCACCACCACCACCACTCCTCCCTCTGTCTAGTCTCCATTTCCGTTCCGCCCAGTTCTCTGCTTCCACCGCCTCGCCGCCGGCCGCCGCTGCCGTCATCCCCGCCCACCCCTCTTCAGCCGCATCCCAGCCCGCTCCTCTCCCGCCGCCTTGCCCCCGGCTCCGCCGCTCTAGGGTTCCGGCGCGGCGCGCCGGGGTATGAGCAGCAGCTGCCGCCCCGCAGGATCTAGGGTTCCGACGACCCCGCTCACGGATGGAGGGCGGTAGAAGCGTGGGCGAATCTCCATCGGTACCTGAACTCTCATCGCTCCCCACTTTTTTTTCCTCGCTCAACGCGCCTTGCTTCCGTGTGGCAGTATTCGTTTCTCTGGGTTGCTGTGGCTAGGGTTTTGTCACAGCCCGTGGCCGCCGGCGAGCTACTGCCGGGACGTGAGCACGTGGACAGGGCGCCGCCACCGAGCGAGGAGGACGACGAGCTTGCCTGGACGGACTTCCGCGAGGAAGACGACCGATGAAGGGGATCGATTTCTCATTTCTCCGTGTCTCTCCTTCTCCGATGTGTCTGCCTCCTTGTTTAGATGTTGATTGGAGTTGGACTATGGGCTGGGCCGTGACGGCATTGGATAAGGCCAGGCAGTGTGGAACGGTTGTTACAGGTTTCATTCCGCATAGCTTAGTGAGCTAGAGTTTCGGTTAGTGGCGCTCGAACTGAGCCGCCTATCGCTCGGATGCTTTTCGTGGAGCTCATTTCTGACCCTGAGAATTAGGGTTTTGACCCTTTTTTTTTGCCATCACTGGTCAGTCAGGATGTTATAGGCGTGGCGTAATTCAATGCATCTGTTGTGATTAGTGGTGATTCAAACTCAGGGTGGGCTGACAAAGTTTTTTTTGCCAGCACAACAAATTTAAAGTGTCAATTTCGTAATAGAAGTTCGTTATTTGATGTCAGTCATTTCAGAAGCTCAAGAAAATTCCCTCTATTGCTAGACTCTTCGCTTTTCGTCATGCCCATGGAATGCTCATGCTCGATTCAAAAGAAATCTAAGTGAATAAACCAATCAATTTTTCTAAAGCCGCTTCTCCTCACTACTATACTAACCTTCACAACTCTATCATCAATTGCAGCACCAAGAATCAAATAAGAGTTGCACCTCTCTATCCACCATGAGTAAATAGAGTTTTCTTCTTTTTTAAAAAAACAAGAAGCATAAAAAAAGCCATGTGAAGCAAAATCATACCGATGGTCCATTGTCTTCAATTAAACCATGATCAGCTGCATCTGTCTACGGAACCAAAGGTGAAGATGAAGAAGTCTTCTTCGCTGTAGTTTTCCAAAAAAGTGATGCAATATCTCCATCTCTTTTCATATTTCACAAATCTGCAAGCAAACAATTCAATTGTAAAGAAAATATTACAAATTTTCGTGCAGCCATGAGGCGCGCAAACAAAATTTTCAATGTCAGCCTTGAGTGACGGCAATTGAAAAAACAAAAGTCAACTGCACCTTGAGGCAACTTGCATGCTGCCTGTCTCACGCCTGAACAGGCAGAGCAGCTCACTGTGCGGGATGGCACCCCGGCCAAGTGCAGCAACCATGGTGTTCCTCCACCTGGACGAGGCCTCTAGGCTGTTGCCGACAGCAACTGGCACTGCGTCCTCCGTCTTCGTGGGCCTCGTCACTGTGCTTGCCGCTGGATGTCCAAACCCTAGCATGCACTTGCCTCTACTCTTGCAGCCTGCCTCTCTTTGTCTCTCTTGCCCTCTTCGGCTTGGATCGATGGCGAAACAGGAACTTGCTGGGAGCTTGGATGAAGCAGCTGGATGGGGGCTCGCCGGGCCAAATCTCAGCGTGGGCCATGCCCACCCACTAGCACTGCCACGGGTTGTGCTTTGTATCTTTTCTCGCAGGGAGGGATGTTTTTCTGAGTCAAAATTAGGTGCCGAGTCTAGAGTGTGGTACGCTTGTTAAATTCTTCGTGCAGGAAGGGTATGATCATAGTTGATACTCCCTCCGTCCCAAAAAAGAAGTCGTTTTAGTAGTTGTGTACGGGAATTAAGCAGAGATGGAAAAGCAGAAAGCGGACGGAAAATAAAGAGGGATGGTGGATAAGAGAGATAAAGAGATACTCCCTCCACCCCAAAAAAGCAAGTCACTCATTTTCACCCTTACACACTCACTGTCATGACTGTTATTTTGCCTTTGATATTGTATCTGATCTGAAAAATGAGAGGTTAGGTAGGTAGTTTTTCCTTGATATGAATTGTGGTACATGTAACTGTGATTGCTCCAGGGTCTGCTGGTTTGACATTTTAAATTTGTCTTTGACTTGTTGTTGGAACACCTTCTCTATGTTTCAAGCTTCTTCATTTTGCAGGTATACACCAATGGATCATGATGATGCTCATTTTCAGAGCCAAAACTTTCAATTAGTTGGTGAAGACAATAGTAAATTTTCGTCAGGTTTACGGTCATTTGTACTGCCCAAACTTGATATTGATGACCAACTTCAGAATCATCATAGGTTTGATAATTTGGTAGATTCAGAAGTATTTTTCAGTGTACAAGGGCACGATAATAGTTGGATTGAGGCTTTGTCTACTGGAAGTAGTATTGTTGATTTTAGTTCTAGTGCTGCTGAATCCTGTACCTTACCTAAGACTAATAATGTCTGGTCAGAGGCAACATCTACAGAATCTGTGGAAATGTTATTGAAATCAGTGGGAGAAAGTGACATGGCTGGTAACATTGATGGTAGTGCCCGTAATCAGTTAAGTGGTATGGACAGTAAGATTGATCCCTCCAACGAGAAGCCTGAATCCAGTACCTCTCCAACAGATAGCACTGCAGTGCCAACCAAGAGAGATCAGTCCCAGAGCACTTCCTCTGTAATGACAGGTAGCCCGGAACATTCCCAGAGCACTCATAATAGGATGACCAACGATCCTTCAAGCACCCAATCTCAGTTTGACCATTCCCCACCCTTCCCAATGGATGGAAAGGCCATCCTAAGTGAAAATTTGTCCTCTTCTCACAAAAGACCAGAAAGCTACCCAGCTGCTGGCAACTATCTTGAGGCTGTCCACAATGACCATTCTCTGGATAGATCAGCTGAATTTGATCCTAGGAAGTTGAATAATGAACCATTCCCAGAGTTAGCTCCACTCCAGAACATTTATGTAACTGACTCCTATCACTTTGAGCATGTTAATCAAGCATCTGAGGTTGGCGTACCTAAGGGTTCGAAGATTTGTCATATCAAAGAAAATAAAGTTGAAGGTGGGCTACATAATTTGCAAAATTTATCACATATTGGTCAGCCCTTCTGTGCTGTAAACTTATCTAGTCAAGTGAGTAATGAATCTTTATTGCCAGGAAGTTCTGATGGTTTACTAGAGGCCATTACAAATCCAGTGAATATGTTGCAAAGGAATGATGAGACTTGTAAGTCAGTGAGTGATACTCTGCAACCATCGTTTTCTCCAGGCCAACAGACGGCAGAAGACCTCAAAAGTTCAGTTGACATGAGCAATGAATTCAATAAGGAGCTTGATATTGGTTCCAACTCTACTCGCTCTCACCAATCCGAGTCAAATTTGAGAAACTCGAATCCTCATCACATTACCTCCATATCAATTGAAAGCAGCAAGATTAGTATGTCTCCCAACAGAAAGCTTGATTATCGAACTGGTATTTCTAAAGAAACCAAGAATGCTGGGACGGACAGTACAAATATCTTCACCGATGATGAATCGAAGCACAAACTGTTGGTGGACCATCAAGGTTCTGTTCATAACCAAAAATTTGGTTCCATGGAGGAAAAGAAATCAGCAGTTTCAGGAAACATGAAGCAAATGGTTGAGAATGATTATGAAGAGAGTGCTACAGGTGCTACTTATCCATCAAATGATAAGTTTGATTCTTCAGACAATATTGCACCTAATACTTTCCATGCTTCAGAAAATCCAAATATTCCCCAGGTAAATCATGAGGGGTCATTCAAGGAAGGTGACAGACCTGCTTTGGAGCAGGGGCCTGAAAATACGCAGTTGGTCATAACCGATTCTCAGCTGCAGGAGAAGAATTCAGCACCACTGACCAGTTTAAGCAGGTGTGCTGTTTCCACTACGGTTACTGATACTTTAAGTGGTTCAAAGAATAAAAATGACTGTTCAGGAGATGTTTCCCCTGATGATTCTTCGGCTGTTCTACCTAATGTGAAGGATTCTATAACCACAATGAATCATGAGGATTCATTCAAGGGAGATGCTAAATCCGCTTTAGAAGATGAAGCTCGCAACGCTATTTCACCTGGCTCCAAAACAGGGGAAGAAATTCCTTCAGTCTCAATGAACCCGGAAACTGATGCTGTTTGTAGTGGTGAAGCTTCTGTTGCAAAAGAAGACAAGGAACACACTATTTCTTTGGGGGGCTTAACAACAGGAGAAACTCAGAATAAATCAGGTGACTCTCTTAGTTTCTTTCCTAACATGATCTAAATTTGTGTGGTGTCTGTATAACTTTTATGGATCAGTGATGCACATTACATTTTTGAGCTTGCTTTACTTATTGAACTGATAACGTTCTGATTCATTCAGGCAATCACCCAGATATGCATTCAGAGAAATGCCAGACTGGTGGATCTTTAATACAATCTGAACGCCATATAGATATAGCCACACCATCTGCATTAGGTACCTCAAGTGAGAAGGCAGTTGAAAACATCGTAGAAACTCCTTTGAAGGCAAGGGATGATTTGGATGCACATGTGCAAGGTCAGTTTGTATTCGCATGATGTTAATGAAGTTTTTCTCACGTGTTCACTACGGAAAAATAGAGGATCCATTGTTCCAAGCATAGCAAGTTTATAGTCTATTTATTCACCATGTAGAAGCAGGCGATCAAAACTCAGTGTGTATGATCTTTCCCTAATATATGTTCCAGTTCAACCCAGGAAAATTTAAGTGCTAGGCGCTGGGCGAGCTGTGACCCTCTGCCTAGAGCTTAGGCTTGCCTAGGCGCTGCCCAAGCGTCCCTATGCGCTATAGTAGTTATGAATCAATACTTACAAATAGAGATTTAGTGGCCCATCCAGCCACTAATAAAATGATGAAAAAGAAAAAAGAAAATTGAGAAAAGTATAGTATTGGCTTCAGTTTAGTGGCCCATCCAGCCCATGTACGTACCACCAACCATCTTTCTTCTCTCAGCCGCAGCCGGTATTCTTCTCTCCTTCAGCCACCTCCACCGCCTTCTCTTCAGCCGCTGCTGTGTTTGTTCTTCTCTTCCTCAGCCACCGCCATAGCATCCTCCATTGCCGCCTTCGATCTATCAGCGGTCAGATCTGCTTGTTCGTGGCCCGCCTCCCTCTGTGGCTGCCATCTATGGCAAGGCTACCCCCCCCCCCCACCCCCACCCACCCAAAGCGTAGCGCATCGCTTAATCACGGCTTAGTGAGCGTTTTTTAACACCTTTTTTTTCCAGGAGGTCAACTTTTAAATTCGATGAAATATAAAGGATCTTTGAATATACTTGTCAAGTTTCAATCTCTGGCCATGGAGTAATAATTTGTGTTACTGTGAGTACATGTTAACGTAAGAAACAGAATGATCGTAGCTGATGCAGATGCTATGTGCTTTTGGCTACAGATACAGTGCTAAATCGTGGTATAGATCATAGCCCTGGTTCTGTTCTATCCCAGGGCAAGCTAGGCTCAAGTGTTGACGGAAGCTGTGCTGATGCCACGTGTGGTTCCCCTTCAGTGATTAGTTGCAATGAGCCCTCTCCCCAAAAAGGTGGACATGGCAGCAGAATTTTACCTCATCAGATATCAGTGGATCAACCTGAGAATGTGACAGATAGGGAAGCTTCAGCTAATGGTACTCAGAAATCAGAACAGTGTTCTGACAGAAATGTAGAATCTAATATTGCTTCTGTGGAGACTAATGCTGCAGGAGATGATAGAAGTTTCTCTTTCGAGGTTGGAGCTCCACCAAATGTATCTGAGAAGGCTCATAGCCCTGCTTGGAGCCCTTTCCCCAGATTCAGTGCTTCGCAGAGTGCTGAGGTCTATCAGCTTCATCCTTGTTTGAATAATCTAAATTGTGATTTTTTTTTAGCTACTTGTTACCTATTAACATGTTTTATGTATCCTAATTTTAGGTAATAACAAAAAGTCCTCAAC
This sequence comes from Zoysia japonica, assembly GCA_001602275.1. Classification (NCBI taxonomy): domain Eukaryota; kingdom Viridiplantae; phylum Streptophyta; class Magnoliopsida; order Poales; family Poaceae; genus Zoysia; species Zoysia japonica. The sequence continues at coordinate 1,239,910 of BCLF01000053.1, read as the reverse complement.
CTAAAAGTTTTGGAAGGTCATCGAATAATTCCAGCGATAATAGTAAGAAAACATCTGCCACAGAGTCTGGTAAAGAACAGCTACCACCAAGGAAAGTAACTGAAAGTTCTCTAGGGCCCTCAGACAAGTCTAAAATTGGTGATAGCGCTAAAATTTCACCTCCAGAGCCTTCACGACAGCATTCCACCCCTGAGTGCTCTGGTATGCATATCACCTAATATTCTACAAGTTCAGATCCATCATATTTTTCTGGCTTAAATAAAATGTTTTTCTCTGCAGATTTGGTTAATCTACCTTTCACAGATTCACAGCATGTGCAGCTGCGTGCACAGATATTTGTTTACGGAGCTCTTATGTAAATTTTAACTCTCTTAAAGTTACTAATTAGCAATTTTATTCGTGGTTTTATGGTGCATGTTTCTTTGTGCAGTCAAGGAACACCACCAGGAGAGGCTTACATGGTGGCAGCTTTTGGAGAACCTGGTCCGTCTAGTTTCGCTACTAAACATGCTCCTATTTTTTGTTTGTTTGAATTAATGTCTTTTAATATTTTGTATTCTGTGAACTATAGGTGGTGGTAAGCCTACATGGGAAGCAGCATGGCGAGCTGCACTTGAGAGATTTCAGTATCAGAAACCAATCTATAATGGCTTAGAAACCCCAACCAGCTCACGCTTAGGTAAGTTTGACAATGATGATACCATATATGATAGATTGATAGATCTTGTCCTGACCGATTGATAGATCTTGTCCTGACCAAATGACTTTGCAGGTAGCATGTCTGAAAAAATTACCAAAGCTACAGCAGTTAAGACTGCACCAGCTAACAAAAAGGGTGGAAAAACTGCGTTGCCAGCACATTCTGCTGTGGCTCTGAACTCACCTACAGTGCCTCCTAGCAGCTCCACATTTAATCTTCAACAAGGCACCCACCTGGATTTCAACCAGGCTGTGTCACCAGTATTTGCATATAATTCACACATGAGACATCCTTCTGGTGTTGCAACCTGGCGTCCTCAGAGTCCTGGTCCACGTCCTACACCGTGGCTGGTTCAACCACAAAATTTAATATTTGATTCATCAACACAGCCAACTGTGCCTACAAATGAAACTTCAAAGGGACCATCTTCCAAAAGCATATCAGTTTCAAATGCTGTTTCGCCTGTCATATTTCCTAGTCCAGCACCAGCAACTGTTTCCCAATTGGCAGTTGTACATGAGAAACAGAAGGCATCAACTTCTACTTCCAAGGGAACATCATCTCAAAAGCCTAGAAAAAGAAAGAAAACTTCAGCAAGCCCAGAACAGCAAGCTGTTGCTGCTTCCCCTCAGCTCACAGCTGATATGGTTTCATTTACTCCTGCTGCCAAGCACACATCAGGCTTCACTTTATCTACACATTCTCCTAGTAATGCTATGAGCAGCAGGCTTGTTCCTAACGAAGGTCAGATCACCTCTGTGCCTAGCTACCAGATTACTGGCAGCATTGATGCTGAGCAAAGAATCATACTTTCGGAACAGATCCACGGTGCAATAGAACAATCAGCAGGACAAGCCAAAGATGCAAATTTGCACTCTATGGAAGCAGTCAGGCACAAGGAAAGCGTATGGAACCATCTATCCACAATATCAGGAAACAAGATACCTCCAGAGGTGGAAGAGAAGCTTACCTCTGCTGCTGCTGCTGCTGAAGCAGCAGTTTATGTTGCTAAGGCAGCTGCAGAAGCGGCCAAGATGGCATCGGAGGCTGCATTGCAGGCGAAAATGATGGCAGAGGAAGCTCTTAACTCGACATCTGTAAATTCTTTGCAAAATCTGGGAGCTGGTGGATTTAATGGGAATACCAATCCACCTAGCTTGTTAACTTTGTCACCTGCATCATCTTGGAAAACTAAGGACAACAATCATGCCCCGGGTTCAATTGTTTCAGTCGCGAGAGAGGTAGCTAGAAGGAGGGTAGAAGAAGCATCTGCAGCTGCAAAACGTGCAGAAAACTTGGATGCCATCTTAAGAGCTGCTGAGCTTGCTGCAGAGGCAGTGTTCAATGCTGGAACCATTATTGGAATGGGTGAACCTCTGCCGTTTACTCTAAGTGAGCTTTTGGAAGCTGGTACGGATGGTTTCTGGAAGTTGGTACGAGTGAGGAACATCAAAGCTGGAAATGCCAATGGCAGTCTACCAGCAGAAACTTTGCAGGTAGATGTGCCTGTGGATATCCGTAAGACTGGTAAAAAGCGTGGCCGCAAACCTAAATCTGATAAATCACCACTGAATTCAGAGCCATCTTTGAGTGCCAGAGAATTGCAATCAGGTGGAGTGCAGTCAGGTGAAGTTACAGTAGAATTTGGCATATCAAGCTATTTGCTTCCAGCTGATTTGGATTTTTTTTGGCTTTTGCAGGACAGGGGGTTAAAGATGTTCTCGTGCCCACGTCAGTTGATATTAAAAGTAATGATACAGCACCAATTACCATTGTCTGGAATGGTATTGAAAAGGGATCTGCTGTCGAGGTAAGTTTTTGGTTCTCAGTTCTCTTTATTTAAGCTGGTGAGGCTTGGATATGGTTCTTTGTTCTTCCTTTCTGACATGATTTAGATGAATCTGTGTGCTGCATGAATATTCTACCCTTTTCTTTGACATATACAGTGTCTTTATTCATATCAATATAACAATAATCATAATAAAATGATAGGGTCATATATATTTTGACAATTTCGCATTGGTATGTAAGTGTGCGCTTATGACAAATTTATTTGAATCTTTTAAGATGAAGAATGCTACCAGTATGTGTATTTATCAGCTTTATTCTAATCTAGTTTGATGCTACCTCAATTGCTAAGATGCACCCTGATAAGAGTGCTATTTCTTTTGATTTTAACAGGTTTCATCTTATGTGGCTGGTTTTGGAGTGGCTTGGTTTTCTGCCAAGGTGGTTGATATGAATGAAGATAGTGCATTAATCAGCTATGATAACCACAATGAAGGTGAGTGAGTAACCATTTGTGGACTAAAATGCTAACATTTTCTAGATGTTTTTTTTTCATGACACCTTTTCATTTTCACATCGAGCTGTGTTAACATTTGTGTTAGCTAGGCCATGTATTAACTGATCTTATTCAGGAACTCGTCCTCGTGAGGAATGGGTGCCATTGAAACTAGAGGGGGATAAGGCGCCTCGAATACGACTTGCCCATCCTGCTACCCTCTCTAAGTTCAAAACTAGGAAGCGGCGCAGGGAAACAACAGGAAACTGTTCGTGGGTTGTTGGAGATCATGTAGATGCTTGGTTTAATGATAGGTATACTCTCAGTTCTCATGCAACATTGTTATAATATTCGGACATTTTTCCTAGGAACAGTATGTATGGCTTTCATTATGGGGACGCTCGCCCTCCCTAATAGAAAAGCAGTTGAATAATGTGTATGAACATGGTAGCAAAGGCTTGTCCAAAGCTTGACTTTAGTCTTATGCTTAATGCAACAATACAATATCCTGAACGGCGCTCTGTATTAACTCTGATGGAGGTTAGATGTGGAGGGACTGTGTTCTTTTAGGATTTGTTCGGTTATTTTCCTATTCACTGGGATTAGAGGGACTCTCTAGGTGAAGATTTAATCCCTCTCATTCCACTCTCCCCTCCAACCTCACCCTAACTGAACGAGCCCTTTGGAGTCATGCAATGATCATGCAGAACTTGATTTCCTCTTATTTTATCTATTTCATGATGTGTTCCTGTTATATGGTAGACAATTAGCTGTAAATGTAAGTTTAAGCAAGAGATTTATTATGTAAATGTAGGAAACTGAAATTTTGGTAAGTTCGTCTACTTCCATTTAGGGCCAAACCTTGTCCAAATATATTTTCCTTTGGTTCCTCTCGTTTTATGTGCATTATATACTGTGGTTGGGTTTTTTGTTTAGCGGTTCATAAAATTTTATTCCACATGTGGGTTTAGCTAGCTGTCCATGAAGTTGTCCTACCTTTGGTGAAGTTGGCTCTCGAATTGTTCAAAGTAGATTCCGATATCAGTTTTCTGCATCCATCTAACTGATTGTTTTATGTAACTTACAAAGTTCATGTAGGTATGACCTGTCTTGGAGTCACCCTATGGCTTTTTCAGTTGCATATAATGCAAATTGCAGCTTAAGTAGCTGCTTGCTTATATAAATTGCATAGTTATGACCTGTCTTGGAGTCACCCTATGACTTTTTTGAGTCGCATATCATGCAAATTACAGCTTAAGTATGGTCTTTTCATTCATTTATCAAATTACAGCTTACTACCTCGGTTTTTTAATTGTTGACATTGGTTACTGCAAATTTATACTAGCTAACGTTAACAATTTATAACTGGAGTAAGTAGCTGCTTGCTTCCATAATGCATATTGTTTTTTTAGAGGTAACCCATAATGCATATTGCTGTGTTGTCATCATACTCTGTTATTAATTGGCAGTCTAAAGCCTATTTGTTTCCACAGGTGGCAAGAGGGAATTATTGCTCAAAATCTTGAAGCCGATGAAACAAAATTTATTGTACAATTTTCAGGTGCTTCTGGTCTCCCCTTCCATTTTTCTCTTTTTACCTGATTTGTCCATCAGTGCTTGCTAGTTCTTAGCTCCATTTTTCAGTTTTTTCAACCTAAAATTTTACTAGAACTGTGGTTTAGCATTCAATAGTGTATGAGGCAAAAGGGAAGTGCATGGAAACTGTGTCTAGGCAGAAACTACAATTACTAGTCTTACATCAAACCAAGTAAAGACAATGCAGCTTGTGGTCCAGTAATTTTACAGCTTTAGCGTCATGCAATCTTTCGGGAGTGCAGACTGTTCATGGAAGAAGTGAGCAACTTTGACCTTGTACTAGACAATAAAATGATGCATGCTATATTTGTAAAAAATAAGCATGATGTACAATTTGCCCTTTTTATCTTTTCAAGGTATCACTTGGCCAATTTATATTATGGCAATAGCCCTAAAAAAGTATGTAAATGAGAAACAAAAAACTTCAAAGAACTGGAATGAAAACAGGATAGCCTCATTTGATTTTTTTTTTTATTTGGACTGGTTTCGTTCAAATAAGTATCAATTTAATACAAAATATTAGAATCACAAAGGTGCCAAACGGGTCAGGTACATTGTATTGACCAACGAAATCAGGTTTGTGATTTGAAACTGATATTGTTAAATCTTGATATTTGTTTGTCAATTATTTTCTAAATGATTTCTTCCATATTGTGATGGTTATATACATTAAAGTTTAACCTTCGCCCTTTTTTAGATGCAAGTGGTGCTAATTCTTTGGTGGTTGATGCTTGGAACCTTCGTCCATCATTATTTTGGAATGATGGTCAATGGACTGAGTGGTCCTGTGCCATAGAAAGGAGATCTAAGTCGAATAAGGTTGGTTTCACTTTGTAGACCTAGTTATCTTTCATCACAAACCTAGTGTTCTGAATTATGCAATTTATTCTTTTCACATTGATACTTAAATGTCACTGCATGGTTTCAGGATGATTCACCTCTTGAGAAACGACAAAGGACCGACCCACTACAAGCAGGCAGCTATGAGCCTTTTGGAGGAGAAACAGGAGGCCCTTCTAAGGATAAGTTTACCAACAATTTTAAAAAGCCAGAGGAACTGATGCCACTGGCTTTATCTCAAAGGGACATGGTTTTCAACATTGGGAAGAGTTTAGTTGAGAATAAAACTGAGGCTCTTGCATTCAAGCGGCCTGGCTTGCAGAAAGAAGGATCAAAGGTGGTGTATGGTGTTCCAAAACATGGAAAGAAGAAGAAATTTATGGAAGTAAGCAAACATTATGTTGCAGAGCAATCTGACAAGATTTCTGGGGACAATGCATCCAGTAGAATTGCAAAACATATGGTGCCTCCATTGCCAAGACCACGGGACAGGACTTCGAAAACCGGTCAGAGAGGACGGAGGATAGGCAAGATAAGATCTAGAGGACCTCCTAAACCTTCGAAGTCTCAGACAGTTGCAGCTAATACTATTCCTGACAAGGATTCTTTATCTATTTCTGTGCCAAATCCTGGTGTTTTTGAAAGGAATTTTGCTTTTGGGAGAAGTACAACAAGCACATCCAACACTGAAAAATCTATTACAGAAAAAAATAAAACTGTGCCTGGCCCTGTACCCAGAACTGAAGATCTGGCCATTTCTGAAATGGGAGCTGCATCTACTGTTCCTACTTCCAAGCAGGATATGCCAACTACTAGAACTAAAAGAAAACATGTGCCTTCTGTGGATAATAGAAGTATACGCAAAACTTCTGAAAGACCTACTGATTCTGCTGAACCCCAAAGAACCACCTCTGATTCTACTGAACCCCGAAGGTCCAATCGCCGAATTCAACCCACTTCTAGGGTAAGTACAGGAAATATATCTCTGTTGCAATTGAAAATTTTATGTTGCGTGTGGGCCATTTGAGACTTATTACACAGCTTGTTTTTGCTGTGTTGTTTCATGCATGGAAATACACGAGTTGTGCTTGATAATGTGTTCTATGGGACTGTTAATGTTGATAGATACAGATCTTTTGCCTGAAATGACCTATTTTTTCTCTTTGTTGTGTGTGCCTAACTTTCTTCCATTGTCTTGCGCTACAGTTACTCGAGGGTTTGCAAAGTTCTCTTGCAGTTTCGAAAGTTCCTGGTGAAAAAGGTCCTAGGAGCCACTTCAGGAGTACTGCTGCGTCAAGAGGTAACACCTTCACGCATTTCCTTGTTTTTACTCTGTTATATGATGTTCAATCTGTTTTCAAACATATCTGTGGAAACAGGGAAAGCTCATGGCTGACAAAGGGCACTGATGTGCTATGCTTTTGGAGAGTTGGGTGAGGCGACTCTACTTTTTGTACATAACCGTTGCTTGCCGAGTATGGAAGCAAGAAGGATAGGATCGGAGAAGTCTTTATTGGAGTACAAGATAATGTATTATAAACTAGCCTAAGTTAGTTGCTTCGTTATGTCTCCTCATCCCATTACAGAACAGAACTCTCTGTATTGTAGAATAGTCATTAATCTCTTTAAACCCTTCTTAGTTTGTATGGCACACCTGCAGTCATTAATCTCGGTTTTACCAAATTGACGTGCTGGATTGGTTGTTTAACATGGTTGCATTTTTTTTCCTGATGGGTGCCACTGGACCTTTCTTTTTTTTGTGACAACCGGGTGCCAGTAGACTTGACGAGCAATCGGGTGTCACAAGCTAACGAGATTTATGAGTGGATGATTAATTGCTTGGCACCGACGTTGGAGATACTGTTGATTGCCCGACGGAACTAAACGCGAGGCAACTACAACCGTTGGCTTATTCAAATGAGCTCGCTAGCAGGAGGAAGCTTCGTTGTCTATGCGAATGAATGTGCAACCGGCGAGGAAGGAGGGGCAAAGTAGCAGTAGCTTCAACGTGTCGGCCTGAATTGGAAGAAAGGGCTCGTTCAGATAGCACACTTGCAATTCTGCGGTATCGAGAAAAAGTATGACTGTATGAGGGCGCTAGTGTATTGAAATGTTGCCGAGAGAGATCTCATGGTTATAGCCCATCGATACAGTCGTCGCTTGAAAGAGCGTGTGCAATGCAACTGTACGTAGCTTGACTCGCGCCATCAATCATCCGTTGTACTGTATATGGAAATTGTGCTAACGTAGCACGTACATACGTACTGCACATGTGACAAACGGAATTCGCTACTCATTTTCATTACTCATCTGTACTCCCTCTGTTTTAAAATTGTTGTCGCTTTTCACTTTTAACATTAATTTTAATCAATTTTCTTATTAAAAAAGTTTAATGAATATCATATATTTTATTCTAATTTACTTATCATTAAAATTATTTGAATTATAAATTATAATTTTTTAAATTTAAATTAATTTTTTAATAAAACGAATGGTCAAAGTTGAAGTTAGAAGACAACGCCAACAACAATTCGAAAACGGAGAGAGTAACTTGCTTTCCAGTACTTTACCGTTTCTTTGATTTCTCTTTTAGAATTAAATTCACGCTTCTTTGATCAGCCATTGCCACTGCCATTTCCATCCTCTGGATTTTGTTCACTCCCGCCTAAGGAGCTTCATCGATTTACTGAAAATTGCACACAGCCACTGCAGATGCGAAGGGCTATCCTATCCCTAAGGACGTTATCACTTGGCACTAGACGATATGGTTCTTCAGCAACCTCGGTCATTTTTCGCATGACCCTCCGTCAACGGAGGAGTACAGGAAGCTGGAATCTGCCTGTCAAACCCGGCTTAATTCAGGTAAACATCCACTCAATTCTTCACGTATTGTCTATCAGCATATTCAATCTGAATGTTACAGAGTATAGTTGAACATTCATGGAACAAACCACGGAGTGCCAGTTGAGCTGATTGCGAACCTGTTGAATGGCATGGTTGACTCTGTTAAGCAGCCATTTGAAGCCAAGAAAGTATACTCATAGCTCCCCACCCCCCCCCC
>BCLF01000053.1:1221142-1231424 GCA_001602275.1 Zoysia japonica | reverse complement strand
CCCCCCCCCCCCCCCCCCCCCTCCATCTCAGAATGTGTCACTATTATTATTTGTTTTTAAATTAATGTCGTCGTTGATTTTTAAAATCAATTAACCCATTTATATGCAAGTACCGGCGTTGGTGCAAGCAGTGTCGCAAGCACCGCCGTTCGTGTATTAAGCGGTGTCGTATGTACTGTGAAAAAACTATGGATGCAAGCAGTCTGGTCAGCTATTTAATCATCAACGGAGGAAGCCCAGTCACGAGTGGAACTACAGTTTATTTAAAAAATAAGCATATTCTATGTCAAATATAAAAATATTTTAGCACATGCTTTTACTAAATATTAATTAAACATAGTTAAAATAAGGGGAAAATCCCTTGTGAAGAGGCTAATTCGTACAAAAAGACCAGAATTAGCATGACGTCCTCACTAACGTTTAGTCCTCATCCGGTCTCTTTCTAGCGCACCCCAGGTGGAGTACTAGGATCCAACGGAGCATTTGTGATCGCCTCCCAGCCACGTGACGTCTTCCTCGCAGTCGGGTGGTTCCGCACATCCGGTGCCCGCTTGCCGCCGATTTGGTCGCCGCCGTGCACCGACGGTTGCCGGGGTTAGGACCGGAGAGATCCTTGGTAAGGAGCGAAACTCGGCGCGCGCCTGCCTCCATCTTTCTCTCGTCATCTCCAGTAACTCCCGCATCCGTGCTCTGGCGGTACTCGTCGGTATCCATCCGGAGGCGAGTGGCGGCAGGCCCTTTCGCTGTACTTTCTACGTGCCCGTTATCTCTAATTAGACTTTTATTTTTTTCGCTTATCATCGTCTACCCCTCTGGTGGACCTTCAAGTTGTCCCGGCCACCTCTTGGGCCAGCATCCATTGCCGTTTTTGTTGAATGAATAGGAAAAGAACGAACGAAGCGTTACTATCTCAAATTACTGATGGAAGAAGAGGACATGAGTCTGTGTTGGTTATTTGTAAATTGGATCTCTGTGACCGACGAATGCCTCAAACTTGTGTTTAATGTCATACCCCACCTTCTGACCATTAGGGAAATACTCTTCTTCCAGAAATTTCGAATTGATTTGAAGCTAGTTCACTCTTAGATCATAATTTTTGGATTTATTTTCTTCTACTCTGAATTTGGATGCGATATGGCCGTTTGACTGTGGCAGTGATAATAAGTTTGTTTAATATTGTCTCTTTGATGTTTTGCAGTGATTTGGAATTACTTGATTTGGCAGCTCAATTATAATGGCTTCTGATACCGAGGGTGGCAATTGTAATGCTTGGGCTGCCAGAGATCCTTCTGGACTTCTCTCACCATACAAGTTCAATCGCAGGTGGTTTCTCACTTCTAATTCAGTGTGAAAATCCACATTGTATTTATTCTTTTAAATATTAACTCGTTGCTATGTCACCCTCGTTTTGTTCCACTATGTTCTAGCTATATTATGTTCAGTTCCCAGTGAGATGCATTTCTGTTTTCAAGTGTGAAACAACAATGTATGTATCAAGAATAGAACTGCTCTGGATGCTTGCACGGAGCATTTGAAGAATATTGTTATTGTTGTATACTCATAAATATTTGATAATATATATCAATAGCTGTTTCTTTTGCAGTAGCTTTTTTTTTCACCTTCATTCATTCTTATATGAGCTACTTTGATGATAATACCAGATCGGTACAAAGTGGCGACATTTCATTGAAGATAACACACTGTGGGGTCTGTTATGCTGATGTTATTTGGACACGAAATATGCACAATGATTCCAAGTACCCTTTAGTTCCTGGGTATGTAAGTTTTTCAGATTGATTTATGAGTTAATATGTGTTCGAGTTCGAGAAAAAGAAAAAAAGAATGCAATGTTAGAGATGCTGACTGATATTGCCCATTGTCCTAAAGAAATGGAGAATGTTGCATCTCAATAACATGATTCATGCAGGCATGAGATAGCTGGAGTGGTAACTGAGGTTGGTTCAGACGTCAAGACCTTTAAAATTGGTGACCATGTAGGTGTTGGAACATATGTGAATTCATGCCAGAACTGTGAAAAGTGCAATAGCTTTCTTGAGAATCATTGCTCAAAAAATGTTTACACATTCAACGGTATTGACAAAGATGGCACTATCACCAAGGGAGGATATTCCACTCACATTGTAGTACATGAAAGGTATGACAGTACTGATTTGTTCTGTTTGCAATAGATTTTGTAAATTAGAAGCCATTGGAGATTGAAACAGGCCCAAGAGGTGCCTTGTTTTGTTGCCCTCCAATTTCATCTGCTTATTCAATTATAATATTTTGCATTTAGGGTTCATTTTTTTTATAGTAGGATGAGTATGTCATAATACAGTAAAGATTCATTTTCAAGTTATAATGGTGAATGCACAAGCATATGCACCGTAACAGCAAACAACATATATGTGCTCAAACATGCAAGAGAGTGTCCCCTACAAATGCATATAGCTAGTACTGACGTTTAAATCTTTACTAAGTATGGCTTGCACAACTTATCTGATAATAAGAAATGACATTTGCTGTTTATTCATCGACATTCAGGTACTGCTTTAAAATACCTGATGGCTACCCTTTAGAAAAGGCAGCTCCGCTACTGTGTGCTGGAATAACTGTCTATGCTCCAATGATCCGACACAATATGAACCAACCTGGAAAGTCGCTTGGGGTCATTGGACTTGGTGGGTTGGGCCACATGGCAGTTAAGTTTGCTAAATCATTTGGGCTGAAGGTTACAGTTTTCAGCACAAGTGAATCAAAGAGAGATGAAGCCATTAACCTCCTTGGTGCCGACAACTTTGTGATATCATCAAATACACAGCAGATGGAGGTACCTTAAATTGCATGGTTTCTATAACTTAATTAATTCAATGTTTCTGGTATCCAATTCATATGAATGTGTTCATCCTGCTTGGACATACTGTTAATTGTGGCATTTTGATATGTGTCTCTACAGTCCCTTAAAAACTCCCTGCACTTCGTTGTTGACACTGCTGCGGGTGACCATCCATTTGATCCCTATCTCTCACTCCTTAAGGTTGGTGGTGTGATGGCGGTAGTGTGCTTTCCAAGTGAGATCAAAGTGCATCCTGCTAACCTTAATCTCGGTAATTCAATAATTATTCATTCTAATATTGTATAATTTATTTACTGTTTTGTTGTACAAATAAATTCCAGGAAATCCTTTTAGATTTAGCCAGAACTTATTTTTCAGGTGCACGGACTCTAGCTGGCAGTGTTACTGGAGGAACTAAGGACATCCAAGAAATGATTAACTTCTGTTCTGCGAAAAGAATTTATCCTGAGATTGAGATCATCAAAATGGACTACATCAACGAGGCTCTGAAGAGGATCGTTAATCGAGATGTAAAATACCGCTTTGTTATTGACATCAAAAACTCGTTCAAGTAGCATGTCATGTCTCATTCTCATGCTAACCACATCGAGGCGTGAGAGCAAGTAGAGATGTGTGGGTCACCTCAAGAAGACAAGATGCAATGCTACAGTGCCATTTCACTTTTCTTTTTATGTGCTGTATGGTCACTTGCATCCCTCCTATATTTCTTAGAGTTGTCTACTTGTAGTATAACTAGGTGAATAAGTGCCGTCTTGGCGTAGATGTCATCTTATTGTTGAATAGTACGAATAAAAAATAGTTGTCCTTGTAATATGGATTTCAATGCTGCTGTATGTTGCATAAGAACATGGAACTAATTTGTGAATCGAACTAGCAGAAAACAGTATAAAAAAAGAAACTACTGGTGAAATTCCTGCGTTCCAAGGATGTCAATGCGGCTGTATGTTGCATAAGAACATGGAACTAATTTGTGAATCAAACTAGCAGAAAACAGTATAAAAAAAGAAACTACTGGTGAATTTCTACAATAATTTAGTACTCAGTTTATCAAGAGAAGTGAGAACTTCCATATTCACAGCAAATTGAATGGTAAAGCCACCACCTATTTTTTTTTTAAGAAAATAGGACTACTTACGCATTATCAGTGCTCTGCATAATTCTAGTGTGAGTGCTCAAGTCTGAATATATGTGCACACGTTGTGCATCAAGTTACCCCTCATTGCAGTAACTAGCAATAGACCGAGGCCCTGGCACAACTTAGCTTATATAAATAAGGTGAAAACCGAAAAACAGCTTCCTCTTAAGGCCCTGTTTGGCACAACTATCGTTTCTTCAGTTTCGAAATGTGCTTAATTAATAATATGAAGACATGTTTACCTTACGCTCCGTTCAAGGGAGTCTAGGGACATGAGAATTTGGCCAACTAGTCCTCCATCCTTAGGTCTGCCTGGTCAGGCATCCAAAACGTCTATGTTGGGGTAACACTATAGTCTAGATTCTGAAGCTGGCTCCCTGTCTACCTTAGTCGATGGCAATCCAAAGTCAGTTCCTCACAAGTCAATGTTGGTTGACATATCAGTTTCTTAATACGAACACATATAACACGTGTATTTTAGGAAAAGCTGCATGTATAGGACTAGAACGTCTGAATATTTTGTGCGCACGATATGAATAAGCATAGAGTTATTGAACCGTACTTCCGGGTTCCGTCGTACCTATATCATCATCTGACTTCCAAGCAATAGCCTAAGTTGGTCAACTGATACATAACTTCTGATGGACTTTGTATGTGCACCACCACCTGTTCTATATTAACCCGTGAACCATCAGATGATGTACCTATAACGATATAATGTGGATATTTTGTCAAAGAAAGGCCATGTTTGAAATGCGAAAAATTTTCTCATTTCTGTATTTTTTTCTGTGATATTGAATTGATTCATGTGAAATTCATGTATCCAAACAGGGCGAAATCTTTAGAATTCTGAAGATCTTGCTTGTATCCATAATAAGATTTTGTGAGGATTCTGCACCACCCAGTACTGTTATACAATACGGCTGTTTTATTTCACTGTATCCATCCACGGTCAAATTATATGCTACGCTATGGTGTCATTAATTGTGAATTAATGAGAGAATATCTATAGGTTGTGCGATTCTATCCATTTTAAATCTGACCAGTACTCTTGGAAATTTATGTGTGTGGTATGTTAGACGTCATTCTACTTCTTAGGCGCAGTATAAGAAGGCTGAAGGCATGTTCTGTCAGACATGCCACTCGAGGGTTCTTACCAGCACCAGTGGGAGTGAGAGACATTCACAATGGCGCACGACAAGGAAGCTGGAGGATCTTTACCCGTGCCCAATGTGCAGGCACTTGCACAAACTTGCATCGGCTCAGATGAGCATGTCCCTGAAATATACGTGAGGGCGAAAGAGTGCGCCGAGCAGATCATCGATGGCCGTGACGACGTCTTCTCTGCAGTTCCAGTCATCGATCTCAAAAGGTTGCTGGATCCACAGTCATCCAAAGAAGAATGTGAGAAGCTCGGTTCTGCATTTCAGGAATGGTGCTTCTTCCAGGTATATACACCAAATTGTGTCGATGCTAATACGCATGCATGCAGATCCATACACCGTGATGTCTGAATTTTTATACTTCCTCTAACTTTTTTATGAATGATGTTAACCAAGCAGAGTAACTAATATATATAACAATATTCTTGACGTTGAAAATTGCAGCTTATCAATCACGGTATACCAGGCGAAGTGATTCGCAACTTCAAGAACGACATGGCCGAATTCTTCAAACAGCCACTTGAAGCGAAGAAGGCGTACTCGATGGAACCAGGCAGCCCTGAAGGGTACGGCCAGCACTTTGTGCTTTCAGACAACCAGAAGCTGGACTGGGCAGACATGTTCTACCTTATTCTCCGTCCGCATGATTCAAGGGATGAGAGGTTCTGGCCTTGTGACCCTCCATCTTTCAGGTCCGTTGCCTGAGCTCACGTACAAAACCATAATCTTGCATCATGGATCTTGCATGATCCTATATATATATATATATATATATATATATCGCTTCGTTCCTTTTTTTTAATGGTTTCCTTGCATGATAACTCTTGACAGGAACTCCTAGACAGTTACTCTTCCGAGACAGCAAAGGTGGCGTCTTGCTTGTTCCGATTCCTGGCCATGGACATGGGCATTTGTCGGGATAGTATGTCTCGGATACTTACGGATTCGGTCTCTACGAAAAGACTTACTGACAAACTACGGCCTACAGCCTATCTATAGCCCACGAAAAACTTAGACAAATCAAAAACGACAGCCTAGCCCCAAGGGTCGAGAAATCGAAGCCGACCGTTTCCAGCACTTACATCGAAACCGCCAACACTATCTCAACCCCGCATGACGGGATTGGACAACGACGAAGCCCGGCCGTCCGTCCGAGAGCCGGCCACCGCTCCAACGGCACGGTAAAGCAGCCAGGACAGGGCGGCAAATCATTTTAAAAGCACGTAAAGCAATCCAGCGGAAGGTAAATTTGCCCGTCGAGCGATAAAGCCAAACAGTAAAGTAATTTTTGTCCCCTCACGATGGACGACAGGATGAATGGAGAACACCAACCGTCTGCTCCAAGCGCTAGCAGACGCCAGAAGACCATACCAACCGAAGATCGTGGCCCCCACCTGTGAGGGGGTCACCCGATTATGTAGGTGGCAAGCCACGTAACTCTAGTACAGCCGAGTAACCATGGTTTGGTCATGTAACTCTGGATCGGCTCTATATAAAAAGGGGCATCAGAGACGCTAAGGGCGGAAGAAAAGTTAGCCAAGTTGTATTTCACTGTAAGTACATCCACTCACGCGTGCTAGGGTTTTTCGATCGAGCCAAGGCTTTTTCGCATTGTATTCGTGTTCTTGAATTTATACGATTTGATCTCTCTCGTCTCTGAACGTAGGGTATTACGTCTCTCTGTGGCTCGAATCAGGTTAAATTTTGAGTCTTTGTCGTAGATTAGACCATTCGAATACTAAAAGCGCACGAACTCTCTCTCCGATTATGCCACAATCTCTCCTGGAGATGCTCAGACGCCAGCCTCAGAGCATGCGGATGAACTACTACCCGCCTTGCAGGCAGGCCAACAAGGTGATGGGTCTGTCGCCGCACACTGATGGGTATGCCTTGACGCTGCTGCTCCAGGTGAATGAAGTGCAAGGGCTGCAGATCCGAAAGGACGGCAAATGGGTCGCTGTAAACGCCGTCGATGGTGCATTCCTCGTCAACTGCGGCGACGTGCTTGAGGTAAGTTTGTACATCCAGCAGCTTACTGTCAGCATCGTGTTGCGTGGACGCTGGACAGACAAGTTGTTCGGAGTGTTCTTTGTTACAGTAATGAATGGTGTCATCTAGTGTTTGTTTACTCATTACTGTTGACCGGCCACTTGCAGATTCTAAGAAACGGAAGATACAAAAGCGTTGAGCACAGGGTCATGGTGAACCCAACCGTGGAGCGCATGTCGGCGGCAGTGTTCCACGGGACTTGCCAGGACGCGACGGTCGGCCCTCTGCCAGAGCTTGTAAAGAAAGACGGCGTGGCGCGGTACAGCTCGATGAGTTCCATGGATTTCATCAAGGGCTGCTATGCTGCGAAGCTTGATGGAAAGAAAAACCTTGAGAGCTTGAGAAATTAGTGCTTGACCATACGTGAAGCCGATGCCTTTCACAAAATTGTGGTGTTGATGCAGTACCTAGCACGCGCGAAGCCCTCTTAGCGTTTGGAAAGCTGTGTTATCCCCCAAATCTAAGGTTGTGAAATGTTTGGGGTTTAATAATAATGACTGGATCCTATGTTTTTTTTCTATAAAACTGAACCGGTTCCTATAAAATTTGTGTAAATTTTAGACCTAAGATATTCTAATAACATATATTTGTTCTACCTCTTTCAAAAAAGGATATTATTTAAAAAGGTGCCACTCCCTCTTCTGACTTTCTAAAGAGGAAGATGTGTACATCTTTGTACGGATTGTTTTTGCATAGCAAAATTGTTACAGAAGATATGTTGTAACTGTACATATTCTGATTAGTAAGTCTAAATTGTTTACAAAAGAATTTTGTGAAGTTATAGTGATATCCTTTCACCATTCACAAAGTATTAACATTTAGTTCTATTTCATTATGAACCAGGAAGACTTCTACCGTGACACACTGGTCTGAAGTGGCAAAGCATTATCAGTTCCATCTTGCTGCGCTTCTGCAGATATCTCAGCAACAGCCTTTGACATCCCAAACATCTTCTTTATAGTGGTCGTGAGGCATGTCCTGTGCTCATCCATGGAGGCATGGAGGAACTCATGGAAATGATCTCTCAGATCTGCAACAAATGATGTTCTGTCGGAAATACTCCTCCGACAAGAATGAACAGAAGGCTTGGAAGCAGATTGTTGTGGAACTTCAGATTTCACACCACCAGGCATCATAGTGGTATGAGCTGCAAAGGGAACCATTTGTCAGCCACTGCATCAGAAAACTACTAAATTCGCCAAAAAAAGAACACTAACAAACACTCCACAATTTAGGTAGTTCTACTCTTTCCCATGAAGTTATCATGGTGCTGAACTAGCAATTGGATATAATTAAATAAGGAAAATCCTAACAGTTGAAATACTTTCAGCTTGAGGATTGCCAGAAACTGAGATAGAAATCTCAATCCAAATCATAATCATAAGTAAAAATAAAAAAATTCTAAGAAACACATAATTAATTGAACAGATTAACTTAACATGCAGCTAAGTTTTGAATGAATACACTGCTACAGGGACACTGTCCTGTTGCTAATTCGCACTGTCTGATTTACTGTCCTCCAGAATGGGTCATCACATAACAGAGTTACTCAGATGAAATCACGAAAACCATATTAGCAGAAGCATCAGACATGCTCCATTCCAGAGTTATGTGACCGACTTATGGACAGAGAGAGAAGCCATCTATAAGTTCGCAACATAGTAAGTGTGTCCGCAATTACAACCTGGAGGGCCAATTCAGCCAACTGCTCATTAGCCCGTTATAACAATTGTAATCACGGAAACCATATTTAGGTGAGTCTACTACCAGTTGCACAACTGAGAATATGCAACCGGCTAACGACCCACCATTCTGCACTCTATCCATCATCAAAATGTAACCGAAACATAGATAAACAAAACTATGAAAGCTGAACTTTTAGCTTGTTAATGCAAAATGTGAGTCGATGCATCAAGGAATGAGGCATTAGCCAGAGTCATTCCTTCAATAGACACGAACAACACGAATCATTGTAGGTGAGCTTACTGACCATCCACACAGGGAATGCTGCCGTGGTGGCTGCAGTGTGTGGTTGGCTAATTAGCCACCGGTGCCAAATACAGACCTAATCAATCGTAACCATATACACAAACTGGAGACAATCGAACAAGGGGGCAACGCTTGTAAAGGGAGTAGATCTCGACCTATTTGCAGCTCTAGGGGCTCTTACTCCACAGCCATGGTGACAGTGTTCAAGAACTGAGCTACGCGCGTCGTGGCAATTGGTCTAACAGGTATAGAGCGCTAAAGAAACAAGGCATACAAGCTCCAAGGGGTAGGAGGAACACGGGTGGGAGATTGTTGCTGAAAGAGCAAAGGGCCAAAGGTGTGCGACGCCAGGGGCTCAGGGACGAGTTTGACAGAGAGGGAGCCGATCAGCGATGTTGAAGAAACCTTACGAGATACGGCGGCCGGAATTGACGACTCCGAACTTGATTCTCGTCGTAAGACTCCTCCTCGGCAAAAAAACACGCGGAAAGGCCGAAAGGCGGCGGCGGCGGCTTTCCTCTGCGGCTCCCGCGGCGTAGGAAGAAACAGCCGGATCGTCGCCTATGGTTTGTGGCGGCGGCAGTAAGGGTTTGGAAAGGAAAGTTCTGGGCGAATCTTATATAGAAGAAAGTGACCAGGATTCGTAGGCTGCTTCCAGTGCGAGATGGGCCGGCTTATCGATTCCAGCTTGGGCTCGGCCTTTTAGAAACACCAGAGAACATCTCTCACCAGCTCAAATCACACACGTGACAGCGCTTCTCATCCTTTGTTGTCCCCATGAATTTTAAAACATCCTATTTTTGGCTTGTTTAGCCCAGTTTATTTCATTAGCTGCTCTACTCCCTCCATCTTAAATTACTAGTATTTAATTTTTCCCAATTTAATTATTATCCTCGCCAACTATACATATTATATTTTTCTACTCACAATACATATCTATCTTTATATCTCTTTATTATTTTCGGTGCATCTCACATTTCTCATCACTTCTTTAACACTCATGCTTCGATTCGAAATGACAAGTAAATTAGGATATAGAGAGTTTTTTTAATTAAATAAGCACCCGCTGGGCCGGGCCTTTTATGAGCC
>BCLF01000053.1:1209229-1221123 GCA_001602275.1 Zoysia japonica | reverse complement strand
CCCCCCCCCCCCCCCCCCCAACCCACCCACCCACACACACACACATCAGGTACCATATTCCGCTTTGTGGGCCTTAGTCCGTTCGTGCATTACGCATGGGCTAGGCCAAAAGGAAAAAAAAAAATGGGAAGGCTTAATGCGCAGATCGTCATACATCATAGGCTTGCTAGGTAGGTTTGTGGGCCAGCAAGAGCCGAAAGCTTCATTAGACTAAGATGAACATGATTGTCGGCCTGTTTACTTAATGGGCCGAGCCTGCACGCGCTGAGCTCTACGACGGGCGAGCCAACTGTAACGGTTTGTATTCGATCGCCCTCATCCCGACCCGGAGAGCTCTCTTTCTCCAACTTCAAACTCCCACAAAGGTATTCCCAGAAGAAAAACTTCAACCCAAATGACCACTCGTCTACACACACCATGACGGCACATGACCGCATCGAGACTGACATGACAGCACATAGCGGCATCTCGTTCCAGACGCTCACGAAAGTAAAACAAGAAAAAGGCTGCGTTGTGCTGAACCGTTGGACACACTAGACCCGATTGAATATGATCCCAAGTTAACGGCCTCGTTGTTACAGTAGCCTACATATGTGACCACAAACGTAGGAGCATTCTGTTTCGATCACTGTAAACCAAAGCTACTGGATATAGTTGTAAACTGCAGTACTGGCCCTTGTTTACAGCAATTCAGGATGATCGTGAGCCAATCATGAACGGTGTAATCAGCACTCCCACATTCGCAGCCTCGGAGTTCGCGCGCGCCAGCAGGCATATGAAAGTGAAACTGGCGTGGCCTGTACTTTAACCATCTCCTCGGCGTGAGGTTCCGCAACTTGCAGCGCGGCCGGCAGCACGGCAGCAGGCTTGTCACCAAAGTGTCAACGCCTCGCGACCATGCGCTCGGAGTTTGGCCGGTGCAATTTTCTCCATGGACGCAGCCCCCAGGCGCCGGAGTGGCTTTGTTCCTTCGCGCGCAATTCATTGCCATGGCCTGGTATATACTCTCTCTGTTTTTTAATTAGCATCGCTGTTGACTTTTAAATTCAACTTTAATTATTTATTTTATTCAAAAAGTTTGCTCGAATGTATAAAATTTTAAGATGTGGTTCAAATAATTCTAATAATAAATCAAATTATATCAAAATATATAAAATTTGTCAAATTTTTTTAATAAAACAGATAGTGAAAGTTAAATTTAAAAATCAACAGTGATATTAATTAAAAAATAGAGAGAGTACATTAATTAAAAAATAGAGAAAGTCGGCACTCCGACAATCCGACTTCCCGTTATGTTTTCCCGTTGATGGATTTTTCAAAGAGTTTAAACAAGGAAATGAGTGCCAGTCAAGCAGGGGAACACACAAATGACAGGCACTCTGACGAAACTGTCAGGCGGCTCGTACAGTTGGCCAGCGCAACGTACCTGCCGTGCAGTTGCAACCCAGCGGCATTAATCAGGGTTCGGCTCGCTATCAGATCAATCACCCCCTAATTACTTCCCTGTCAACGGAACAGATGGCATGCTTGGATCGTACGTAGCCGAGAGGCGCATTGACGTGTGAACATGCATGTAGAAGCAGTTCATGCCACAGTCTGCTAAAATGGAAGTCATAGGATGGTGCGAAGGCAGCATACATGCAAGTTGCGCCTGTTCCTCTATTCCAAAGATGACCTACCTGTTCACTGTTGTGACACTCATCAAATGGTTAAGGAAGTGTGTGAATTTTTTTTTTTTTGAAAAAAGGAATATCATTCCCGTCTTTACGTTTTCTGGAACTGTCACTTGAAAATTAGAACTAACTGGCTAGCCAACTTCAATCAATAGCCATCACATTAGAAAGTACTTCAAGAACAACGGCATATATCCCTGGTAACATGTTTGAGGATCAGGCGATCAGCTGAACTTAATTGACTGCTGAGATATATGTTGAACATAAACCGAAGTACATGGATGGGTAATACCAATCCTCCCAAGCTTGAATCTGCTAAACCTGTTTTTCTTTTTGAGAGCGAGAGAGCTGCGACCGGTTCTTCATAAACATCAATAATGCAGACATAACAACCCGAGCTGTCAATCGGACCCTGGAGAGTAGGCCATGGCCTACGAACAGCTAGCAACCAATGCGAGTGCCAAAAGAGATTGGTTTCTAGAGTAGCTAGTATAGCTGGGGAGACAGGAGGAAAAGTCATGGCGCGTGCTGGAAGCAATTCCGCAACGATGCATGTGCGAGCGCAGCGTGTCACGGCGGAGTACTTGCACACCAATTAATTCGCTTTACCTGCACGATAAACCGGCTCTCTTAGATTCACCCAACGGAAAAGCACGATTTGGCAGCTTTTTCATGCAAAGCAAAGTCGACGGATGAATGCGCGAAATGGCCTACCACATTAGTAGCATCCGATTCTGGGAAAGCCTGGTGCAAGTAACTAATCAAAGCATGTACAATGCAAGGTTTACAAAACCGTTTAAAATCGGCTGGTTTTTCACGATTTTCATTTCATCGGACAACCAGTTTTTATTTTAAAAATTTAAAAAAATTTGAAAATTTGCAAAATTTGGAATAGCGATTAACCGGTGAGTTTCAAATTTTGAAATCTGAAATCGTAAAAACCGTCTGGTTTGCTGTAGCAATTCGTTCAACTTTTAAATTTTTGATTTGAAACAGTTTTCGACCGATTTTTACGGTTTGCGTTAAACCGGTCCCGACCAGTTTTAGCGGTTTGAACGAAATCGTAAACATTGGTGCAATGTTGTTAGGTTGGGAGAAAGTTTAAAGTGGCTTTAATCTTCTGGTTTTACTCTTGCCGGCCTGTTTGGGTCGATCGATCGATCATGTGTAATAGCAATGTTGTTTCAGAAATATCTATTACTATGTACTACTTCCTCCGGTTTTAAATTATTGAACATCATTGACTTTTAAGATCAACTTTGACCATTAGTCGTATTAAAAAAATTGTTTCACTATGTAAAACTATTATTCATAATTTAAATTTCACTAATAATAAATTTTATACATTTGAACAAATTTTTTAAATAAGACGAATGATCAAAGTTGATATTAAAAATCAACGGTGTTAATATTTTAAAACCGAAGGGAGTAGATCATAATGGAATATTGTTTCCAAAGAAAGGTGCAGTATCGGTTTTTCTTTTTTCCTTTGCGGTTTCAGCCGAACATTTCCACGTACGCGATCCTTCAGACACGCCAACCGCCTAACTAAAAGTGTTCCGAGACGTGGCGGCTATATATGCCACTGAACGAAGCATGCATGCACATGCAAATGTTGCAGACATCTTGCCCTACGCAACTGTGTGGTGCATAATAATCTAGGATAAGAGACTAGTGGTGAATGAGGCAGAGGACAGTTCTCGCTAAGTCACCGTACGTGGTAGATCCAAGTATCGGATGTTGGATATTTGTCTTGCATGGTTGTTGTTTTGAGAATTGAGACGTACGTTGAGTTGCCATGATTCCAACAGTATAGTAGGTGACTCGTCAGATTTGTTGGAGGTTTTGTGAGTTCAACTTCGATGCTTTACACTGCTTCGGTGTAACGGAACGTGTTTACATATGAAATGGAAGAGACCAGACTCGGAGATGATATGATGAGCTAAAGAACTACTCCCTCCAGTTTTAAATTATTAACACCGTTAATTTCTAATATTAATTTTGATCATTCATCTTATTCAAAAAATTTGTTCCAATGTGTAAAATTATTAGTTGTGATTTAAATTCCACTAATGATGAATCAAATAGTAAAAAAAATTAAACATTTGAATAATTTTTTTGAATAAGACGAATCGTCAAAGTTGATGTTAGAAGTTAACGGTGTCAATAATTTAAAACCGGAGAGAGTAGATGTAGTCTCCATGTAACTTAGTAGTACTTGTCATTCAAAGTTTTTTCCACTTTACCATTATAATTTTGCAAACTTTAAAATATGCCATCTATATGTCAATGACAGATGAGACACTGCAAGAGAATGATACGTGGATCCAAATGGCATATTTCAAATTTCATAAAATTGTAATGACATGTATCAAATTAATCCTTATATCAATTAATGAAATGGGAACTATCTCATGCCAATGGGTTTTTTTTTTCAAAAAAATTGTCCAATAAAGCTTCAATGTAAGAAAAATTAACATATTTCTTAAAGTTTTAACGTAGTAATCCTTCCATTTTGAGATATAAGTAAAAGAAAATTACTAGGACAAGATGAACTGGACAAGGTCATGGTTGAAGGCAGATACGCATCTCGTGAAAAGAAAGAAACTATTGCGTTTCGGTGGTAGGCTACCTGTAAGCATGCAGGCATGGACCTACACAGTTGCATTGGCCGGCGAAGCAGCTTTACTTATGCAAGCAAGCAAGCAATCGCAACGCACAACTGAAGCCTGCATAAAGGGAAACAACGAAAAGACCCATTCAATGCAGCCACCGAGGACGAAAGCTACGGCCCACAATCAGAGCTCAATTAGACCGTTTCCTGTTTGGATGAGCTCTCAGCATCGTGAGGAAAAAGAAATTTCCGAAATTTCCTCTCGACTAGATGGTTGGTAGCACTGGTACAATTGTACGTACGAAAAAAAACGGACATGTGTGTAGCCACGTACGTTTCGTCCAGGCGTTGCATGGATGATAAGAATACGTGAGACAGCAGTGAATAAACGCTAGTACCATCAGTACGTTGGGTGCGGACGGGCTAACTTGGCCTTGGCACTTTGGCTGCAATTTTATTAGTACCGTCCACTCCAGTGCTCCACACTGGTGTTGGTGGGGAGCTCATCAGTCATCACCCGGGGAGCAGGCGGAGGGCCACGGCACAGCTTGCTGGTGAGGGCGAAAAAACGGGACAGGACCAGCCCACTCTCCGCATCGAGCCCGGCTCGCCTGGACGCTGGCCACGTGATGGTGGTCCGACGGCGAGAGCAACTAGCCCTACGACGCCGGTGTGAGGTGAGGTGAGCGATCGAGAGTGATTATGAGGTGCACGGCCCCGAAAACAACTGCTTTCCCATCCGGAATCATTGCGCCCTCCCTACCGCTGTCTGCAAAATATCTCTCTGCGCTTGCGGAAAAATTGGGGCGGGGGCAGGAGCGACATCGCGGTACGTCAATCCAGTTCGGGCGTCGCGGCAAAGGTCAAGTTACAGGCACGTAAAACACGCGGTTGAGGTTAAGGTGACGGATGGTCGAGAGAGGGAGGCGCGCGCGAGCCTGACGGGACGGATGGTGGCTGGCGCCGCAGTCCTAGCAGCTTCCGGACGACGCACGTCGGCAGGGCGGAAGTATGGCGCGCTGCCCGGCCGCCAAACGACACGTGGCAGGGTACGCCAGGGGCCCTGCGAAGGCAACCGCCACGTGATGCCCAGCAGGGCGGTGTCAGAGCCCCGAAAGACACGCGCCCCCTTCGCCTCGCCTCCCCCTCCTCTCGCGTGCGTCCCCATCCGCGCCTCATCCGTCGCCGTCAAACCCACCACCACCCCTATCAAACCCCGCAACAAAAGCCCTGTGCGCTGCGGTGCCGCGCGCGGGCGGCGCACGCTACCTCGCTCGCCCGGCGCGCGGCCGTTGCGAAGTTTCCAACCGACACCGGCCCCGCCCTTCTTTCGTCGTCACCGCGCCTGTCCAGCCTTCCAGCCTGGCGCAGCGGAGGCGATTGGCCCGGGGATCAGTTAACTAATCGCGCGGGCGCGTGGATTCTGACGACGGGGTTTAGTTAGGGAGGAGATCAGTGATCACGTGCAGCACCGCGGAGGCGGTGGTGCGGGCGGCGGGAGCAGGGACGAATCGCGTAAGCGGGCTATTAGCACGAGTGGGCACGTGCCGCGGGGATTCCGGGGAAAACCCCCCCCCCCCCCCCCCGCTGGCCTCGGGATCCTCGCCGCGCTCACGTGATTCGATGCCGCCGCGCTACGGGCGCGCACGAGACCACCTCGCCGCTACCGCGCTCCACGCACGCCGCATGCTCCCCCGGCCGCAGCCTGCGCGCACCCGCCAGCTCCCGTTGTCTCTTTGCTGCGGCGTCTCCCCCGCCCGTTTTATTTGTTGCGTTGCTGAAGCTGCTCACCGGTGCCAGCTAACGCCCAGTATTTCATGCTGCCTGCCTACCTCTAGGAGGTGAAACTTCATCCACCATCACAAGTCAGGACCATACATAGATACCGTCCGCATTATGCCGTGTTGGGAGGAATGATGCTTTGTGAAAGCCACAGCAGAACCATTAACGTGAGCAGGGCCCATGCCGAAAGATGGTCCCACGTGTTAGTTGTTTTACTTCCTTATATAGGTGCTTTTGTACACTGGCGTACCAGCGGGTGGGTCGAGTATGCCGCGGCATACTTAAAATTTTTAGCTCAAATTAGTCTTAATGCATATGTCAGTTAAAATTTTAATTTTAACAGATATTTAAATAGTAAATATATATATAGATTATTTCAAAATATTGCTATATATGTGTATCAAATTTAGTAGGGATGATAATAATTAAATTTTAGATATTGATATAGGTCTATGTTAGACTGCTATTTTTCATCTAAGTATTTAAATTAATGTTTATGTACTCGGTTTAGTTATCTATTAGCCGTTTTACCTAATACCTTTTCTATTCAGATGTTGTTGCTCCGCTGTGATTTTTGACACTAAATACATTTAGTTCTGTTAAAATATTCAAACGAAATACATGAAACATTTAATTTTGAATTACGGAATACTTGATAAAAAGATAGAACTTTTAGTCTGCAGTAATAGAATATTTGATGTTTTTTGAAATATTTTTCTCTCTCTTACGAGTCTGAGTTTACGATGCATTTACGAGTTAAACTTTTTTTTAGACAGCATGTTTTCTACACCTTAGTAAACTAAACTAAAGTTTGATAGTATAGGGTGGTTCTTCGGTCATCCCGAATGAAAAGGATTGTAGTTTGCTCAGTTTTTCTTCGTCCGTACAACTGAAAAAAAATTGACATACCTTTCGTAAAATCCTAGCTACGCCACTGATTTTGTAGCATACACGTGGGTTGATTCGTGGTTATAGGTAGTAATGCAGAAGGGTTGGTCCTTGTAACCGCGCGTACGCGAGTGAGCCGGAGGTGCACAACTAGCAAAAACAATCACTTAGTAGTACTCTAATTCTACCAAATGAACTAAAAAGATTGGGACGTTCTTCAATTTTCACCCTCACACACATTTCTTCCATGCGGGCATGATGGGACAGCATGCAACGCCCTCCTCCACACTGGCGGAGCCTCCCTAGGGCCAGAGGGGGCCATGGCCCCTCCTAGTTTTCACCATTTTAACATGAAAAAGATGATTTGTGTGGTTAAATTTTAACTTTACTTCCTAAATTCCAATCAAATACTAATATATCTCTCTATTGGCCCCCCTCCTAAAGTTTGTGTCAAGCTCCGCCACTGCTCCTCCACCTCCACCGTGTTGTCCTTAATATGTGGTCACGTAGTGGCAACCATCACGCCCATTATGAGCGCCCATATCGGTGGCTTCTTATGCAATGTTGGGGATTCGAAATCGTATTAGTTCGCGTAGGTATCGCTCATCATGCTAGACAGACATTAAGGAGGAAGAAACATGTTTTTTGGCAATATCAGCGCAAACAAAATCAGTTTGTGCCACTAACGATGATAGCGGCCCGGATCGTACGTGGTAGCTGGGCAAAAAGAGATATCCGACATGTCACCCGTATTTGCGCTAATAATCGTGAGAGCTCAATTGTTGCTATGGCTATCACTTCTTGAAATAGCGACTTGCTGGTGCGTTGATGATGGAACTCATGATAAATCCTGGACCAATATAAATAGAATTATCCTCTGCATTATTTATATGGCTATTATAGAGAAAATATTCCTTTTCAATATAATACCAAGATCGAGCTAGCTAGCTTAAGGAAGACGAATTTGAATTAGAGGTTTTCAAGAAAAGTCATATATAGCTGTGGGCTATAATACCCTCGTGTTACGAGATGGAGCTCTATAGCTGAAGTTGCAAAACACAATGGATACCCTCGTCAATTTGTCACGCTGTCACGCATGCAACTACCACATTTTCACGGCTATGACGAGCTGCATGCGCATAAGCAGGGAGTGCTCCCTACATACTTTCATGTTTTTAAATTGTTATTGCCATTGACTTTTAACAACATTTTTAACTATTTATCTTATTTAAAAATAAATTATTATGATTTATTTTATCATTAACAATATTTGAAATATTATTTACAATTTTACATACAATTTTATCATTAACAATAAGATCACTGTAAAAATAACATTAAAAATAAGTGGAAACAACAATGTTAAACACAGAGATAGTACGCGAGACTAGCAATCATGCGTTGATGCGTAGCGTAGCAGGATGGGGGTATGGAACAAGGACGACGGCGTACGGACGCGAGGGACCGGAGCGGGGAGCGGACACCCGTACGTCCACGTCTCCGAGCTGAGGCTGCTGGGGGGCAGCGCGCAGGCTCTATCGTTGCGGTGGCGCCGGCTTTCCTGGGGCTCAGACACCGAGTTGAGAGAGGGAGCAGGGAATTTTCACCGTGCGCTTGCAGGCCGTCGTACTCGCTCGCTCGCGGCGGCCCCATCCTCTTCGCGCTGTCGTACGGCCATTACGCTGCCAACAAAAGTGTTCGCACGCCACTTCTTTTTTTCTCCCGGGTGGTACGGCATCTCTGCTCGCTGCTTTTACGGTTTTACTTGATGGGCTGTGATGACCCCTGTTCTAAAATGGGATCTACTATGATGTGATTTTATTTGTTTACATCTATTTAATGTATAGAACCAGTTGTTAAATCTATAAATGAGACCCACTGCACTCATCTTTACTCTATTTGATGTTTTTTTATCTGTAGAACTCGGTTCTTTGTAAGGAACCTGCTTCTTACTTAGATACACCTTCACAATGTTAAAAATCTAGTACTAGTGATTTTTTTATTCGAACTAGCTTCTCTCGCACATAGGAGATGCTCTTAGAAGCCGGTGCGCATTGTTCATGTCTTGTACGAGTACCGCTGCACTCGCCACGCCCGTATCACCATGTCTTTTTTTCTCGCGGGTGGTACGGCACCTCTGCTGCTCGTGAAGGAACGAACTCTCATGGGACGACCAGAAAGAAGCGAGGGAAACGACGCGGGTACTGCTGCAACGAACGGGGAAGGGGAAAGGGTTAAGAAAAGGAAAGGGGGCGTGGTGGAAAAAGAAAGTAAACGCGGGGTGGCGGGGCCGGCCGGGGGAGGTCCCCACGACCGCCGACACTCCACGTTGCCCTGACGTCGGCGTCCTTTACCTGCGGTAACGACCACCGCCACTCGTACTCTACCTCATCGGCAGCAGGCGGGCGGCACCAACCAACCCGGATGCATCGGCAGCAGGCGGGCCCCACTCGCCACCCTGCACACTCTCGCCTCACCTCACCTCACCTCATCATTGATTACTGCGTGAGAGGCGGAAGTGTCAGTCACTGCGTCACAGAAAGTGAAAGTGACTGAGTTGGGAGGGGGTGTCTGAGTTGGGAGGGGGTGTCGATACCTGTAGGACTGCTAGTAGCAGTAGTCGTATGTGTCGCGCAACATTATCTTACCTTATCCAAATTCCAAGCGTAAATGCCAGTCCAGTGGCGACACGGCCTCTCTGCGCGCCCATTGGCTCTTCTCCTGTTGTCCATACGCCTCGTATCATCTACGAGTACTCGCTGGATCAGCACCTCCGCACCGTAACCGAGCATACGAATTACAGTACGGAGTAGTGGTCGCTAACATGGTGGTCTTTTCCATTGCGGCCCATACGGACTCCACTCGACTTTTCAACAGCCGCTCGATTGAGGTCCTTGTTCATGTCCAGGGTTTCGTGTTGTCAATCGACTGGTTAATTTGCTCCTACAGCTACGAACTGCTAGTGCTGCCGCTCGCTCTTTCCTTTTGCTTTGGTGGATGCACAGGAGGAAGCGTGCCGAATATAGGGACTAGCTAAGCTATGCCTCCCTTTTGACCGGACCCAAGAGTGCCAGTGAAGCGATCTCTGGTCAAGCAGAGACAGCTCACTCACACCGAGCTCGGCTAGTATAGCTGTGAGGCGCGGACCAGTTGCGGCAGCAGCAGTGGGAATCATGCGGCCGGTTAGGTTAGGTTGGGTTGGGTTATCTTATGCGTGCCGAGCGCCGCGCGCGCTTTACGCATGTGAGCTCCGTGTGACGGTCTGATCGAGCGCACGGAGCGGCACGCCGTGCACCCCCGTTTTTTTCTTTCATTTCCTTTGACGGATATGTATGCGTGTGGCCAGCCAGCCATCCCACGCGCGGCACTTGGGGTGATCATTGGTTTTGAACGCCTAAGTTTGACTCCCATATACACATATATCGATGGTTCTTGTTTAATCTTATATACTCCTACTTGCTGCTGCCATGTACTCCGTATTAGTACTCCTCCAGTGTGATCAGCAGCCGTAGATAGCTGTACGATCAGTTTTAACTTGTTACTGCTAGTACAATTGACCTCATCAGCTGGGCGCACAGACGCGCGGAGGAAGAGTCGTGGGGCAGCAGCAGTACTAGGTAAACAGTCCATCAACAAAAGCGCTTTTTAACTAACTACTCCATGTCAATCAAAAAGCCTGACAGGTTCCTGGTGTCACCTCGATGTTACTAGCCTAGCAGTACTCCTCTTTAATTACTCCGCATCAAAGGAGGTGGGGGATCGATCAGAGAGAGGAGAGGAAAGAGGCAGCGTAAAACGACAGCGGCGCATCATTAGCTCACGTATCAATATTCCGCGTGTGTCAGAGCCACCATGTGTCAACATGTCCCGTGTCGGGCTTTGTCGCCGAACCGAACCCACCCGGCTGCTACGTGACGCTCGCGCATATGGAAGCTTTCTTTTCACAAACGGCCGCCTACTGCAAGCTCAGTCCTTGCTAGCACGGTAGTACTGCTGCCCCAGCTAGCTAGCCGGTTAATTACAGCCCGCGGGCCAGGGGCCCAGGGCGCCGTGTTAGTTACAGCAAGTAAAAATGATTGAGCTGGATTAATCCACCGTCCGGGAGCGTACCACCGCGCGCCCTCTGCCCTCGGTCACCTCACGTACACGAACCCGGAGGCATTAGCAGTTGTGTCACCCTGCACGATGCGTACCCTCCGTCTCTCTGTGCTGCGCCGGCCCGGAGAAAGAAAGATTCCTCGAGGGACCCGGTGGCGCCGCGAGCACGGCCTCTCCGCCCTCAAACGAGAACGCCAGGCTGTGCCTGCGACGACGTGCGGAGGCACGGCAACGGCCGGCGACGCGACGGGCTTTATTGCGCGTGCCGGGAGCGGCAAAGACGAGCTAGGCAAGCGGGCGGCAATGAAGGCCGCGCTCCCCCCGGAAACGGCAGTCATCGCTACTCGCTTGCTTCCGTCGTCGACGGGCGCCGGGGAGGAACGGAAATTGACCGGTTTACCATTCTCGGCGCGTGGTGACAGACTATTTCGCCCCTGCCCGTGTGTACGAACGCCACTCCGAGGTGATCGGCATCGGTTTCCGCCAGGATGCTTCGGCATCCACTTCCATGGACACTTGCACAGGCTACAGCTCACGGAGTCACGTGGGAGTGTGACAGCATTACGGTTAAAGTAATCCAGCAGGATTCTTTCAATCTTTTCCACCGTCTCTCTCTCTCTCTCTCTTGCTTACAGTACTGTGTTTTCCCAACAGAAAATACTGGGCCTACTGTGCGAGTAGCTAACGGAATTAGAGAGAGAGAGAGAGAGAGAGAGAGCGTATGAATGTGGGTGGGCAGACGATGGATGCAGTGCATGGGGATGGGGCATGCACGTTGGGGCCTGCGGCCGGGCTGGGATTGCAGCTTCCTCTCCGCTCTGCAACCGTAATTCTATACC
>BCLF01000053.1:1174095-1209221 GCA_001602275.1 Zoysia japonica | reverse complement strand
ACCCCCCCCCCCCCCCCGCTAATCTCACCATCCTAATGCACAGCTTTTGTCAAACATAATTTTGTGTACCCACATGTACCACCCGCTGATGCTGCTGACACCCCCTCCTCCGCCCCTGTATATTAATTAACCTCGCAACAACCGTTCACTTGTTACAGGCGAGTGACTGGCTGGAACCCTCCGAGCTCAGCACTATTTCTTCTCCCCCTCCTCACACCCCTCCCCCGCTCATCACTCCACTCCGCACCACCTCTCTCTCTCCCTTCGTCACTGCTGCTGCTATCAAGCTATAGCCTCTACTAGTACTAGCTCGTACTAGAACGAGCACTGTCACTTGCTCGGTTCAAGGAACGAACTGCCTAGTGCTCAGTTCACGTACTGCGTGTGGTACGGCTGCCTAAGAGTGCCCGGAGATGGCGTCGGAGTGGGAAATGGC
This sequence comes from Zoysia japonica, assembly GCA_001602275.1. Taxonomy (NCBI): domain Eukaryota; kingdom Viridiplantae; phylum Streptophyta; class Magnoliopsida; order Poales; family Poaceae; genus Zoysia; species Zoysia japonica. The sequence goes on along the minus strand of BCLF01000053.1, from coordinate 1,208,785 downwards.
CATGGGAGTCGACCTCGGCATGGGAATGAGCGCGTACCACCCCCACCACCACCACCACAACGCGTTCAGCATCTCCACCGCGCCGATGAGCAGCCACCACAGCGGTGGCGGCGGTGGAAGCTACAACAACTACGGGATGCCGCCCATGGGCGACGCCATGCGCGTGGACACGCCCCTCGACCTCTCCAACGGCACAGGCGCGCACGAGTTCTTCCCCACCGCCGCGGGGGCCGCGGCCATGGGCGAGCCATCGCCCACTGCCAATTCTTCTGATCACCAGACGTCGCTCCTCTCGTTCGCCGACGAGTTCTACATACCCGTAAGCACCTAATTAACGATCGCCTATCGTGTCTCTGCACCATAGTTTGTTACATATACTGCTTAGAAAAGGCTTATTAATTTTGAGATCGGTCGACTGATGAGCTGAACATTCACCATGGCTGTGATTTTTCAGAGCGAGGAAGCCGCGGAGCTGGAGTGGCTGTCCAAGTTCGTCGACGACTCCTACTCCGACATCCCGAATTACTCGTCGGCGGCTCACGCCGCAATGGCGGCGGCTGTGGCCGGCAACGGCGGTGGCAACTCAACTGGTCAAGACAGCTGCGTCACGGCAGCGCCTGGCCGCGGCGCTCGCAGCAAGCGATCCCGCGCGACGGCCGCGGCTGCCGCGGCGTGGCACTCCCTCATGCCTCGCCCGCCCGCGCAGTCGTCACCATCGTCCTCCTGCTCGTCGTCGGACTTCCCGTCCTCGTGCCCGGCACGGCCGAACGGCTCAAACGGCAGCCGTGGCAAGAAGAGCCCGGGCCCCGGCGGGGCCCCCGGCGAGGTGGGCCTGGAGGGCGGCGTGCGCCGGTGCACGCACTGCGCGTCCGAGAAGACGCCGCAGTGGCGAACGGGGCCGCTGGGCCCCAAGACCCTGTGCAACGCGTGCGGGGTGAGGTTCAAGTCCGGCCGCCTGGTGCCGGAGTACAGGCCGGCCGCCAGCCCTACGTTCGTGCTGACGCAGCACTCCAACTCCCACCGCAAGGTCATGGAGCTGCGCCGCCAGAAGGAGCTCGTCATGATCCGCGGCAGCCACCGCGACGCCGCCGCGGCCGCGGCCGCCTCGGCTGCTGCAGGGTCCGCCGGGCCGAGGCCGGAGCTCATGTTCCGCGACTACGGCGTGTGTTAGCTAGCTTGCCTGCCGGAGCTGGCCTTGCATTGCATGGAGCCGCTTAGAGATCGGCCTTTTGCGAAATTCTCCCTTTTTCTTTCTTTCTTTTTCCCCAAGATCATCTACGCATTCCAGATATTTTCTTCTCTTTTTTTTGTTAATTATTAAAACGTTGGTACGTACTGCTTTCCTTCTATGAGAGACAATCAATTCTGTCGGTATAATTGTGATTGATCGTGAGCAAACATACGAATGCATCATCTAAATTCCTCATGTATTGTCCTGATTGTGAATTAGAAGGCGCATTAGTGCCATAGTACGCGCTCCGTGCATCTTTTTTTTTTCGACGGGCGCTCCGTGCACCTACCGTTACGCTAGCACTATGCCCTGCCCACATCGTCTTCTTCACTGAGTGAAATGGAAGATCTTCTCGCCATTTCTAAAAGAAAAACTTGCTATTCTTGTGCTGCGTTCAGTTCGTTCGTCGTCATCCATTCCTCCCCTCTCCCGTTAAATTTAGTCGAGATCTTTTGTCTTGCTCTAGTAAGTGGTGCACCGTGCTCATTGTGTTGCAGCTTTCATCGTGGTTATTACTCCTACTCCACGCTTCCGTTCCGTCTCAGTCGGTAGGACAAGCTTTTTAATGGAAGGAAAAGAGAAACGAGCGAGCTTGGGCGCGCCGTTTATTTTTAAATTATTCACAGAAATAAACAAAAACTGTAACAAACAGTAAATTTATTTTATAATTTATTAGTTCAGTTGTTTTTTAAAATAAATTAAATAGTAATTTATTTTTTAGCTGTTTTTTATTAGCTATGAAAATAAGTTGCTGTTTTAATAAATTTTAGCTGTGTCAAATAGGGCGTGAGAGCCGGGAATCGTGGGTGGGCCAGCACGTGACCTGGCCCTATCGCGCGTCCCTTTTGGCAGGGGAAAGGGTGGGCAGCGCTCCGGTCATGTGACCATGCTCCCCCTCGCTCCCTCACCTCTCCCAAATCATCTTCATCACCACCCGTCTTCTCTCCTCACTTATTAGCATCATCATCGTCGTCTTTGCTTTCCTCTCGGTCCTCCTCCTCCTCCCCTCTTTTCTCCGTGGGGTTATGCAAAAGGCAGCGCGAGTAAAGGTGGCTGGGGGCCGAGCTCGTTCTGGCCATGGCATGGAGGGTTGTGTGTGGGCACTGGGCAGGCACGCGAGGCCTGCCGACTTCCATGTGGGCGTGGTCTCCGGGTGCCGGCGGTTGATTGGCTGTCCCTGTTGCCGTGTACTGTCCGTACTAAACAATCATGTTTCGTGCGCTCGCAAAGTCGTAGTTATACGCTTCTTTTTCTAGATAGACGGAGGGAGGGAGTGAGTCTCTGGACGCGGCCTACCAAACACCAATGGGAGTAGCGAAATGAAGATCAGAGTTACTGGAGTAGGAGTACGTAGTTCTTGACTTCTTGTTACTGGATTGTACTCCCTCCGTTCTCCACAAGTTTATTTTTAACTTTTGTAGACTACGACTTTGATTAATGTTTTTGATAAATTTAATTAAGTTCAATAATATACATATATATATATATATATATATATATATATATATATATATATAATATATATATATATATATGTATATATGTATGTATATACATATATGTATATATGCATGTATGTATATATGTATGTATGTATATATATCTATGTATGTATGTATGTATATATATATATATATATATTTTTAAAACTTAATATTTGTATATGTATATATATGTCTATACATATATATATACATAAGTATACATATATGTATATAAAATAAAAGTATTTGTTTTAATGAATTTAAAATTACAAATATTAAGTTTTTAAATTTAATCAAAACTAAAAAGGATACTCGATTCATATCCGCTGCCCTTCGTTCCGGTACGTTTGCCGGCCTCTGAAATGACTGGTAACAGCGTCGAACGAGCTAGTACTACGGTAGGAACATCAGCAGGAGACGCTTCCGGCGCATGCAGAGCGTCCGAACATGAGCGCGTCTTGGACGCCTACGTCGACGTCGAGGAGCGAGCAGTTGCTCGACTTGACAGTTTGATCATTCCTCCATAGGTGGCACCATTCCCAGGTGAGGCCTTGATTCCTCGTCGCCGACGTGAAGCGCGTGCATACAATACAGTTGCCGGCGCTCGATTGGCGTCCACGGTGAGGCCGATTTGTGGAACCTGGGACAAACTGAGCAGGCCAGTTGGGCCGAAACGAGAGGCAAGGTACTTGTTCAACGGCTCCAGGCCCGTATCACACGAAATGGAGCAAGAGGCCCATAATCCAGCAATGCTCCAACGGGGCCACACACTACTAATCTGATTTCATCACTGAAGAGCCGGCATATCTGGGCCAAAAACCGAAAGCCTCAACGGGCTAACTTATTGATTTTTTACGATGTCTGCCGGGCCCGGACCTCTGGGCCTCTGGCCTGCCTCATCACGAAACCGCCAATTCATCCACTCGACGCTGTGCGCTTTGTCGACTGGTAACTCAGCCCGATAACGCCCTAGCCGTGGAGCCGGTACGTTCCCCCACCGCCATTTCGCTTCCGCCGAATCCACGCGCCCCCTCCGCCCGCCTCCTCCTCCTCCTCCTCCCGTGCCCTCCTTCCTCGCGCTCGATCGCCGCAAGCAGGGACTGGCAGCGGCTAAAACCTAGGTAGCCCCGCGTGTCCGGCGATCGCCGCCGGCGGAATGATCACGTTCAACCCCGCGGTCGCCGCGGAGGTGCGCGCTCTGATCCGTGGCGCGGATGAAGCCACCTCCCACTCCATATGCCGCGAGCTCTGCCAGGTAAACTGCGCATCGTCGGTTCGGTTAGCAAACGATGTAGCATTGTTGGTCCCGCGAGAGGGAGCGGTTCCGATGCTAGGGTTATAGGGCTTGGTGGATTTTCTCGCCGTGCAACCTCCCTAATGAGTAATTTATCTAGAGTCGTATGATCCATGCATCCTCCAGCGTTATGTCATCATTCTGACATTTAATTTTTTTGCGACTCATTCTGACATTTAAATTGCTACTATTGTTACAGCTAGCGGATTGCGGTCCCGATGGATGTGTTTTGTTGCTTCAAGTGTGTGTGGATGAACTGCTGCTGAATGCCAGAGGGGCGAATAACTCCCAACTGAAAGGTCTTCTGTCTGTCATCTTCAGATATTGTGTTGATATGCCCTACTTTAGCACCAGTTTCTGTGAAGCTCTGAGGGCAGTATCTGTTGGAGATGGGTTCCTTGAAACACTGTCCAATGAACTCGAACTATCAGCAGCCGAGAGGGTTGGAATGGGACTTGCTCTATCAGATTCAGAAACTACGGACTTGATTCTGAAAGGTAAATTGTTTGGAAAGCAATTTTCTTATTCTTGTACTGTCGATTCTCCCATTCGAGATGATTGACCCTTGCTGTACAGGGAAGAAATTTGCTATTGCTCAGATTGAGGAGATGTGCTCGAATCCTGTTCATTCTTTGTCAAATGACCTAATTCAGGAGATTGCTCTGTTTCTTCTCCGGACGGAAGGCTGCTCAAAACATATGGATTCTTATACTAGCATTATCTCTCTTTTTAATGTCAAAGAGAGTCCATTCTATGTTCCTGTCCCACTTCAGTAAGTCAATGCTTACATCCAGAATGTTCCTTTTAGGTTTCCAGAGTCACCTCCTTTACATATGTTTTGTTTTTACCTTTTCATGTATTGCATTCATTTGCCTTCCATTTCCTCTTTCTTGGGCCTACAGGCGTACTGAGCTTTGCATTGGTAGCTTAGATGATGATTTTGATTCCCTTTTATCTGAAATTGAGAAAGAAATAAGTATGGCTGATATCATAACTGAACTGGGCTATGGGTGTGCTTCTGACATTGCTCGATCTAAAGAAATACTGTCACTTTTCGAGCCTCTTGATGATACGAAAATCTCAAAGTTACTTGGGGCCATTGTTTGCACTCATACTGGTCTTGGCGAGGCCCAAAATACATATTCAACAGTCCTTTTGGCTTTTGGGAGCAATCCAACAATCGACTCTTCTCAGTTGACTGCATGGAATATAGATGTTCTTGTGGACTCGATCAATGAAACTGTGAGCATCTATCATATTAGATTTCACTGCTGATTTTTCATTCTCTTTATTCCTACTGTACTTGCAAAATGCAGGCTCCTGGAACTGATTGGACCTGTGTAATAGAAAATCTTGACCATGAGGGTTTCAATATCCCTAATGAAGCAGCTTTTTCTTTATTGATGTCTGTATATTCTCGAGCTTGCAAGGTATAGACGTATTTCTGATTATGGACACTGGATTCCTGAAGTACACAACTGACATATCCGTTGAATCGTGTAGGATCCGTTTCCGCTTCGTGCTGTCTGTGGGTCCTTGTGGAAAAATACAGAAGGACAATTATCGTTCTTGAAACATGCTGTGGCTTCATCGACTGATACATTTACATTTGCCCATTGTACCAGAAAGATGGTATTCATCCTAACACATTCTCTTCTCATTACTGCATGATAATAACATTTCTAAATTTAACCGTTGTTTGCATTCGTTAGGCTTTTCACGATGTCGGGAATGTTACCCAAGACAATCTTGCTTGGTACTGCCTGGACCTTCTTGAGGTGTTGTGCCAGCTTGCTGAACTTGGCTATGCAAAGCCAGTGTTGTCAATGCTTGAATACCCTCTGCGTCATTGTCCAGAAATATTGCTTCTTGGTGTTAGCCACATCAATGTATGTCCCTAATATTGGCAGATTACTGAACACACCAACTTTGGTAATGTATATTTGTTGACTTACATGAACTTTTATTACCTTCATGTAGACTACATATAACCTCCTTCAACGTGAGGTGTTGTCTTGTGTTTTCTCTGCTGTGCTGAAGGACACTCAAAGCAGCAGACTTATTAGTTATCTCTGGCATGTTAACCCGTACCTTACTCTAAGAGGATTTGTTGATGCTTGTTCAGATATCAGCTGTTTTCTGAGGACTGTTGAGATATGTGAAGATCTAAAGGTAAATAATAAGATGAGATCTAATTCAGGATTTAGCTACAATATCCTTTTTACAATTTCTCATCTCTGGAAGTTAAAATGTTCACTCTGCTCGCTTGCATTTTTTTAATCTTGGTACGTAAGCTCTTATTGCATACAAAGTGTTATCACAATGGAGATAATATTCTGACCTTGTAATTTGGCACATGGATGGTTTTAATTGGGTCTATGTTAATGGCAATTCATGGCCTCAAAGCTGATTTATCAGCTCATGAAAAATAAGATATTGAAGCTAAGCCTTGTTGCTGCCTGGGAAAGCGAACTCTTTCCTATTGACATTGTGGCATGTAAATATTTGTATTTGAACATTGGCACTAATTTTGTACTCTCAGTAGATCTGTTTGGCACTCATGTTTATGCAACAAAAGTATATGCTGATATTATGCTTTTGGTCATTGCTTGTTTTGTGCCCTTATACCTTTTTTGTTTGTGCAACAGATCTTGTCAACTGTTCTTGATTCCACACCATTACCATTTAGCATTAGACTTGCTACACTTGCCTTTAGGAAAGATCGTAGCAATCTTGAGAAATGGCTGACTGAAAAATTGGGTGCACAAAGGGAGACCTTTCTGGAGGTAATACACTTGACTTTCTCGCCAGATGTGAACTTTGCGTATTCTTCCTGTTCCGCTCGACTTTATGATTTGTGTGCTAACTCCTGTACTTCTAGGAATGTGTTACATTCTTGAAAGAAATTACGACCAATACAAATCGCGACACCGTGGAAGGTGTCACTCTACAGTCTCATTCTACTATTACAAACATCTTTCAGGGTTCTTTTCCTGTATTCATAAAGGTCCAGTAATCTTATTTTCTCATGTTTTCTCAATTGTCATTCGACTCCCTGTCTGTATGAGTATAAACTTAATAATTGATGTTACATTTACAGGCAATTCATTCTCTCAGAGGACAACTGTCTAGTGAACTAGTTGATGAACTAAGGAGAGTTGAAGCAGCATATGAATCAAGGATTCAAACTTCTACGAGAAGGGATATGCTAACTTCGGATGGAGGTTCGGAAGACATTGAAGCTCAGGCTAATAATTATTTTCAACAGATGTTTGCTGAACAGATAACCATTGAGGCTATGATAGAAATGCTTACTCGCTTCAAAGAGTCTAAAGACAAGAGGTGCTTTTCATACTTGATTGTATTTATGCTCCACTTGCTAGGATACCTTTGTGAGTTAAATATATGCATCATCATGAACCTGTGAAGTTAAACAGAGGAAGTCAGAGTACGAGATGAAGTTGTGAAAACTACAGCTTTTTTTTTTTAAATTTATTTTCTATATTCAGGTTTTGAGTATTTGTACTCACTATAATCTACTCAATATCTTCCTTTTGCATGGCGTTGATATGTTTAGGGTATTATTTTTTGGGATAAAGTCCAAATTACTACCCTCTATAGCCAAAGTCTAAATAACCCCCCTAAACTATTTTTTGGTTCATTTTGTCCCCACAACTTTGCCATTTAGCTCAAATTACCCCCTAATAAAATTTGTCTTTTTTGTTTCTCCATGTATAAATGTCATCTTAAGCTGAAATTTTATAAGCTGAAAGAGCACATCATAACACATGTTCAAAAAATACATCATAATTTTTTTTTAATTATTTTCATAGGCAGTGACATTTAATAGTAAAATAATTACTTAGGATACAAAACTATATGAAAATAATGATAAAAAAATATGATGTATTTTTTTAACTTGTGTTATGATGTGCTCTATCATCTTATAAAATTTCAGTTTAAGATGATATTTATACATGGAGAAACAAAAAAAAACAAATTTTACTAGGGGGTAAATTGAGCCAAATGGCAAAGTTGTGGGGACAAAATGAACCAAAAAATACTTTAGGGGGTTATTTGGACTTTGGCTATACTAGAGGGTAGTAATTTGGACTTTATCCTATTTTTTGCCCCTTTGTAACTTTCATCCATTTATTGTGGTAATTCATGACATGAATCTAGGACTTGTTTTTCCTTGTGCAAGCATTTTTTCTAGAAACAATTCCCTTCATCTTCTGTCAATTCACATTTTCTCTTCATGATGGCTTGTTTTAAAGTTGTTGGGCCCTTCGCCGAGCCCTGCACAAGCAGGAGCTATATGCATGGGGCTACCTTTTCTGTCTTGCTTTAAAGTTACACTCGATATTCTATTTATTTTCTTACTGATGTTTTGTTTTGAAAATATTGTTGTCAAGCAGGGAAGTAGCAATTTTCAATTGCATGATCTCAAATCTGTTTGAAGAATACAAGTTCTTCCCAGAGTATCCAGAAGCACAACTTAAATTAGCTGCGATTCTTTTTGGTATGTTTTCGTGTTTCCTTGCCTTTTGTTGCTGCGGTTATCTTACTCCTTTTGAAAGTTCCAGTTGGTGATGATGGTGTGCCTGTCATCTATCAAATTGAACTGTACAATCCCAATCCAAGGGCTGCGAATAGAGTTGCCCTCTTCACACACCAACTGGAAACCCCGAAATAGCAGCTGCTCCCTCGCCGTCGCCACCACCGTCCCTGCCTATCCCGTCGCATTGGCACCTTGTCCTCCCTGGTCTGCGCCCCATCCCTGCCGCCGCTCAGGCCACAAAACTGCGGTGCTGTTGCCCGAGATCTAGTTTCTCCACATGCGGTGTGCAGCTCTTTGCATTGCTGCTTTGAATCGAGATATACTTCTCCGTTGCCTCCCACCTGATGGATTTGAGGCTATGTCCAGATGGAAGAGGAGTCGATGCTCCACTAGTTCATTGGTGGACGACCAACCTCTGCTTGGGCTGACCCAAAGGCCAGCATCCTGATTCTTTTTTCAAAACATCTTGCTGGGATGGAGATGAATAAAAACAAAATAGAGGGAGATTGGAACTGAGGAATGGCAGAAAAACAAAATAGAGGGAGGGAATAGAACTGAGGAATGGCAGAGCCATTGATTCTAAACGAGAAGGATTCTTACAATAGAGCCAGGATAAAAAAAGGTGGTTGGTCCCATCCATAGACCTTTGCGCAAGCGGGGCTATGTGCACAAGGTGGTTGGTCCCATCCCTAGACCTTTGCGCAAGCGGGGCTATGTGCACAGAGCTGCCCTTTTTTAAAGCAAGGATAAGAACAAGCCAGTCAATGGTTTATGATTTTTTAAAGAATTTTATGAGTCATATGTTTAAGTTTCATTCACTCCAAACATCCAGTTTTGTGTTTTTAGCACTGTATCACTTTCCTGTTATGTTTGTACATCGAAATGTTTTCTATGTTTTATTCTGCTTCATTTTTACATTTGTTCCATAGATGCTAGAAAAAGTAGGCGGGGAAGAGAATAATGTGTAATTATATGTGAACTGCAGGACAGTATTCCATCTCACTTTATAAGTCGTTTTGTGTTTGGGCATGGGAATTAAGGAGTGGAAATTTTGTGGACGCTTTCATTGGGCAGCAGTATACCCGAAGGAAGAGGAGAGGTGCGGCTGCCTAAGGGCAGGCGCAGGGGGTTAGGCTCAGTCGGGTGCAGCTAGGAAATAGGAGATTAGTTGCTTAATTTGTTAGTGGTAGAGAAATAAGAAGAGCAGCCAGCCGGTCGGGTGGTTATATAAACTCGGGCGCGGCTGGGCTCTAGGTAAACAGAAAAGTAGAGAGAAAGTGGATCGGCCTCCTAGGGAGGCCGATCCTCTCTGCCCTATTGTAATTTAAGGAGGCCGATCCTCTCTGCCCTACTGTAATTTCCCTTCCAGTTCATCAATAAAAGTGCTTAAATTACTAGCCATATCATCCTGGTATCACCCATCTGATCCTCTTGCCTGCAATGGAGGGGCTCAAGACCACCTTGGACGCCATCCTGGCCGACCTCTCGTCCATCAAGAACGAGGTCGCCACGATGAAAGGCGACCAGAGCCACCTTACCGTCGCCGTCAACAGGTTGCAGTCCGATCAGATCTCATCGGGTGGCTCCCACAGCGGCAAGGAGGCAGTGCAGCCTGCCCCACCACCCCCACCACCACGCGAACTGCCCACCCACGAGCTGCGCTTCCTAGAGTACGACGGCTCCACCGATCCAGTCACCTGGCTCTACAAGGCGGAGCAGTTTTTCCGCGCCCATCGCACACCAAATGAGGAACGCGTCTGGTACGCGTCCTTCTACATAGAGGGCGCCGCGCAAGACTGGTACTACCGGCTGGAGCAGAACAGCGGCGTTCCTTTCTGGCCGGATTTGTCAGCAAGGTCCAGCGCGCGTTTGGGCTGCCCTTGCGCAGCAAACCTCTCGGCGCCCTTATGAAACTACGCTGCACGGGTACGGTGGAGGAATATACTGCCAAGTTCCTGCCCCTACTCGCCCGTTGCCGCAACCTCGACGAACGGGAGCAGATCGACATCTTGACGGGAGGCCTTCGCAACCCGCTGCAGACCGACGTTGAGTTGCAATGCCCGCAGTCCCTCGATGACGCCATGGGACTCGCCAGGGCATTTGAACGCCGTCGGGCGTTGGACGAGGACGACGACGTCCATGCCGGGTCCTCAGAACTGCGCGTGTCGCTTTTTTACCTAATTTTATGTTCAGGGCATCCTTTCTACAAACATGAAACTCCAATGTTGCTGAGAGCTCTAGATTGTGATGTGTAATTAATGGTTGTGAATGAGAATTAAATTTTATAGGTGATATGATGTTCCTGTAGTGAAGCATGTACATGGTGCGATGTACTATGGGCCCTTTTGGCAAAGTTCCACAGAGCCGATTCTCAGGCAGAATCAGGGAAACTATGCCAAACGCTGTTTTCAAGAGAAGTGATTCTTAGCTGATTCTGTGAAGTGATTCTTTGAAATGAACTAAAGGGGCTGGGAGCTGAAAATAGCTTATTTGTGAAGTGATTCTCTGCCCTGAATCTAAGAGTTTATCTTAGAGAATCAAATAGAATCACTTTCAGCCTCAGAATCACTTCTCACAGAGAACCACTTCCAGAGAATATCTGCCAAAGCAGGCCTATATACTACTTGTACTGTACTTTTTGACTAACTGTTGCAATGCTTTCAGATATGTTTAGTTTGTATGTCTCGAACTTTTAACTTATGGGATAATGAATTTATTGGATGCAATTTTGTTGCCACTAGGTCTTGGTGATCTGAGATATATTTCCAGTTTTGTTTAGTTTTTATAGGAAAGTGCTGCGGTTAGAAAGGAGAGATGTAATGAACTAGATGGGTTTATTTTTCCAGGTTCATGGCTCTTTCATTTGAATGCATATTCTTTTGTTATTTACGCATGAACTATTTGTGTTTTAAATGAATACTTTACTTGCTTCTGGGTCATCAGAGTTGTGATATTTTAGCATTGTTCACAATGAGCCTGCCTAAAATTATCGGGCTATCATGTTTTATCAGTTCTATGTTTTCGCATGTTTGTGCTTATCTTATCAGTAATTTTTTTCCAAAGAAAATTGTGGATTGGGTAGCGTGGATGTCTGGCAGGCTTCTGCAGCACATGAATAAAATATGTTCTGCTGAAGTGTCAAGTCAGTTTCTGCAGGAGAAATTAATTCCATTTTTTTTTTTGGAAATAGGCTCTGTCATTAACAAACAACTTGTCTCCGGCACGACACTTGGAAAAGCTCTACGGGCTGTTCTTGATACCCTCTGTAGAAATATTGATTCGAAGGTTTGCTATTGTTACTTTTTCTTCTTTCAATTAACTCCATCATCCAGAGTTGTACTTCTAATGGCTTGGTGGTTGCAGATGTTTATATTCGGTAAAACAGCGCTGGAACAGTTTATGGATCGTTTAATTGAGTTGCCACAATACTGCAACCATATTCTGCAGATTTCACATCTTCGCGGAACAAATCCTGGATTAGTTTTGCAAATTGAGCAAACACTTAACAAAATATCATTGAGTCAAAATGATATGAGCTCGAACACAATGATTTCCATGGATCAGCGTGTTTCTGGTACCCATTCTACTAAAAAAGCTGAGGTATTCACATCATGAGAAGAATAATGAATTCAATTTATTGCAAACTACCACCTCTTTTTTCATGCTGTCTGTCATTTCAATTTGTCTAAGTTGACAAGGATATTTTTATGTCATATGCATTCTGTGAAAAATGATTGTCGTTTGTAGGCTTCTGAATCATCATGGCTAAATTCAACTGCAGCGCAATCAGACAGGACAGTTTCTTCCTTTCCGCTGCAACAGAGGCAGCAAAGTTTTCTTGGGGATAGGTCTAAGGCCTCTGCTAGCATCTCTACCAAACCCATCTGTCCTATTGGGCAACCGCCTCTCGCTTTGACACCTACCGATTTAGGTGTCAGTTCAAAGGTATTATATGTAAATTTTCATGTTGTCATGCTTGACAAGCATACGTATCTGTCTTCTTACCTATATCAAAGTACTTGAACACTAAGCTTTTTTACTAACTTGGTGGAAAATATTAGCAGATATCAGCTCCAATGTCCTCTCAAGCTTCTCCTCATCAGTCTAGCACTGTGTCAGCTCCTTCACACCCTTCTGGTTTTTCACGACCCAGAAGTGCAGCTCCATCAGGTTATTTTCTAGCTCACATGGAGTAAATATTAACCAAAAATTCTGGTGATCATTACTGCAGAATGTATGGCGTGAATCTATCGTTATGATATGTTTCATCATTTTTCAGGCATCCTTTGACAATCTTCCTACCCTGCAGGATTTGGATCTGCTCTAAATATTGAGACTCTTGTTGCTGCAGCAGAACGAAGAGATACACCTATTGAGGTTTTTTTTTTTGAGTAACTAGAAAACTACTATCTCCAGTCGAACAGACGATGTTGGACAGCTAGATTTTCTTAGAATGCATTAATGGATTCCAAAACTTGACATTATGAAAGTTGGCTAGACTCTACAAACGTTATGAATCGAAAACAAAATTTAAAGCTAGATAACTAGTTCCAAAAAATTGGGTGAACACTTTTTTACTACTTTCTATTCGTTATGTGTTGGTGGACACTTTTTTACATGAAGGAAATGTTACTGTGATTATTTTTTTTCTATCCTTTAGAATTCTAGTTTGGAGGCTTACGTGACACATCGGATCAGGTTTTCTGGATACTAAATGTAATTTGTTAATTGTTACTCCCTCCGTCCCAATTTATAAGTCGTTTTTGGATTGGGCACGAGAATTAAGGAGAGTGAAAAATGTGGGATGTACTGAAAATGATGAGGGAGATAGAGATGTAGTATTAGGAAAAGAGAAAGGTGCTTTGGGAAGTGAGAGTGACTTATAATTTAGGAAAACTGAAGGAGTCCAGAGTGATTTATAATTTGTGACAGAGGGAGTAGTATTCTTTTTAGAATGTGAAGGCAGATATGTTTCACATGAAGGAATGTTAGACTAATTTATTTTATACTGTCTCCTAGGTTCCTCCATCTGAAGTTCAAGACAGAATTTTCTTCTTGATCAATAATATTTCAACATCTAATATGGAGGCTAAGGCAAAAGAATTTAATGAAGTTCTGCTGGAGCAGTATTTTCCTTGGTTTGCGCAATACATGATCATGAAAAGGTACCCATGATGACAAATATACTTTATTTTTCATGCAATGAAGCATGATATTAAATTACAGATACATTCATATCATTATTACAGGGCAAGCATTGAGCCAAACTTTCATGACTTGTACCTGAAGTTCTTCGACAAGGTTAACTCAAAATCCTTGAATAAGGAAATAATGAAAACTACATATGAGAACTGCAAGGTCATATTTACTCATATTGGTCCTTCGTTCTGTTACGATCTCGATCAGCTTGAAACTTAAAACTCAATTTGTACAGGTCTTATTACAATCGGATCTTATCAAGTCTAGTTCTGAAGAGCGGTCTTTGCTAAAAAACCTTGGTAGTTGGCTTGGAAAATTGACTATAGGTAGAAATCAAACATTGCGAGCAAGGGAAATTGACCCAAAGGTTCTAATAGTTGAGGTAATACTTCAATTGCAATTAGTTTCCTTTATTTTCCATGCCATTCTGCTAATTGCTCATTCTGAACTTTGATATTTCCTAACGCTCTCCATCTTTTCAGGCTTATGAAAGGGGATTAATGATTGCAGTCATCCCATTTACTTCAAAGGTGCTGCACCTTTGATATCATTTCAATAATGATGCATATGTATTTTTATGCTTGTAATTGTGATAAATGTTGCTTTTCAGATTCTTGAACCTTGCCACTCAAGCATAGCATATCGTCCCCCAAATCCCTGGACAATGGGTATTCTTAGTCTACTTGCTGAAATCTCTGATTTACCAAATCTCAAGATGAACCTGAAATTCGACATTGAGGTTCTTGCTTATTCTTTATTACTACATTACTAAGGCATATATTTTCTGCTTACTGATATCTAGCTGTATATTTTTTTGGGTGGTTGCAGGTCTTGTTTAAGAATCTTAGTGTGGGCAGCATGATAGATGTAAAGCCATCTTCTCTTCTTAAAGATCGGACTCGCCAAGTTGTGGGAAATCCAGATTTTTCTAACAAAGATGTAAGTGCGTCTCAAACACCAGCACCAGCAGTTACAGAGATTTCCTCTAGTATTGGTCATTCAATGAACCACATGGAATTGCAACAGGAGATTAGTAGCACGTCCCGAGGTACAAGCCTTCCTAACATGCCAAGCCAGGTTGCGTCACTGCACTCATAATCAATGTAGATGTTTTGATCTTTGTATTCTTCTGTATATTTCATTTAAAATACCTCTATTTTGCAGTATGCAACACCTGTCCACCTACCTCCAAACAGCATGGTAGAAGATGATAAGGCTGCTATAATCATGCCTGAGCAGGTTACCTCTCACAACCTAACCCAGGGTGCACCACCTCAAGTACCATCACCTTCACCGTTTTCTCTGAGTCAGGTTTACCCTCGTTGTTTTCCTACTTTCCCCGTCTGATTTCACATGTTTTCTGCACTTAAAAACTAATTTCCTTCAATGAACTCTTAACAGCTTATGGCAGCAATTCCACGTGACGATATAAATTTCAGAATTAATGGAAAGCTTAATGCTCTTGGTGCACAATTGCATTATAGCAAGTATGTTATTTCTAGATAAGTTTACATGTTTTTTTTTGTTGAACTGAAATACTTGTGATCTTTGTAGAATCATGGACATGGCTTTGGATAAGGCTATCAAGGAAATTATAGTTCCTGTCATCCAAAGAAGTGTTACGATAGCTAGCCGAACCACCAAGGAACTTATTCTAAAGGTGACATCTATTCTTTAACAAGGGATCTATCTGCATTAGGATATTTATGGTATTCTTATGGATAACATCTTGGTATATGTATTTTCCTACAGGATTATGCAATGGAATCTAATGATAGTGCCATATCTCGTTCTGCACATTTGATGGCTTGTACGTTAGCTGGAAGTTTAGCCCATGTTACATCGAAGGTATTTCTTCTGAAAGCTTCATAAATTTATTTCGTAGATCTACTTACATTTTCAACATCATAAATAATTCATTTATCTTCGCTCTCATTTGTGAAAAACTATTCAAACATTCTTTCTTCTGTTTCAGGAGCCTCTTCGGGTTGCATTGTTATCTCATCTTCGAAGCCTTGTTCAGAACCTGATTAGTAACAGCGAAATCACTGAGCAAATTATCCATCTTCTTGTTAATGATAATCTCGATCTTGGATGTGCTCTAATAGAGAGCGTGGCGACTCGCAAGGTAGCTCCGTCTGAAGCATATGTACTTTGAGGGCTTTCATATGTTCTACTTTTGATATCTATTACTTCTATTTGCATAATGTCAATTACTGTGTAAGGCAGAAACTATCGACTAAGATGTGCGTGGTGCATCATAACACCAATGATATCATTGCAGACTGTTGACATGATTGATGGAGACATCAAACAACAATTTTTACAATTAAGGATACAGATAGAGCTACATGGATTTGCATATTACAATGTTTTTCCTTGCACTAAAGGTCTTATGTGTGTCCCTGATGCACTTTGTCCCAAGCCTTCCTGTAATTTGACTGCTGCCCAACGGCGAGTATATGAGGTGAAGTACAACCCATAACTTTTGTCCATATTCAGCAAATTTTCTGTTCACAGTACCTACATCTTATTTCTGCTTTCAGGACTTCGTCACTATGTGGCATAGCCAGAGTAGTCAAAATGCTGGCACTACAACTTCTTGTGCCTCTGTGGCCATTACCCCAATTGATTCCAATATTGCTGCAGTTCACGGCCCAATTTTAGCGCCAACCGCTTCCACTAGTTTTTCACCTCTCCAATTTTCTCCGTTCATGTCTGCTAATCATTCAAAAAAGTCAATACTTGATAAGACAGATCCTGATGCTACACAGCTTACAAGGTATGGGTACCTACATATTCCTCTCTCGTCAAACCTTTCAATCGGACCACCTTGTTCTGAATTTTTGAATGCCAACCCACTGCAGTCTTTCAGCTCCATTTAGCACAGCTGACACTCCTGTCCAAGTTAGTGGAACAGTAAATCGAAGAGCTGCATTTTCTCCTATGACTTCTGGTGACCTAGTGGGTGAACTAGCAACAGCCATTAAAGTTAGTCTTCTAGTTGTATATTTACACAAAATATACTGAAGATCTAATTTCATGAACTTTTGAAACTTTCCTAGCAGGATGTTGGTGCACCAGCGCCACCTTCACCTACGGCTACTACTAATCGCCCAATATCTGCTTTTCCTAAACTTTTGGATACAGGTGATGCATTGGATATATATCAGCATGTTTCACAGAAGGTAAGGGTGTCCTTTTATAGAAAGTAAATCCATTTGACTTCCGTTTTGTCATAGAGAGATGGCATCATCTCTATCAGGATGCAAGTAACTAAAATGAACCTAGAAATGAAGTTATAATTTGTAACTTGGTCATGTTTATACAAATAGTCAAAAACTGTAGAATCACTATTCTATTCGACTTCTTTTTACTTATTTCGGCTGCAGATATTATAATTGTTATTGTCTTGTACGCTTTTTTGAGATAACGTTTTAATTGATCACTTTCCATGTTCTATCTCTTCCTTTCAGCTGGAAGCTTTGATTGCTAATAATGGCAAAGATGTGGAATTTGAGGTTAGCAATGTGGCTTCATATATGATTATATCTTATCATGATTTGTAGGCTAGGTATATTTTCCAGTAGGGTTATCTCTTTTTTTTGTGATGAAGTGGATTTGTTCTGGATTATTGTTTTGTTCAGTCTGTTATCGCCGAAGTTCCTGATATCTTGCTCAGATGTGTCAGTCGGGATGAAGCTGCATTAGCGATAGCTCAGAAGGTCCATTCTTCTGCCACCAGTTTAACATTGGTTCCATTATTTGTTATTGTCCTTGAGCGTTCCTGTCCTGGTTCCAGGTTTTCAGAAGTTTATTTGAAAATGCTTCTAAAAGTACTGCTGTCACATGGTTTCTGGCAACCTTGGTTGCAGTACGTGGTGTTTGCGAACTTGTTGTGAAAGAGCTAACTAGCTGGGTATGTCTCTCTTCAACAGCATATGCTTTTATTCGGACATTAATATAAGAAAAAGCCTTATTTACCTCCCTCAACTATTTTGGTTGTATATTTTTCCTCCCTCTATTACAAAACCGGGTAGCCAGACTCTTCCAACTAGCAAAACCATTCGTTTTACCTCCTTGACTCCTTTCGGGGGCGGTTTTATTTGACGTGGCAGCTGATGTGGTGGTTTTCGCTGGCGTGGGCAGCCAACGTGGCGGTTTTTCGCTGATGTGGATAGCCAAGTGCCCTCGTTTTATTTGAGGTCCGAAAACAATTGATTAACGAGCTCAGAATATTATGAAAATTGCAAAGACTTAAATCATTTCACAAGGAATAATTTTGTTTAGGTCCAATTTCAAATTCTGAACACATTTTATTTGAAAAATCTAGAAAATAAAATAACTATTTAGAAGTTAAAAAATTATGTAAACCTTTAAACTATTTAGAAGTTAAAAAATTATGTAACAAGAATATGCGCTCTCATGGGATGGACGAACAAAGATGACAAGGAATTGGATATGGACACAACGGAAGACACTAAGCCTAGACGGAGATAGAGGAAACTGACTTAGAGCAGCAAATAGTGCAGACCCCCATAGGAATGTGAGTTGCCTCGCATAGGAACAGATCACCAACGAGCAGCTAGATTCTATCACCACTGAAGCTTGGAGCTTGAGGAGTAGGGCGACAACCATTAAGGGAGGCGAGCTATCAGGGGCGAGCTCAATGTGTTTGCGGCACGATGCATGAGGAAGTGGACAGTGTTAGATAGGCAGTAGTAGTGATGGCGAGGAGCCACACGTGTGGAGAGGCAGCAGCGGGAGCTACGTGGCAAGTCGAGCCAGTGGCAACACCGATCTGATAATAATAGAGTCGTGGAGTCGACATTGGCGCGATGAAGCAAGGTGGTGCAGGTAGTCGAGAGGAAGAATGGGGCCGAGGCCGGAGCCGATGGTAGAGGTGAATCTAGTAATAATGGGCAGAGCCCAGTAATAGTAGGCGGTAATACGAGCTGCTGGGGTAGCGTAGCAGTAGGAGGTAGTGGCAACCGGTGGAGCGGCACGATAGTGGGGTGAGCCTCTGGGGACTTTGTTGATCTGTCAAAGAATCGGGTAACATGGGTGGAGCAGGCAAGGTTTAGGCCAAGCAGCGCCGAGATCCAAACCAATGAGGAGCCCACTGGCGGATCTTGAGCAGTCAAGGAAGAAGTCTGCAGTCGGTAACACCTCCGTTAGCATTGAAGGGGCAAGATCCAAGCTTGGGGGGGGAGCGAAATCTATGGTGGTGATGGGTGGGATCCAAGGCCGGTAAAAGATGTGAGAAGAGGATTGGAGAACAACACAGCTGGTTTAGATCTCTATGGAATGGCTGATTTCATTCCTTGGGTCATAGAGGCATATATAGAGAGGTTACAAGTCAAATATGAGTTGCCTAATGCAACTGGCTGTAAACAGCACTAAAACAAACCAAAATTGGCTACTTCTATTAGTTGGAATTACTGCCTAGAGACAGGCTGTAATTAGCACTAAGTCAAACCAAAATTGACTACTACTACCTAGACTTACTTCCTAAGGAAACTAAGTTACTAGGGTGGCTGTTGTGCTGTAAAACAGCAAGCCAATGCAGCCATACATGCTGCTGATTCAGCAGATGGTGCTAGAACACCAATGAAGCTCAGACTCATCTATCAATCACCCACCCCTGAGTCTTGACTTCTATGCCTCAAGCATTTCGATTTTGTTGCGCAGCTCTTGAAATATTGTCCTTCCCAATGGCTTGGTCAGGATATCAGCCAATTGATCTTGGGCGAATTTGATATATGCCATTACAACTTTGCAAACTTTGAAATATGCCATTGATGTGTCAGTGACAGATGGGGCTCTGCAAGTGAATGACACGTGGGCCCGAATGGCATATTTCAAATTTCACAAAATTATAATGGCATGTATCAAATTAATCCATTGATCTTTGGTGTTGATGTAGTTCACCCTTGTTTTGCTTTGTTCAACACAGTCCCTAATGAAGTGGTACCTTGTGTCGATATGTTTGCTGCGCTCATGTAAGACAGCTACAAAACACGGATAGATCACCGGCAGTGTGGATACGCGTTGAATACGTATCTCGTACGGATACGTATCGGATACGTGTTCGATACGTATCCAAGAAGTATCGGAAAAAAAAATAAATGCAAAAAAAAGGATACTCGAGAGAATACGTATTGGGCTGTTCTGGCCTGTTATCGAATACGTTTTGATCGATCGCAGTGAGCCGCGAACCCTAGGAAACGCAGCTGGATGAGAGAGAGAGAGGATCCAAGAGGAAGGCGACGGGATCTTAGGGCGGAGCTGCTGCGGCGGCCTGAGGAGCCAAGGGGAAGGATGCGCTAGGAGCCGGCGGTGAGGTCCTGGCGGGCGCGACTGCCGGCGGCGGCGAGGTCTGGAGCCGCTAGACCTCCTGCGGATGCAATGGCAGGGCAGCACATAATCTGGTCCTTGCGGTGGCGATGGCAAGACCATTACTGCTGTGCTTCATCCCACGCATGGTGAGAATGAGAGAGAGAGAGAGAGAGTGGCGGCTGGTGGTGGAGGTGCCAGGTGGGGGGGGGGGAATCCGGTGGGTGGAGGGTGTGGTGAGATATTTATATCTAGGGTAAAATGTGAGGAGAATGGGCCAGTCTGATTTGTTGCAGCCCAACTTTAATCTACTTTTTTTTTCTTCTTTTTCCTATTATTTACAGCTTCAAAGTTGAATTATTTTTTTTTAAAATAAAACGTATCCACGTATCGGATTTTTTTGACAAATGCTGTACTGCCGTATCTGTATCCGTTGGATATAACGGATACCGATACACGTATCCGTGCCGGATAGGAAGGCAGGATTCTTGCTCAATTCAATGGCTGGGTCATATATATAGCAGTACATGAGAGAAACCTAGTGAGGAATTACAATAATACCCCTGACTATTTTACCCTTGATAGATATAAGTAATTATCTGAAACTGGCAGATATTCAAATGGGTGACAATACAAATATTACAGTATGTCATTAAAGCACTCGAGAGCTGCACACCTAGTGGCCTGTTGATATATTTTTAAGGACTTGTAAAGCAACCTTCCCTTCTAACGAATTGGTTCCACTTTGGTGTTTTGTTATGTAGCATAGTTTGTTCTTTTTGTGCAGGTAATGCATTCAGATGAAGAGAAGTTCAACGTCAACATAATTGTTGGTCTTATTCGTTTGGAGCTTCTTAATCTTGGGGAATACGACGTTCATTTGGCAAAGCTTATTGATGATGGACAGCAGAGTACGTTGAGATAGTCATGTTTCTATTCTGTTGTATTTTTTAAAAAGAAATAAAAACATTGTCCATATCAAAATTACTGCTTAAATTTGACTTTGTGTTGTTTGGACAATAGGTAGCTGCAACGATATTTTGTTTCAAAGGTGGCTAATTAACATTCATCCCTACTTAATTCAACTGCTTCCTCTGTCCCAATATATAAGAAGATTCTAGCATCTCAAGACAAAAATGGTAGTAGGCATAAAACTGATATGCCCCTTGTTTTATCTCAACCCACTAACCCCTCACCACCATATTAATGGTACAAACTTCGTCCTATCTCTAATGTCCCTTACATTTTGGTACAAACTGTGAATCCTCAAACCCCTTATTATATAGGGATGGAGGGAGTACAATGTAAGCAGAATCTTATGTGTCCCTCTTAATTGGTCAAATTGGCTTATAAATGAAACAATGGTATATGCATGATTTTGTGTTTCATGTTGCATGACACTAAGGTGTACTCCCTCCATTCTTAAATTTTTTTAACATCAACTTTGACCATCCGTTTTATTCAATTTTTTTTTGATAAATATCATATATTTTGTTATAATTGAATTTATCATTAGAGTTATTTAAATCACAACTTAAAATTTTATATGTTTGAACTAATTTTTTGAATAAGACGAATGGTCAAAATTGATGTTAGAAGTTAACGGCGACATCAATTTAAGAACGGAGGGAGTATAGTTGAGTGTGTTTTGATTATCTATATGAAAAACAAAAAAATGAAGTAGTTGAGACATTTTTCCACTGATTAGGTCGTTATTGTGCATCATTGGGATTGTACAATGCAAAATGTGGTTGATAAGTTTAATTGTGGAGGTCAATCGTGCATTGTATTTATTTTATTATAATGTCCAGTTTCAAAAATGAATAGCAAAGTACCCAATTGATATAGTAAAAGGAAATGCTTCCATCAAGGAAGTCCATTCCTAGTAATTCGAGTTCTTAAAATCATAGATGGTAATGTGTTGTTCAACAAACTTTTTGCAACGCACCTTTGCTTGGTTTTTGGTAGTATCTTCTGAACCGCTAGTTGATGGAATAAAAATGCAAACTTACATAGCCTACTTTTTGGACCAACTTTTCTGCATATGTTGAACATTTTTTGTGGTTCTAGGTGAAAGGCTATCAATTAACTGTTCTATATAGATTCTTGTTAAGAAATGCCATAGGTTGCCTTAAGCAGTTAAGCATTATGCTTGTTTAGTAGCCATATGTTTGATGCAAAGTTCTTCAAAGTTTGAAGCAGCATATAGCGATGCTTAAAAGATACTCCCTCCGTATTTTAATTGTTGTCATTAGGACAAAAAAATTGTTCAAATTTGAACTAGAATTGTTGTTCTTACGATAACAATTTGAAAACAGAGGGAGTATCTCTTAAGCAGTTTAGGTTACCGTTCATTTGACGCACATAGCAATCTTGTGTATGTCTCAAAAATCTGTTAAGTAATCATATATGCTGCTTCATAACTTTATATATTCTGATGAAGTGATATGCTGCATTTTTTCGTCTCAGAAACTGCAACAGAATTTGCTATATCACTTATCCAGACATTGGTTACCCAAGAATCCAGTATACTCTTGGAGCTATTTAATGTTGTTGATGCCCTATCGAAGGTATTCCTTTTGTGATTCTAAGTTTTATATTCTCAGTCTTGTCACCTAGTTGGCTTACCGATAAGTGGGTTATCTATGCTGTGTTTGCAGCTTGCCATAAGGCCTGGGTCCCCTGATTCATTGCAGCATTTGATTGAGATCGCAAAGAATGTTTTCAGCAACAATGCTAGTTACGCTGCTTCTAAGGATGAAAAGGTTTTACAATCGAGGGATAAAAAGGTTGGCACACTGATAC
Source organism: Zoysia japonica (assembly GCA_001602275.1). Classification (NCBI taxonomy): domain Eukaryota; kingdom Viridiplantae; phylum Streptophyta; class Magnoliopsida; order Poales; family Poaceae; genus Zoysia; species Zoysia japonica. Next base: position 1,185,875 of record BCLF01000053.1, on the reverse strand, counting down.
TTATTTCTTTATACTGAATTTCTTTTCTGATCGCCTGCTAATTGTGCTCCTGAATTGTGTTAGGTTCTATCTGGTCGTCCGTTGATAAGTCATGAAGACAATGATGCTGATGGCATTGCTTTGGCTAATACTGCTGAGTTTCAAGATAAGGTTTATGAATCACATCAAATTGTTTGCCTTTTCTTTTAACATCCAGCATCCTTTTTTTTCCTATGAATTTTATTGACATTGCAACTATCATTATTACTGAGCAATGTTTTTTTCCTTATGTAATCCCTCCATATTTATTTTTGTGATGGCCGGACAGCATAATTTGTTCAAAGTTAGCTCACAATACTGTCCGGTATAAATTCTCAATGTGATTCAATGGTCACCCCTGATATGTTTAAGAAACTTTATAGTTGGGCGTAGTCTTACTCCTCAAATCCATGACACTCTTAATCGATTTATGTACTTTGCAATTCTTTTGTTCATTCAATATATGTACTTTGAACTTCCTGAAAGTTAACACACTTTTTCTTTCGTCCACAGGTTGCTGTCTTGTTTACTGAGTGGTGTCAAATATGTGATCATCCAGCTATGGGTGATTCAATGTACAATCAATACATTCTGCAGTTGCAACAGAGCGGATTTCTGAGGGGCGATGATCTAATGGACCGTTTCTTCTTTTGCTTCACGGTAATTCGTTACTCTGTTTTTGTATTTCTACTAATCCATGTGAGACTTGTGTTCTGATGTCGTAAAATTACCCAGGAACTTGCTGTTGCACACTCTGTGTTGTCTGACCAATCTATTGCTCCTACTGTAATGTCTCAGCAGTTATCTCAGCAACTCCAGATTTCATATTTTTCAATTGATTCATATTCAAAGCTTGTGGCTTTATTGGTTAAGGTATATACAATCCTTTTAATCTGTGTGCTCACTATTTTAGAATGCACTACCTCCGTCCTAATAGAAGTCTATTTCTAGCTTTTGTTGACTATGACTTTGACCAATAATTTCTATAGATTAAATTACATTTAAAAACCTAGTATTTGTACTTTCAAATTCATCAAAAGAAGTACTTTCATAATATATATAATTATTATTAAAATTATTTAAATATATCAAAATCATTGGTCACAATCATAGTCAACAAAAGCTAGAAATAGACTTCTATTGGGACGGAGGGAGTAGGTTTTATGCTTTGATGCTCCATGAGTACAGTTTGATTCATGTTCATCACATCTCATTTTTTAAAGTGAAAACCAACATTTCAATTGTGTTAACTCAAACAATGTCTGCTGATCCATTAATATAACTGTAGAATTTTCGTGCAGCATTAGTTTAGAGTTCTAAATTGGGTGCGAACTGTACAAAGCAATTAATTTAATTGAATGCTAGATCTGGTCTAGGTACTAGAGTACAGATAAAAATGTCATATGTACACTCAGCTTTCAGAGCAAACTAGTGTGGTTGCATACTTGCATGTAAGTTTTGAAATATCCTAAATAGCTATGTGAATATTGGGGAAAAGTTGCTTTGGCCCTATGTTTCAAAAGAAAAATGAAAAGGCATAGCAGGTGCGCGAGCGTTGCGCGCCCTGGAGATCGGTCAAGTTCCTAATTCAGGATAAATTTTTTCTACCTTCTGTTGGCAGTGGTCTAGTTTCTTTCATTTTCTAGACAGTAACATCTTTTTGTTGTTCACTTGTCCCACAGCTCGGCCAGGAGTGGGACGAGGGTAGGCTGATTTTCTTCTCTTAATACAAAGATGCGCAGCTCTCCTGCGTATTCGAGAGAAAAAAAACTTTGTGGCCGAACTGGACCGTATTTGGAGAAAATGGAAAACGGGCAGCTATGTGGGGCCATAAAACACACCTTTATTTAGAAACATTAATATTTTGATTATGTTTTGCAGAACATTCTTTTAATATGTTAGTGCATTGAAGGACTAGCAAGTCTGCATGCCAACACTAATCATGAGACTGCTACTATGGATGAACATGCTTCCAATGTACTCCGTATTTCATTAGATAGATATACATTCATTACTATTTAAGTGTTTTTATTTTACTAAATCACGCCTTTTTACATAAATCATGCCTTGGTTAGTCATTGAACTAAGCTTAATGCCGAAATCATAATTTTTTGAGGTTTATAAGCTCTTTGTGTTTAGCTGTATTTCCTGTTAATGATTTTTTTTTGTTTTTCAGCACGTGGGGGATTTGGGACCAAATAAAGGCAGTCTTCTCCCTAAGGTCAGTGGCACCTGAATTAAAGATGCTTTTCAGCTGTCAGTCATTGAAATACTTATAGTGTTTTGTTTACCTTTTTCTGCAGATTCTCTCAGTGGCAACGAGGATCATTCAGAAAGATGCTGAAGAAAAGAAAGCTTCTTTTAACCCTCGACCATATTTCCGTTTGTTTATAAACTGGCTAAGTGAGCTTACTACTTCTGACCTTCAACATGATAGTGCTAATTTTCAGGTACACATGTTTCTGCTGCCTTTAATATCTATTTTATACTCCATCCGTTCACTTTTATTGGTCATTCTAGCTCTGGACATGGGAGTTAAGGAGAAGTGAAAAGGTATGGTATATAGAAAACAAGGTGAGAGATTAGAGATAGAGATGTATGGGGAAGAGAGAAAATGTATTGCGAAGAGCGGAAGGTGTATTGGGAAGTGAGAATGAAACGTATCTAGGGACAAATTTTGAATGATAGTGAGAAATTTTGAATGATAGGTACAAATTTTGAATGAAATTTATGGTACATAAAAGTGAACGGATGGAGTATATTAAAGCATTTTATTAAAACTTAATAAGCCATTTACATGACAGTAACTGCATTTACCAGGTTTTGACTGCATTTGCAAATGCATTCCATATCGTGCAACCCTTGAGGGTTCCTGCTTGGAGGTTTGTAATGTCTCTTTTGATTCCACTTGGCAAAAAAAATTTTGTGGCATCACACTTGCTTTGATGTGGTTTGCTATCTTTTTCCATCTGCAACAGTGTATATTGCACAATATTACCGAGTCATTATTTGCCGCTTGACACTCTGGTTTTAGAAACTCTATTTATCACTCGTATACCTCAATATTTAAAATAGATGCATGAGAGCAGGACTTGTTGAGATTTCTGGTTTTAGGAATTAGCTGGTCCTTATAACCATTTCAGTTTGGTAAAACAGATGGTCAGAATGCCATTGATTTTGGGATAAGGCCACATAGCTACAAGCATGGGATGACCCCAACTGATAGGCCATCATATCGTAGGATTACATACATATAACTCTTCCCTAGATAAACTGAGGTTGTGTAGTTCTGAAAACCGTCATATATGTTTACAGTTTTATAGAATGTACTTTTAGCAAAGCTACAGTTAAGTATCATGAGATCTTAACCACTATATTAGGATATAAGTGACACCATCCACACCTGTGTATTTGTGCCTTTCGAAAGTAGTTATAATCAATGAAGCAACAGTGCAATGGGTGTCTAACTACATGATTGTACTGTTCTGTTGCTTGTTAGCTAATTACATTTCTCTCAATAGCTTTGCTTGGCTCGAGTTAGTGAGCCACAGATGCTTCATGCCGAAACTGTTAATGTTCAATTCGCAAAAAGGCTGGCCCTTTTTCCAGAGGTTGCTCATTGATTTATTCAGATTCATGGAACCGTATTTGAGGAATGCTGATCTGGGACAGCCTGTAAGTTGGTTCTTGTTCTTAGTTGCACATCTCTGTATATTGGTTCTGCTTTCTGATATTTTGTACTGTTTCTTTTGTAGATTTTCCTTTTGTACAAAGGAACCTTGAGAGTGCTACTTGTGCTATTGCATGACTTCCCTCAATTTCTTTGTGATTATCACTTTAGTTTCTGTGATGTGATTCCCCCAAGCTGCATTCAAATGCGTAATGTGATTCTTAGCGCTTTTCCACACAACATGAGACTTCCGGATCCCTCCACACCTAACTTAAAGGTATTTGCACATGTGAAATCTTGTACTTCCATGTAATCCTCCTTTGGTTCAAAGGAATTTTGTGGTAGGACTCAGTTTCCTACAGATGCATGATCAGGTCCTGTTGTTTCTTTTAATGCAGATTGATTTGCTAGCTGAGATTACAGTAGCCCCGCGAGTCATGACTGATGTTGATGGTGCTTTGAAGGCAAAGCAAATGAAGACTCAAGTTGATGAATATCTCAAGGTGACCGAGAGTTATCTTCATTTATCTTTGCACTAATCATACTTCTGCATCTAGTGCGCAAGCCCGATGTAAACATTACTGTGGTTCTTCAATTTAGGTGGATAGTACCTAGTGGCTTCCAGAAAATATAGTTATCATATGTCCCAGATGCATGAATATTATAGTAATATATGGTTCTCATTTGCTTCTGTGCAGAGACCAGATGGCTCCCTCTTTTTAGCTGACTTAAAGCTGATGTTATTGCTACCTCAACACGAGGCAAATGTTGCTGGGACTCGTTACAATGTGCCTCTAGTAAACTCGCTTGTCCTCTATGTTGGCATGCAGGTCAGTTGGGGAATTCATCACCTGCTCACCATGTACTCTATTCTATACTACACTATGTTCATCTGTTCTGAAATTTTTAACCAACATCAACAAAAAAAAAAAAAGAACAGGGTGGCTATTTTGTTAATGTTCTTTAAAATCAATTGATTAAATTTCCTCCATGCACGCAAGGAAACTTAGCTTTTTACCATACCATGTTTTATCTTTAGTTATATTGCAGGTTCCTTTGTAAATGATTACATTATACAGCCTAGGCATATATTTCTTTTGTTCAGGATTTAACTAGTTGGTTCCTTATGTTCTGATACCTCCCCTTTTTGGAAATTTGCATGACGATCATATGTATCCTGCACTTTGAGTCATGATGTGCCTCATTTGAACTCACACGTTTACTCTAGTGATATGATTGTCACCTGCAAATTTCAAGACACTAAGCTGGTATTAATTATGCAGGCTGTGCACCAATTGCAGCAGAACAAAGCGAATGTGCCAGCATCAGTGCAAGTTAACCAAAGTTCTCAGCTGGATACGTTCCAGATTCAAACAGCTACCGATTTATTCAGAAATCTTGTAATGACTATGGACACAGAAGGTCGCTATCATATCCTCAATGCAATTGCCAACCAGTTACGCTATCCAAACAGCCATACCCACTACTTTTCGTTCATCATTCTGTTCTTGTTTGCGGACGCAACCCAGGTAATTGATCCTGCTGGACACTGTGAAACTGGGTTATTTCAGTATTGCATTTGCATAATCTTGGTCCGATGACGCATGCGCATATGACACGCAGGAAATTGTCCAGGAGCAGATAACAAGGGTTCTTTTAGAAAGACTAATTATCAGCCTCCCACATCCTTGGGGATTACTGATTACTTTCATTGAGCTGATAAAGGTATGCTATGTTGACCATGGAAACTTATGCCATTTGTGGATTTTGAAATAAGACAAGCCAATTTTCTGCAGAACCCACGCTACAGCTTCTGGGGTCGGTCCTTTACCCGGTGTATCCCGGAGATAAAGAAGCTGTTGGAGTCAGTTGCGAGGTCCTGTGCAAGTAAAGTGGCGGACGATGGAATTGGTCTCCCGGACGGAGGGCACTGATAAATGCCTCCGTTGTCTGTGCATTAGTAGCCCGCAAGAGCTCTGTTGTTCCTGGCACTTGATATTATTGTTGGCCGAATGATCTTATTCCTTCCACCAGGTTGAGAACCTGTAGGCACCCTTTGAAAAAAAAATCAATTTAAAGATTCCATATTATTAGGTGCTTCTGCTCCAAGATAGCTAAGGTTCAAATTTGGGCTACTATCATTGGCTGAATTGGAAGGAAAATGGCTCTGCCCGCTACATGGCGAGGCGGATTATCCTAACGGACAGCCATCTGGCGAGCCGACGGCCTCCACCGCTCCCTCGAGTCACTGCATGAATAGCTGATGTCACATTGCTTGTGTTCTTGACCCTGCCTTTTTGGACCATCTGAATTGCTGAATCCAAACCCCGTACATTGTGGGGTGAGGTGGATGGTATGCTCGTTGCATTTTTTTTTTTTTTGCTCGAACAATGCTTCTTGATATACAGGGATTTTTTTCTTTGAAACATGGCGTGGTCGTGGACTCAAATCAGAACGTTGAATGCAAGTTTTCGACAGACAATACTTTTCCAAATATACATCCTAATCGATTCTACCCTGGCCTACCACCAACTATATCGATCCTACCGGGAACCATCGGGTGTTTTTTACCTAGATCGTCAGGTTCGGAGCGCACATGAGAGAGTCAGGATTTTGGTGTTTTGGGAGTTCGGGGACTGAGGCAGTATTTTGAAAGTTTTTATTTAAAAGTGACATATGTATACTTTTATGAAATAATTTTTAAAGATAAATATATTCATATTGATTTCATATTTTTAAACTTAACCACTTTAAAATTATTTGTAATTTAGACATATTCAAAACGTCGAGGTTCTGAGGGAGTACATCCAGAGAAACCTCGTATATCAACAGTCTAAATTTTTGTTTAGCCTTTCTTGTCTAACCGTTAAAACATTGTCCTGAGAATTAGGTTGTAGTCAGATCTAGCCTGCAGTTATATTTCCATCCAACTTGTTTCTAGGTGGCAAACTAATGCTTGTTTGAATCTTTAAAAAAAATTAATTTGATATATGCTATTATAATTTTGTGAAATTTAAAATATGTCATTCGAGCTAGCTTTTAGAAACTGAAAAGCCTCTATACGAGGTAGTTTTTGTCTTGATTTATAAAAACCAGTTCCCAATTTCTTAGAAATAAAAAATATCATCTATCTTAGATTCTTCTAGTTTCTTTAAAAAATACTATCCTTCGACAAACTTTGATATTTAAAATAAAAGATGAGCAAAATGTTATTAAATGAGAAAAAAACAAGAAACCAATTTTCTCTCTAAAATAAACTCTAAATTTTCTGATTTCACCCCCTCTCTAAATTAAAACGCCCTCTAAAAAATGGGAGCAATCCAACAAATTCTCTAAATAAAATGCCACGTCATCTAAGATAAATCCTTTTTTTCCAGCCGAGGCGAATTGGACAGTTGTTGGACGGGCAGCGAATCACCTCGTCGTCATCGCCGGCCTGGTTCCGGCCGTGGCTGACATCGGAATCTGGTAAAAACGACGAGGTAGAGAGCCGCTTCTCTGGTTCCCGAAAGGGGTGCGCACATCCCGCTCGAGCGAACTGGAGGAAGACGACTATTCCTGTGTCGAGCGCCCCGTTCCAATTTGCAGCCAGCGTTCTGGCAAGAAGGAACCAGTGATGAGTTCAATCTGGCTACAAGGATCTCGTTCTGGACTGCAGGAAGCTCGAGCCTGGCCGTGGAATGGATGATTTGGGTTGCGGGAGCTTTATTTCGGTGAGGCGAAGCTTCGAAAAATGGTGGCTAGCTCAAAGGACGGCTGTTGCGCAGCTGCGTCGTCCCGTGGTCGAGGTCCCCATCTCCGGGTCACACCTCGCTGACGACGGGGAAAATTTTAAACGTGGATTTAAACGTGGTCGCGTACGACGCCTCGACGTTAAAAGAGACAAATTTCAGTTTTTTCGAGTTCATATTTTCATAATTTTTGTATTTACATATAAAAATTATGTTAATTACATCTCTGAAGAGAAATTTTTTGATTAAGAGTTTCAAATAAAAGAAAATTACATAATGATCGCAGTATATTACTGTTACAAAACTAAAAAATAAAAATAAATCTTTAGTCTTGTCGCTTTAGATGAATGTTTGACGAAGAACTTGATATGAAATATATATTTCATGTGCAGATATAATACACGACTTTATTTGAGATTTATGCATATTATGCCTTTTTTTAATATGCGGATATGAGCATATTATTTGAGCATTGAGATATCGCCGAGCTGTTTTGACATTTATTCACTTAGCGAATATTTGGTATATGTTTATGCTATAGAATTTAGTTGAACATAACCCAAATATGCAAGGCCGAATCATGACGTTTTCACTGCTACATATTTCCATACATATATGCAGCGAGGATTTATTTGATTTTAATTTAGACTTATCGAAGAGTTTAACATATTTGAATGCGCATAATTACTTTGATGCTTTCTATGCGGCAGAGAAATTATAACACATTTCTTATGTGCGCTCGTACATGCAGGTGATAATGCATATAAATGTTTTAGAGATTATGGATGGCATACGGATTTTAACAGGGAGATATGGTCGATACCTATTGCTTAGGATTTGTCTATGTGAATTTTATATGATTACATATATTTGTGTGATCTCTATCCTGGAGTATTCCTTTGACTTTTGCACGTCATGGAATCTGAAATGATATGGTCCTATATGCAGTCTAGTCAGATGATTAATATTTTTTTTAGCTGACGCTATTACTGACTATGAGAGAATTTTGGGGATAATGAACACCTAATACACTGCTACATGCATAGACCTTTTATTGATATGGTTAAATGATCACGAGCATCGTCTCTACATGACTAACATGACAGAACTTGACTTAATTACATGCTGGTATCATGATTTCCATATGCAACCTGACGGAACGCTACATGAAGGTTAATTCATTTCCCCCTTCTTTCTTAGCTTGCATGCATGATGGTGCAAAATAGGATTACTGTTGTTAATCCTACTTCCTAGACTTCTAATTTGGCAGCACCTACTTTGTGTGCTCAGCATGACCACATGTATGCAACCGTCGCCGGATGATAGTATTATTATTATTTTGATCGGCGTATACTACAGTTTCTACTTTGATCACAAGAAGACCGGAGGCTTAACCATGGTAGCTAATTATGATGCAGATGTGCTAGATTGAACATAGTCTACAGAAATTAAAGTCTATTGACATAAATCACTGCTACATGTATGGCAACTGATCTCCGCATGTTAGGAGTGGCCTGAATGCGACGCGACATCATTTTGCATAAACCGGCAACCAAATTTTGATGTTGACAACCGAAACTCTTATCATTTTCAGCATGATTTTTAAGGCACTTGCACTCGATCCATATCAATGGACCAAGCCGAAGAAACAAAGTATACTTCCCGTCATAGTCTGTATTAGATGGTCGAACCGACGAACGGGTGCTTATCATTTCACAGTGGTTTGTACTTGTTAGCCAAATCGAATGAGGTCTTCTTGTCAATATTTGAGTCAAAAGATCTCAACGCGGAGGAGTCGATTCTTGACTCATATCAATAGTCTGAAGTATGAAGAACAGACGACGGCAGACTTGAGGCGGAGAAAAAAACGCTCCCTGTTCTGATATGCAAGAACAGCCAAGACGCCGAAGGCCTTACGAACCAGTTTCTCACGTTGCAGACGCTTGCCTTGGATGGTTGTCGATGGGGATGATGGTCCGTAACCTGGCGATGCGGATGTGCCTCGTGTGCTTTGCCGGCGAGATGTTTTATGTGTGCGTATATGAGAGATGGCTGGGAACCAAGCTTGCGTGTGTATGCGAGATGGAGTTCCGGCAGCCTGGCGGCGAGCATGTGTTGGAAGCGGGAGGCCTTTGCGGCAGCCTGGCGCGGCAGGGAGTTCGTGAGAGTAGGGGTCTTTCACGGTGACTCTTGGCTATTATTTATAGAGGAGGAAGGTTTTAGCGGTTTGCTCTAAGGATTATTTCGTGGTTAGCGGCAGTACGCGCGCACGTCCTGCATCTCGCACACGTCGAGCATTTTTGCGGAGCGAGTGCCGTCGTGCGTCAGTAGTGCAAGGGCGCGCTTCTGTTTGAAATCAATTTACTTACCGGCTAATCAAAGCCTTCACGGTTGCATGCATGTCGTGCGTAAGGCCAGCGAGGCGCGGGAGTTCGTTCATGCTTGGCTTGCGCGGGACGTTGGTGGCCTGGTGAGCGGAGCAGTTTGGCCACGCAAGTGTTCGCGTGTGTTAGTTCGTGGGAGCCTGGTGCAAGATGTTGGTTGGTTTGGCCAGGCAACTGCCTGCGTCCATTTGAAATGAATTTATTTATTCAATAATCAAGTTTTCAGCGGTTGACCAGGCAAGAGAGAGAGTAGTGCACGCACACGTTGCCGAGCAGTGGCGATGGTGCTTGCTTTTCGTGCGGGGCGTGGGCAGTTGGCCGACTTGTTTGAATTGGGATTAGGCGGCAACAATACGCAGTTAGACGTATTATATATTATACGGTGATCTTTAGTCTGATTTTTGCTGCGTCAAACTGATCAGGAGTACAACGTCTGCACATCTCTTTGGGCCGTAACTAGCTTAGTTAATCATGGTGATTAAAGCGAGGGCTTAAATTAGTCTCCTGTGACTTTTCCGCATGGCCGCGTATGTACGTACATACTCGTTTATCAGGAGGCGAGACCTTAACTATGCATGGTTTGAAATATTTCTATTTTTGGTGTTCAATATTAAACCACGTGTGTTTATCTACGACTTGTCAGACATTTTTATTTATTTTATGATAGATATTTAATTCATAGAAAATAATATTTTTTTATAAATTTTCAAGATGATTATTTTATAATTTTTTTATTTGAATTAATCTTTATATCATATCTTCGGCCTGTCAAATTTTGTGTCTAACACTCGCCGTCACCCGCCGACCGATGGTCTGTTGCCCATGGCGACATCGAACAGCTCCTCGCCTTCTGGCCGCCTAAACCGCGTATCTGCTAGCATCAACTTGGAACATCTCCTTCCTTTCGCCGATTCGTACAAGAGAAAAGGGGAACATGGAGGAGCGCAGGAACAGGGAGGCACGCGGGAAGGGAGGCAGGTGAGCAGGACAAATCCGATAGCGAGCCGCGAGGACCATCCAGAGTTGCCTAGCGAGCTTTGCGGGATGAAGAGCGAGGTAAAATGGAGAGAGTGATGAAGATTCTGATGGAGGTGTGTTCTACTGCAAAGTAGTTATATTTAGCTTTATAAAACGATTTAGACGGTCTATTGGAGTTTCTCTAACACGGTCGCCTAGTTTCTGTACTACTATTTAAGTTTCACATGTTTGTTAGAAATTGATCTCTACCCGTTTTGATCCAATGGCTTAAACGGGCCTTTGACCTAATCGCGCCTTGATCGGGGGCGCCCAGCCCATTATGGCTGGTGGGCCCCTGTCGCTAGCGTCATAATAAATAGAGGTGGGGGCCGGTCGGGACTCATGACCTGAATTCGTCCGTACCGCCATACCCCACCAACAAACCCTAAACTTGATCTGTGAGAGGGTGCTGTGCCGACGGGAAGCACCACCGCCGTCACCGCCACGACGACCGCCGTCACCGAGAGATCGATGACGTCGCCGTGACTTCTACGCCACTGCCCTCTCCACCGACCGACGTGGCCCTAGCGCAGAGGACCGCACCGACAAAGGGCAGATGGCCGGATCGTCTTCCACGACTCCGGCGATCGGATCCGAAGGTATTGACCACATCCGAACCACAGATCTATTACCGACACGAAAGTCTCGGATCTACACTCCTAGACACAGAGAAAAGCCAACAACATTGGCATCAGAGTCAGATCTAGGAGTGGATCCCGACGAGTATGAAATAACTCACCGGAACCCTATCCGCGAGCAAAGATCCGCAAAGAAAAATCGTAGCCGTGGGCTACACTATGGCGGAAGCCTCGGGCTCCGCGAAAGAACCGCGAAAAAGAAAGAAAAGAAAGGAAAAGTCGGAGCCGCCAGAGAGATAAAAAAAAGGGAATCCAAAAAAAAAGAAAAAGAAAAATGAAGCCGGCGGCACTGGCGCCGGCGCGCGGCCCCACGCACACGCAG
>BCLF01000053.1:1158599-1173456 GCA_001602275.1 Zoysia japonica | reverse complement strand
CGGCCAGATCGCGCAGAGCGGCACCCGCAACGGCCGCGCGTGGTGCGCGGGCGCCGCCACCAGCCGCCAGAAACTCGCGTGAAGACTGGGAAAGTGGAAAAATGAACTAGGGTTAGGGTTGAAAGGAACCTCAATCCTTTTATACCCCGAAAAAAGAGCGCGTCCGTTAGATATGGATCCAACGGTCCAGATCGCGCGATGCTAAAATGAGTTACATTTAGTCCATGAGGGAGAGTGAATTTTCGGCTCAAACACAGGTTGTACGCCCGAATTGCAACAGGCCAATGCGCCAGGCCGAATTTCAATTTCGGCCCAAGAGAAAGTTTTTTACATTTCTTTTTCAGAGGCATTTTTAATTGATTAATTGGGTAATTTCTTTACCTAATTAAATCTGTTAAAATTTGAACCAACGGGATAATTTTAACAGAACAGAAAAATAAAGTAAATGCTTCTGAAAATTAAAGAAATTTGTTTTCCGCTACGTACTTAAAAAAATTATTTTCATTATTAAATTCGAACCAACGAGAGAATTTAATTTTAAAAAAATAGTAATAAATTTTAATAATTATGATATTGTTATTTTCTGACCAACGTTGATAATAACAGTATTATAATTTCATTATTGATATCTTTTTATGCATTATTTCTATTTCTGCCCAACGGTGATGTATATTTAATGTATAATACAAAATTGTGTGTCATATTTTTGACCAACGTTAAAAATAAGACATATAATTTTATTGTTATTATGTTCTCACTTTATTTGATTTATTTACAGGCGAATACAACTTAATGAGTTCTATCAAAGAGATACCCACTCTCAAAGGTGACAACTATGGAGAGTGGAAGAAAAAGATAGACCTAGCGTTTATCTTGCTGAGGTGGACTAGGTTCTCACTACAGCACGTCCCACTGAGCCTGAGGAGCCAGTGAGGAAAGAAAAATGAGGTTGAAGCTGCTTGGCAGACGAGACAGAGGGACTATGCTCCCTTAAAGATGTTCTATAACTTTAAAAATAGAAAATAAACCACATCCAACAAGAAGTGTATGGCTGTGATAAAGAACACGATTGAGCCTGCAATTGTTGGCTCAATCTCAGAGTGTGACACTGTCACAGAGTACCTTGAAAGAATAAAGAGTCACTTTACTGGCTCTTCAAAGACATATGCTACACAAGTGATTAAACAACTTGTGACAAAAATGTACTCTGATGGTAACGGTGGCATTAGAGAGCACATACTGAGGATGAGCAAGATGGCATCCAAGCTCAAACCAATGGATCTGGGTCTCAAGGATGAGCTCCTTATCCATCTGATTTTTGCTTCTTTGCCAAAAGAGTTTGACACCTTTGTTGTCAACTACAATATGCAACCCGAGACATGAGACTTGGAAAAGTGCATAGCTATGTGTGTGCAAGAGGAGGACATAATTAAAGCTTCACATGGTGGTTCTATCAACTATGTAAAGGACAATAAAAGAAAGAATTTTAACAGCTACTACTCAAAGAACAAGGGAAAAGCCCTTGTCTATCAGCCTCAACAGAATAAATTTGCAGTAGACAAGGACCAGTGTCTTCACTGCAAGAAGACGGGACACTACAAGAAAGATTGTCCCTCCTATTTAAAGATAGAAGGATTGTTCCTTCTATTTAAAGATGATCATGGCAAAGAAAGATGAGAACATTATTACCTTTATAAATGAATCCCTATATGTGCAATATTCAAAATCCACTTGGTGGATTGACTTTGGAGCAACTGTTCATGTTGCTAATTCATTGCAGGAATTCCGTTCGACGAGGACTACGCAAAGAAGAGAAAGATGCATTAAAGTTACAAATGGAGTCCAAGCTGAAGTTGAAGCCGTTGGCAATCTTTCATTAGAGCTAGCTGATGGCTTTATTCTTATACTTAAAGATGTTCTCTATGTACCCTCTCTACAGAGGAATTTGATTAGTGTGTCATGTTTGGACAATGATGGTTATGATTGTCATTTTGGAAATAGCAAGTGTGAAATAATGCTTAATAAAGAATGTGTTGGTCTTGCCATATTACAAAATGAGTTTTATTTGTTATCACTACGTGATGATGTGAATGTCGTATGCGATAATAAGAACGTTGCCTGCGAGATAAACGAATCCTCGTCCATCAATGAAAATAGAAAACGAAAAAGAACTCTAGATGAGTCGTCGAAATTATGGCACTGTCGTTTAGGCCATATTTCGAGGGGGGAGAATAGAAAGACTAGTTAAGAATGATATTCTTCCTCCACTAGAGTTCTCAGACTTAGAATAATGTTGAGATTGCATTAAAGGAAAATATGTAAAGAAAATTAAGAAAGATGCAAAAAGAAGCACATGAGTTCTACAAATTATTCACACAGATATTTATGGTCTCTTTTCTGTGAAGAGTATAGATGGTTATGACTCGTTCATAATATTCACGGATGATTACTCCCGATATGGATATATTTATCCAATCAAAGAAAGAAATGAAGCTTTGGATAAATTTAAGATATTTAAGGCTGAAGTTGAAAACCAACACGATTTAAACATAAAGATAGTCCGATCTGATCGTGGGGGAGAGTACTACGGTCGACATACCCCATATGGCCAAGTTCCTGGACCTTTTGCAAGGTTCTTACAGGAGAATAGTATAGTGGCCCAGTATTCTACACCGGGCGAACCTCAGTAAAATGGAGTAGCTGAAAGACGCAACCATACTCTGATGGATATGGTGCGAAGCATGATGAGCTATTCCACATTGCCATTGAGTTTGTGGATGGAGGCGTTAAAAACCGCCATTCATATTCTCAACAGAGTACCTAGTAAATCGGTACCGAAAACACCGTATGACTTGTGGACAGGAAGAGTTCCCTCATTAAACCACTTGCGAGTGTGGGGGAGCTCAGCTGAGGCAAAAGTATTTAACCCAAATTTTGGGAAACTAGATCTCAAAACAGTGAGTTGCCATTTTATTGGTTACCCAGAAAAGTCAAAAGGTTATCGTTTCTACTGTCCAGACAAACATAAAAAGTTTGTAGAAACGAGACACGCTGTCTTCTTAGAGGATGAGATGATAAGGGGGAGCATGGTAGCTCGAGAGATTGATCTTGAAGAGAAGCGGGCGTATGCGCCCCCTCCGATGATTCAAGAGCTATTCTTCTCACTACCTGCTGTTGCTGCACCGACAATGTGAGATACTGTGGTGCAAGCACCTGTTATTGTTCCTCCTGTGGCAACAATGAATGAAAATGAGGAACCTGTTCTACAGGATCTAATAGAACCCATTGCTACAGATGAGGGGGAGCAAAAACAGCTACAAACAGAAAATGTACAAAATAAAAAGGCCCCGAGGAGGTCTCAAAGAGTAAGAAGATCAGTTATTCCTGATGACTATGAAGTTTATCAGACAGAAGAATTTCAAATGGAAGATGATCCCACCTCATTTGAAGAAGCTATGAGAAGTGAAAACTCTTCAAAATGGCTTGAGGCCATGGAAGAAGAAATGAAGTCTATGAAGGCTAATAAAATCTGGGACTTGAAAGTAATTCCTAAAGGAGCCAAAACAGTAGGCTGTAAATGGGTCTACAAGACAAAACTCGACTCCCAAAGGAATGTGGAAAGATATAAAGCGCGACTTGTGGCAAAAGCCTTTTCGCAAAGAGAAGGGATTGATTATAATGAGACCTTTTCTCTAGTCTCATGTAAAGATTTCTTCAGAATCATAATGGCACTAGTGGCTCATTATGAGTTAGAGTTACATTAGGTGGATGTAAAGACAACATTTCTCAATGGGGATTTGAAAGAAAATATTTACATGGCACAACCGAAAGGTTTTGTCATGGAAGGAAATGAAAAACTGGGATGCCGTCTAAAGAAATCGATTTATGGGTTAAAGCAAGCTTCAAGACAATGGTACTTGAAGTTTGACAGCACGATAAAGAAATTTGGGTTTAAAGAAAATATAGAGAACAACTATGTTTACTCAAAGTTTAAAGATGAGAAGTTTATCTTCCTAATCCTGTATGTGGATGATATCCTACTAGCTGGTAGTGACGTCAGTCTGCTACTGGAGACAAAGAAGATTTTGTCCTCAAATTTTGATATGAAAGATCTTGGTGAAGCTTCTTTTGTTTTAGGAATCGAAATTCATCAAGATAGAAACAAAGGGGTATTGGGACAGTCACAAAAGACATACATAGAGAAAATATTAAAGAAATATGGTATGCATAAATGTAGTCCATCACCTGCACCTATAGTCAAGGGCGACAGATATGGAGATTTTCAATGCCTCAGAAACCAATATGAGATTGATCAAATGAAAGCGGATCCATATGCTTCAGCTGTCGGGAGCTTACAGTATGCTCAAGTATGTACACGCCCTGACTTAGCATTTGTTACCGGGTTACTTGGCAGATTCCAGAGCAATCCTGTAATAGAGCATTGAAAATTGATAAAGAAAGTCTTGCGTTATTTGTAAGGAACAAAAGGTCTCATAATGACATACAGAAGATCAGATTCACTCTATATAGTGGGGTACACGGATTCTGATTATGCGGAAGATGATAGAAAGTCTACATCCGGATATGTGTTTACTCTCGCTGGAGGAGCTGTTTCGTGAAAAAGCTCAAAGCAAACTGTCACTATATCGTCCACAATGTATGCCGAGTTTGTAGCATGTTATGAGGCAACGGGGCAAGTGAACTGGCTTAAAAAGTTCATACCCGGTTTAAAAGTGGTTGACGACATCCATGGACCACTTAAGTTGTACTGCGACAACGAACCAGCAGTAACATATGCCCACAATAATAAGTCAAGTGGTGCTGCCAAACATATTGACATAAAGTACTATGTTGTGAAAGTTAAAGTTCGAGATCAAATCATAAGTCTTGAGCATATAAGCACCGCAAAGATGCTAGCAGATCCGCTTACTAAAGTCTTACCACCCAAAGTATTTATTGAACATGTTGCCGGCATGAGTTTAAGGGTAAGCATGTGATTCTTGAACTAAAAGATGACTCAAAATATATAGTAACTATTTCAGAACAGAAAAATATATTGTAGCTGTTAAGTCTATCGGCGATTGATCGTGACGATGAGACAGTTCTATGCATTAATCTGTAATGGAATGAGTGAAGTTAAAAAGTAATAAAGATAAAAGTATAAAGTGAGATAAGGGGGAGAATGTTAGAAATTTATCCACCCGTTTTGGCCCAACGGCCTAAATGGGCCTTCGACCTAATCGCGCCCTGATCGGGGGCGCCAGCCCATTATGGCTGGTGAGCCCCTGTCGTCAGCGCCACAATAAATAGATGTAGAGGGCCGGCCGGGACTCATGACCCAAGTTCGTCCGTACCGTCATACCCCACCAACAAACCTTTAACTCGATCTGTGAGGGGGCGCTGTGCCGACGGGAAGCACCACCGTCGTCACCGCCACGACGACCGTCATCACCGAGAGATCGACGACGTCGCCGTGACTTCTACGTCACTGCCCTCTCCATCGACCGACGCTGCCCTAGCGCAGAGGACCGCACCGACAAAGGGCAGATGATCGGATGTCTTTCACGACTTCGACGACCGGATCTGAAGGTATTGACCACCTTCGAACCACAGATCTATTACCGACACGAAACTCTCGGATCTACGCTCTAGACACAATGTTTTCATAATTACTGGTTCTATTGTGATTGAACTGTACATTTCTCGCAAACGTTGTCCCACTGACCACTGTTTGGACAAAAAGGGGCCATCTGGCCCATCTCATGCTGAACGTTCTTGAACGAATTGCTTCTACTCCGTACTTATCTGTGTCGCTCAGATTCAGGAATATCCATTTGGTGCAGGAGCCAAGGACGAAGTGCGGCTGGAGTTTCTCGACCTCTTGCGCCTGAGGTTTAACGCTGTGGGGTTGTTCACTAGGCGTGATTGGTCTGTTTCTCGAAATGCTCCTGCTCGATCCTCCACAGCCACGCGCTGCTGACGCGAGATAGACTCGTGAGAAACGAAATCTCGTTTTGTTTTCGACGAGCCAGGCTGGGAGCTCATTTCTACATGCTCATATACGAGCGAGATGAGATCTCAGTCAACCAATCATTCTTCGCTGCATGAGCAGAGCTTGGTTAATCCAGCTGCAGCGAATCAATCGTACCCCAAATACATGTACAGAGCCAGATCAGACGTGGTACAGCAAATCAATCGGAACCTAATACTCCCTATGACCCTATCGTGTCCCTTTCTCTTTCAACTGCAGATTCTTACTCCATCTGTTTACTTTTAATTATCATTTGTGCTTCGTATTGACTTGCAATGCACCAATATCACTTGCATCTACCAATTTACTCTCAGTTTCATGGTGGGATAAATTAAGCGGATGGAAAAAAAAAAAAGGCTTGCTTATGAGTCTACTATATATAGAAATCCTCCTACAAAAAGAAAAAGGAATTTCGTGCCTACAGGTATATGTGGCACGTCGAGGGACTAAGTACCGATAGGGCAGCATGGCACGCCGCCAAATTTTGGGAGCTGTACCAGGGTCCAGGTGCAACAAATCAGAGACCGGCCAAGATGAACAGGCCCATGTCGCCTCCGCGCCACTACTCGATGGCTATTGATCTTACCGACACCGGCCGAGAGAACAGAAGTACGCCCGCCCGCCGTGCGCTGAAGCTGCTGCGTCCGTGCAAAAATCGTCGCCCGAAACAGCGCCGGCGCGTCCAATGATGGCCACCGGGATTGGGAAAGGTGGCAGCGCAGTCATGTGGAAGCCGAGGCGGCTACGTGCCCGCCTCCGCCTCACAAGCCCGGGGCCCCTCGCAGCCTCGCCTCCCTCCGTGCCGTCACTCTCGCTGCCCCCGCCTCCGCCTATCCGCACGCCCGCCTGCGCGATCGAGCGCGCCATCTCCAATCGATCGATGGTGACCTCGCGCGCGCACCCATCGGTGCTTAAGTGTCCCCGCCCTCCGCGCGTTCCCCGCGCCCGCAACGGTACATCCACACGCGCGTTGCTCGTTCATACGCTTGCTTGCCGTGCTCGGCCGTCGCTCCCGGCCCATGCCGGTGTCGTACCGCCGTCCGCCACGAGGTTTATCGTTCTGCAGTGTGCGTTTGACGTGAGGATCGATTGATCATATAGCAGCCACGCGATCGGCCGTGGCGGGGGAGTGGAGATGAACCAGTGCGTGCCGAGCTGGGACCTGGACGACCCGGCGGCAGGTAGCGTGCCGATTAACAAGGTGTCGGCAGCCGCCGGCGCGTACCACCGTGCGGCGGTGGCAGGAGCCGGGGACTCGCTCTCACCCCTCGTCGTGCCCATGTCGGACCAGTACTACGAGGTGGCGGAGCTGACGTGGTAGCAGGGCAGCATCTCGTCGCACGGGCTGCTCAACCGGCCGACGCCCAAGTACCCGCCCGCCGCGCCGTCGCACCAGCTGCAGGCAATAGGCGGAGGAGGAGACGGCGGCAGCGGGGACCATGAGACCCTCGAGGCCGTCGTGGGTGAAGCCGCCACGCGGTCCCACTTCCCGCAGCCGTCGTTTCCCGCCACGCCATGGCTCGGAGTCGGGGTCCCCCTCCACGCGGACGCGCTTGTGCCGTGCGCGAGGGATGAGCAGGCCGCGGGGGAAGAGACGCCGAGGAAGCGCGCGCGGGTGGTTGGCGATGGCGGGCTGGTGTGCACCAGTCAGGGAAGCGTCGCGTCGGGACGCCGCGGAGAAAGCGCGATGCAAGCGCTGGACGCCGCCTGCGGCACCGACGTGTGCGGGTTCACGACGATGACCAACAACTCCACGTCCCTGGACCGGGAGGAAAATAAGGGCTCCCCGGACACGGAGAATACCAGTATCGGCGGAGGGGCAAGTGACTCACGATGCTTTAGCCATCGGTCACAGGCAAAGTTACTGATAACTTGCTTGCTTTCTTGTTACATTTCTCAGCCGATTTGCATCACCCTAAAGTACTGCACCTGCACATCATACATGCTCGCGCGCAAGAAGAGAGAGAGTTCATTGTTTGCTAGTAACAATTTTCTGATATTGTTATTGTAAGTTTAATATTTACTTACATCAATCGTTGCATGCATGTGTGGAATTTAAAATTGAAGAGAGACGGCCTGTGCGACGAGGGGGAGAACGTGGTCAACGACGAGCTGGCAATGAGGTCTTCCATTTCCACCAAAAGGAGCCGAGCTGCTGCCATCCATAACGAATCTGAGCGTGTAAGCAAACTAATCTCCATGTCACCCTCAATCATAATAATGCTCTCGTCTACACGAATTTGATACTGGATCCTCAGGCGATAGTCAAAGGAGATGGTATCCTGTTGACGTGTAGGCCAGTAGGGGGCAGCCCTCCTACTGGTCCACATGTAAGTGACCTGACCTTCTGACAATAACTCGTTCTGCTTTACCTATAATGCAAATTCGAGCCACAGTAGGATATTTTCTAGGAACTCAGCTATCTGGTTTTCAAATCATGGAAACACTTGTTCTATATGTTCAGCGCAACTAGTACTACTCCTATGCATTGCCTCAAATATAGAATTATATTATGACAATAATCTGGTTAATAGTTTGCGGCTGAGATTCATCCTAATAAGCTATTCACTCCATCCACAAAAGAGTTTCATCTAGGACTCAAATTTTGTTTTTAAAGAGTGCCATTATCACTTCTTCTTCTTTTTTTGCGATGAAGTGCCATTATCACTTCCCAACATAATACTTATCTAGGACTCAAAAGAGTTTCTTTATTTCGAGTGCACCCTAACTTTTCTACTTCCTTATTCTCCATGCCCAAACCCAACTGTGTACCTTTCTCACAGAAACAAAATCCCATAACATCCTTTTCCCCTTTTCTATGGCTGTAGAATATATACCCTCTTTTCTCATCCAGTCCATGTCCGGAAGTGATACTTGGGACATGCAAATATGCCTCTCGAAGTACTCCCGCCGTTGAGTTACAACATCAAGACCATTCGTCTTATTTAAAATATTAGTTCGAATGTGTAAAATTTTAAGTAATAATTCAAATAACTCTAATGATAAATGAAATCATAATAAAATATACGATATTTATTAAAAAATTTTGAATAAAACAAATGGTCACAGTTGAAGTTAGAGATCAACGGCGATAACAATTAAAGAACGGAAGAAGTACTCTTTAGTCAATAATATCTGTTATCATATGTTTGTTAACCTAGATAGATGTTACTGCTACAGTTTTATTACTGTTAATAGCTCATTTGCGGTTTATGAGAACATCCAGAGGCTCAATTTTAATTGTCTGATATTGCTGTTATACTATTTGCTTTTCATGCCCGATCGAGACAGCAGACACAATGTGGTATGTAGGAAAGTACCACATAGCCATCGAACAGTTTACGATAGGCGTTCTTTGACCTAGCTGGTCAGTGACACAAGAATATTAGCAAAGGTTTCGAATATAAGATGCCGATGCGACGTTCCAGCTCGACGTCTATGTCATGACGTACTCTCTTCGTCTCAAAAAATTCTATTTTAGGTTTGTTTGAACCAATGATTTTTTAAAACCTAGTAAACTTTATGAACACATAAATTATATATTATAAAAATATTTTTCATGGTAAATTTAATAATATAAATTTTATGTTATTAAAGTTTATCAAATTTATATAAATTTTTAATAAAAAATTAATAGTCAACCAAACTCACAAATAGATTTTTTACGCAAGGTATCTACTCCGTCATTCGGAATCTTGAGCTGTTGGCTGAAAAGTTGAAAGGTCTCGACATGATTCGTTAAGCGTTAGCGGGCTACATCAAACATGCCCAGTTTGTCGTAAGAAGTTACTGCGGGCCGAAATATGTGCATGTCGTTAACTGGGCCATGATCCCGTCACTGTGCATGCTGAACTCTGTTTTGCATTGCAGAAACGAAGGGTTAGGATCAACAAGAAGATGAGAACTCTACAAAAGCTGGTCCCAAACTCAAGCAAGGTTTCCGACCGTGTTTTGCTACCATGACCACTGTTAGACGGACAAGGCGTCGATGCTGGACGAGGTGATCGACTACCTGAAGCAGCTGCAGGCGCAGGCGCAGGTGCAGGTGATGAGCCGGATAAGCAGCATGATGATGCCCATGGCCATGCCGCAGCTGCAGATGTCCGTCATGGCGCAGATGGCCCAAATGGCCCAGATGGCGCAGATGGCTCAGGGCATGATGAACATGGGCTCCCTCGCGCAGCCGGGATACGTGCCGCCGCCCATGATGCACTCGCCGCCGCCCTTCGTCCCCCTGCCCTGGGACACGGGCGCCACCGGCGCGAGCTCCGGCGCCGGCGCGGTGGGCGACCACGCGGCGCGGCCAGGCGGGAGCGCCATGGCGGACGCCTTCGCCGCCTTCCTCGCGTGCCAACAAGCTCAGCAAAACGGCCAGGTACGTGTGCAAGCGCAAATGATAATTCATATCCGCGTCTTCGAGTTCATGTGCGATGCGAGAATCTGTCGAAATGAAACCTGTGCAGCAGCAATCGGGCAGCATGGAGGCGTACAATAGGATGTTGGCAATGTGCCAGAAGCTGAACCAGCAGCAATACCAGTGCCAGCCCAGCAGCTCCAAGCAGTGAGCACCATGTACGTACTAGTTCATGTATGTAATTTTTTCCTGTACAATATTTGTTTGCTCGATGCCATTTACTTATCGCCTTTGTTTTCCCCTCACTTGATGAATCCTGAATTGTGCAGTAAGGTGGAGTTCCGTTGACGCGGCACCTATAACATCATGTACTACTACGTTGTTTTGACCTCTCGCTCCACTCCAGCCAGTTTAAAACACCAGATAGTTTTGACCTCACTTAAGCTGTTTTTTTTCGTTAATCGAAAATATGCATTTGACCAAATTTATGCTGGCAAACCAGCCAATTTTCTGGATGGTGAAGGTACGCAGATAAAGGACGGCGCGCAGGCACTGCTCAACCAGTGCCTCTGCAGCTTGAACCGTGTCATGCTTTTCTTTTTCAGATCTCACTCGGTCTTCCTCATTTCCAGCTTTTACAGATATTTATCTCCCTCTAGCCTAGTGCTCCATCACGGTGCGCGCCGCCGGAGACATAAGGAGAAAGCGATGGCTTGTTCCAGCTCGGTGGATCGAGACCGCTGGGCCGTCAATCCAGAGGACGGAACGCGCACTCCAGCGCAGCTGCTCCCATCCGCCATCCAGATTCCGGCGGTGATCATGCCAGGGACGACGACGAGAGCTCAGAGCCGGCACGAATCAAATCGCGGGCGTCGTGGTCCAGTCGCCGGGACACATGGCCAGCGGCCATAGGTGCCGTCACGGAAATGGAGAGGGAGACAGAGACGCTAGCTGCCGTACGCGTACGAGACCCTCGACGAACAGAACAGGGGATCTTTTGACTCCCGCGGGCATCGGTGCCATGCAGGCGCACATGCCGCGGAACGCGGGGAGACAGCTCGATCCGCGGATAAAAAGAAGAGAGGCAAGGCAAAGGCGAGGCCAAGCCGACACAGGAGGAAGGAAAAGGCGCGTCGGAAAGAAGCCGGATGTCATGGTGTCGGCCAACAAACCACTGCCGGTTTTCACCCTGCTGACAGGCGATGATGAGCATCGCTCAGTAATCAAGCGAACTGAAGAATGCGTAGCAGGAACCAATGCCACATTGGTTGTGTGCTTAGGATGCTCTGTGTCCGGACCAAGCCGTGTTCGGCTCGACAGACGCATCAGGATGGGGCGCCATGAGATGCAGCGAGCAGCACATCACGCTGCCTGCCGTGAACCAAGGTTTTAGAAATGGGTGAAAACTCGGTTTGGCACAGTGGTAAAGCTGGACGGTTAGCCAATTTTAATACAGTGCCAACTCCTGTTTTCGATCGAAAATTAGTTGTCCGGTGAAATTAAATCGGACCGATTTTTATAAAAACCGATTAATTTTCACTGGTTTATAAAACCCTGCCTTGAACGTTGCCCAATGCATCTTGCCATCATATAAAATAAGGAGATGCGGACGCTTGAGAGATCTGAAATAAGAGACGCAGGTGGAAAGGCGCGTGAGTAGCTAGCAAAGTGTTTGTTACCGTTTTAGCCATGTTTACAGGAGGCCACTGTTTTTTATGGTTTTCAAGAAGGTCATAAAAAATGCTACAGTAGCATGTAAAACCTGTTACAAATGCAAAAATCAAATTAGAGTGAAAACCGCACAATTTTTTTGGTTTTACCGACGGGTTTACTAAGCGGTTTTCTCGATTTTGAAATTTTGAAACCAGTTTAGCAATCAGTTTGCCATTTTTGGATTTAAAAAAATAAATGTTTTGAAACTTTTAAACTAAAAACTGATTATCTGATAATACTGGACTAGATCAGTTTACCAAAAACCATAAAAACTAAGTGTTATTGAACGGTTCTGTAAACCCTGGTCACGAGCCACGTGCAGCGATAACTCGGAGAGGAGGCAGCAGCGCGGGACAGCTAATGAGATTGGAAAAGGTCAGGACAGGAAGAGATGGGACGAGCTTTTGGCCGGACGCCACTGTCAAAGGATGCAGGGCTCCAGCTCTGTAACGCTCTGTTTGACTGGAGGCTGAGCCCGGGGAGGGGACGTCTGGCATCGGAACGGCAACGACACAGTGAAAAGCTAGCGGTGTCTATGGTGAGAGTGTAGCTTTACCTTTATGGAAGGGTCGCAATGCCGATGCATGTGGAATGAGGATAGGCGGCATGATTAAAAGCCTGTGCTTTAGTAACACTTTGCCAGCGCGGCAAACTAACTAATCATGTGGGTAACTAACGAACGGAATCAAGAGCAGGTCTGCAGGTGTGTTGCTTTGTCTTGCTCACCCACGGTGATTTGAATTTTCGATTTACAGCGCGCGGGAATGAATCGAGTTCAGCTGGCTATGCCTTTCCCTTGCAGCGCAGAGATGCTCGACCAAGCATCCACGATCCACGAACTCAAAGCCGTTATTTGAACTTGCACTGCTCTCTGCTCATGAGTGAAAAACAAGAACAGAGCAGAAGAGAACCAGCAAAAGCGACACCGTTTATACATAACAACAATATACTCTTTGATTAATCACCGTCCGATATATGATGATACGACGACGAACGATAAAATTATAAAGCGACAGTGGGCGGGAGAGCGTACCTTGTACGCCTGCCTCCTCCATTTCCCACACAGCTTTTCAAGATTAGCTACTATTGCATTACATTGCTCCCCCCATATTTCCCCCCAATTAGGAAGGATCACATGCCTCACACACCCAAAAGCACACGAGACGATCGATGGTAGTAGTTGTAGTAGTGATGGTGACAAGTGATCTCGTCGAGAGCGCGCCGGCTCCAATTGCGGGCACGCACCCCGTTCCGTCCGAGAACAGAACGGATCAGCTGTACTGGACGATGGAGCGGTAGAATGTGTTGGGCCTCCAGTTGGCGGGGATGACCTCCCTGGCGACCAGCGTCTTACCGGACTCATTGCGGATGCGGATGGAGAAGGGCGCCTGCAGCCGGTGGTTGGAGTCCAACCGCCAGATGGAGCCCCAGGACTCGCGCATCGGCGTCCACCGCCCCGTCGGCGGGCCGTGCGCCGTCTTCGACTCCATCAGGTCCACCTGCACCACGTCGCCGTCGCCGTCCTCGTACTCGACCAGCACCGCGAAGTACACGGGGTTGGAGAACTGCTCCACGTGGAAACCGATCTTCAGGCCAGGGAACTCGCACGGCACCCTGCAGCGTCAGTAGTTCACTTGTTAGTTACTACTGTACTGAAGTGCTAATCGGCACTAAAGAAAGGTTTCGCTAGCTGCAAATCCTGGCACTGCTTTTGTTCCTCCTGCCGCCGCGAGGAGCAGAGAATCTCCTCTTTGGGGCCGGACGGGACCCAACGCTCGCCATTCGCCAAGGATTAAAAACTAGGAGAGCGATTACAAATGCAGTTGGCCGATGGCGCCGTGGCGTGATGGAGCAGAGCACGCACGACAGATAACGTCGTCGGGACTGCAAAAGTAGTGCGCCCCGCCGCCCACCAGTACTCCGTAGCCAAAAACGAGCATGCGCGCGTAGCAGCGCCCAAAAAAGCGAGCTTTGTCAGCTGTGTCACTTTGCCGGACAATGCCGTGTCCGGTGTCCGGCCGGGCGCAGTAATGTGGCCGGTTGGGAACTTTCACTTGCACGGGCACTTCTAATCAAACTCGTCGAAATATTTGGATGGAAACTCGAACTAGAAATTGAGTGCTGATAATACTACTCCCGCTGTCCCGTAAAAAAATTATTTTTTGATTTTCAGACTTTAAGTTTGACCACTCGTTTTATTCAAAAATTTTGTGAAAATATAATTTATTTTATTATGAATTGTTTTATTATTAGAAATACTTTAAACATAATTTTTTATATATATTTGCAAAAAAAATTTAAATAAAACGAGTAGTCAAATGTGCTTTCTGAAAGTAAAAAAAAATGATTTTTTATGGACGGAGCTAGTAATTTCAGTTGATAGCCACGGAACTACTCCCTACTCCTATACTATCTGCACTTGTAGCGGCAGCAAAAGAGAGTACAGACCTGGTGAACTCGATGTCGATGATGCCGGAGTGGCGGAGCTTGTCGTTGAGGCCGGGCTTGGCGAGGCGGCCGAACGCGGTGCCGCTCAGGTCGAAGTGGTACTTGGACACTGGGTAGTAGTTCATGTCGGTTATGATCACCGTCTCCGCACGCCCGGAGCAGGCAGGGTCCTTCCGGCAGCGAATCTGCAGGATTGGTCCGCGGCAAGCGTCAAGGTCGTGAGCAGGGGTCAATGAAAGAGCAAGCAACGGCAATGTGACGGCGATCGCGTGACGCGAACATGCGCGGGGGGGGGGGGGGGGGGGGGGGGG
>BCLF01000053.1:1146473-1158594 GCA_001602275.1 Zoysia japonica | reverse complement strand
GGGGGGGGGGGGCGGGCCTGCACTTACAGAGACTGCAAGTGGGCCCGTCTACAGTTTTTTCTTCATTAAAACGCCCTGGTTTGACAGTTAGAACTAGTACGGGACAGTTGAGTAAAAAAAATTCCTATTTATTGTAAATTTTCAACAACTTACAGCTACACAAAGGATTTTCAGCCAAAAAAAGGTGACACTGCTACTGTAGTAGTTTACAGTACCTTGTCGCAGGATCCGCAGCCCTTGCCGTCCTTGAAGATCGGCTGGTTGCCGCAGGTGCCCATAGACATGAACGGGTACTGGTTGGTGTGCTTGAACCCGCAGGCACCACCTAGCAAAGATCAAAGAGAGCAGGAGAGATGAGCCGCGGCCACAGCCCAGAAGATCGCCAAAACACAAATGCCGACGAAGGGGAAGAGGAGAAAAGAGGGATCTCGGCAAATGCAGCTCACCGTTGTCGTCAGGGCCGGCGCCGTTGGGCTGGCCGTACCAGGTGGCCCTGGCCGGCAGCCAGGATCCCCAGTACCGGGTGGCGTCGCTGGTGTTGAAGTTCTCCACGTCGACGCCGGCGTCGCTCGCGTCGAACTGTTGGGCCTCGCGGCAGCTGCCGACGGCGAGCAGTGACAGGAGCGCGAGCGCCGCGGCGGCGGCGGGGAGGGCGCCCATTGCTTCTCTTCTCTCTCCTTTCCTTTCCTTCTACAGGCAGTAGTGAGTGAATTGCGTGAGCGGGCAAGTGTTGGCGGACTGGTGGGTGGTGGCCGTGGCGCGGCGGGCCTATTTATAAGCCAGATCGGCACCGGCACGTTACCTTTGGTGCGCGGCGAGGGAGAGGGGAGGAAGAAGAGCGTGCCATGTTGGGGCGCACATGGCCTCCGCGAGCGACTCGGGTCGGGGCCGCCCGCAGCCTGACGCCTCGCACCGCGGCCTAGCTAAGCGCATCTCGTCAGCGTGCGTATTGAAGGTTGGCAGGTGAGGGTTGGAGCCGGTAGATCGTAGACGGGCGGATGGATGGACGGATCTGCTCATAAGCTAGTATAGCACGGTCTGCGGCGCGGCGAGGGTGGGAACGGAATGGGACGGGCAGAAGCGAACAGAGCAAACGGCTCGCGCTCCCAACTCGGCCCGGGGTGCTTCCCCCGAGAAAAGATGACACTTGGTTTGGGTTGCCGGCACGCGCCAGCGGCACAGGGTCCTCACCTGCACGGCGTGCGTAATGCGCGTCGCCGCGCAGCACGCGTTACACCGCCTCTAGCACTTGGCAGTAGCGGAGCCACGATTATTTGGCCGGGTCGTCCTAGTAGTACCTCTCAACAGGAGTGCACGAGAGCATCCAAGCGAGTGCGGGATTCACTTGACCGAAACAGCAATACACCCCCACACCTTGTGTTCATACCAAGAAAATTTGGTAGAAGTACATCTCTTACGTGTGACATAAGAAATTAAACTGTTCAAAATTTATAGTTGAAGGCATGTACTGCAGTGTATAATTAGGGAAAATTGCAGGAAAAAAAAAACTGCTTGCATCTAGAAGGGGATCCGGTGATGGCTTCATATAACCATCTGTAAATCCTTTTTGTTTCAATCTACCACTTGCAAGTGCTACTGACAGGTGAACGTGGTTCATATTTAAGCACTAACAATGCTTCAGTGCTTCACGATATCATAATTACTGGGAGTATTTAGCAAGATATTTCATCTCCCAATTTTGCCGTATCGCTAGTGGCACAAAAGTTTCCCACAAAAAGTATCCATGTGATTATCTAGTCTAGTGAATGAAAAAGGAAACACTTACTAGGAGTACACCTAGCGGGACATGTTAAGAATATACAATTTCGGACTATGCAATTCCCCTGCTTCTTCGACTATGCAATTGCAATTTCACACCATGGTACAAGAGCAGTTGTGAAGGTCTTTTTTTTTTCTTTTGTAGACTCCCCGTATTACCAGGGTCGCGTCGGTGCGCACTGCGCGTCAGATTCGTTCAATTCGTAACTAACTCCAGCCCGCTCCTGTTCAGACTTGGAGCCAGCTGGTTTCGGAACCTGACAGCCAGCTTCACTCATGCATGTCTCCAGACTCCTTTCCGAGCTGTGCTAGCTGTGCACCGCCATTCTGCCCATCTTTAGTGTAATCATTCGCGACCCTCTCACTAACTCCGCCCAAATCTGACGTGACAGCTCGTAAGACCACAGCAGAGCAGGGTTTTGGAAACCAGCTGCAGTTTCGGTTTTAAAAAAAACCGACAGTTTTGCTTACAATACTTAGATAAATTTTTAACAAAAATAGATACTCCGATAATACTGAACGAGACCGATTTTATCAAACCCTGTCGCAGTGAGGCCGAGGCGGGAGATGAGTGAACTCCGCCCGTCTTTAGCACATCGCACGCCGCTTTTTGACTCCATTTGCCCCGAATCTCTGCGTCATCCCACATGCACGCCCGCGACGACGTCTTCGACCAGGAAATTGATTTGGCTCGCGAGAAGTTGACGAGGAAAGTTATGAGCCCCATAAGCTCGAACAGGGAGCTTCATGCGTGGTTGAGCGTTGAAGCGATGAAGCTACTAAAGTATTCCTACCAGATTGGCTACCATGCACCTCAGCCGACACGTACAGGAAGTGGTACGTCTCCCCAGTATACGTGTACGTGTACTTACGCGGTAGCACGAACGGCCGGTCCACGGAATTAATTCGCGCCAACCCTGTTCCAAAACTGGACCTGCCTATCACTAGCCGCGGCCGAGCGCGCGCCACATCTGTCCCGGCACCATGGCGTGGCCGCATGGCGGTGTCGATTGCGTTGGATGGTTCATGGACACGCAGCTAGAACAAGGGTCAATGGCGCCGTCGCGCGCCGGTCGCCGGGCGCCAGCTACTCTACTTAGCATTCCACCGTCTCGGGTGCTGCTACGCAGACCAGGTGATCACGCCGTGACATGTGATGAGCGGTGGTTAGCTACGTCGCTTTCTGGTATCCTTGGTCGTCTTTTTCGGGAACCATCGACGACGGGTATGAGCGATGGGCCGTGGACTGTGGTACGGCCGTCTATCCGGATTTATGCCTGCAAGTATGCATGCCGCACCTAAACCTTCGCCGCATCTCCTTGGCCGTATACGCTGCGGTCAATAATGCTTGCTTCGTCACACTGCCATGTATAGCTATGCACGCACCAGCTCTGCTAGCTTGGGAAAACCTAACACCAGCAACTGCCATGCATGCACCTTCCACCCCTGCTGACCGGTGACAGTCATGCGTGCGTGGGTGCGTGCGAGACGACGATGCGAGCAACGCCGGCGTGTCCCGCGAAATCATAGCACGGTTTGGTTCTAGCCATTATGCGTCGATCCAGGAATAATATCGAGGAGTACTACTCCTATACTACTACTAAAATACTGTCTGTGTCTTGACAACTCAAGCCCTCCGCGACAGGCAATGATGTACGCCACGCTTTGATGAACAGCATTTAGCCCGCCAAGTCCCTTGCATTTGTGGCTTTCATCCATCCAGTGCTGCCTGCTGATGAGTTAGTAGTACGCTGTATGCAAACGACCGACGATGATCCATGCCTCGATCGATTGGTTGTCTCGTATGATTGCCGCGACGAGGCGCGCGTGGCCAGCAGCAATCGAAGCACGCAACAACTCTCGGCCATTAGTATCAGGAGTAGGAGTAGTAACGTGCAGCAGCGGTGATTAGTTGCGTTTTCCACAGCAATCTCTGGATTTTTAAGCCCCGATGGAATCGTTGCACCGGCACACGAAGAGGTTTTCTACGTGGACATGATGGCTACAGCGACCGCCGAGCAAAGCGAGATTAGAAGAGGGAAGGAAGCAGCGCGCATGGCGATCGATGGGCCAGCGACGGATGGGTGACGCGCACAGGCCGGTCGAGTTCAGCTGATCATCTCATCCACGTACTAAACCCGTGCTTTACAGCTGATGCATTTGATCGAGCAAACGACACTTCACATGCCGTATCACGCATCGCTCGGATCTGCTGCTATCCGAGTATTAGTAGTGGGTTTCCAGGTGTCCATCTTTTCTACGGTCCACATCGATATTAAGCTCATTTACCGCAGTCCAAACCCTAACAGTACGGAGTAGTCTCTTTCACTAAAGCTGGAGGCTGCTATTACTGTGGAGTCGATTGTGGAGGTAGGCGGAATGCGAGGGTGTCAGCCTCAGATTTGCCGGCCTCGATCGTGGCTTGCCACTGCACACTACTACCACCGCCAGTGCGTTGTACTGTACAGGCTAGCGGACAGGGTCCATTTTCCTTTTCAAACACAGCACGTAGACGACGCACGCACTCTGCCCTCGTGATCCACTGCCCACTTGATCGCTTCTGATCTTAGCACGCGAGGTATGTCGCCCGCCCGCCGCTACAAACCACCAGGTTCAGTACTCTCTCCTGCCTTGCCTGCATGATGCAAGCAATGAAGCAGAGGAGAGCCGCAGCGTTGAACCGGCGCATGAAGCTGCAGACGGTAACCGAAACCGAAGGATCGTACTCGCGATAGACAACAAAAGGATCGTGCTCGTCTTCTATGCGTCCGGCCCGCTTTGTCGCTCGTCCGGTCCTGCCTCGGCTCTCGAGAACAACATGACAGTATTACGGCGCCTGGTGCGTGGTCTCGAAGACGCGTCGCAGGGCTCGAAGAAGACGTGAGCACAGTACCCCGTGCTCGTCTCGTCGGACTCGTGAGTCGTGACTGCGGCCTGCAGGAACAAGTGGAAACGTTAAATTTTTTACTCCTACACAAGTGTGTGTTTGTTAAAGCTGCAGTGCAGGGATGGGTGTTGCGTGGTCGTCGAGACGACCTCGGCCACGCGCGGACGCTTCAATCCCTTTCCCCTCGTTTCTCCGGGAAAGACGGTGGAGCACTACGGGAGCAGGGCAGCGTAACGCGCGATGTCAATGGGAGCACGAATGCAGGAGCCGGTAACTCGAGGCGCATTGCCATGGCCGCCACGGCGTTCGTCGCATTGCACCGGCGGCACGGCCCGGGAGCGGAGCTAGCATCTCCTAATCGAGCCCTTGCTTTGACTTCACACAAACAGCCCCAATTATGCGGCCTGATAAAAGGACGGCGACAAAGTCTTGTGTCTGGCCCGCGGGACACAATCACACAAATCATCGCCAAAAGGTCAAGCTCCGAAGAGTAGGGGGACGCGATGCTTGCCGTGGATTGGGGGCTCGGGGCTCCTCGATAGAAGCATTTTCTTTCCCCTCCGTCGGGCCCTGAAGGCATGGTCGGCCGTAAATCAAGGTGCGTCTGCCTGCAGCAAGCGGGAGCGAAGGGGGCAAACACTTCTTTGCTTTACCAGGCTACGAATCTCTCTGTAAGGCGCGGAGACACATGATTAACCGCGCAGACACATGCTGGTGCCTGCATCGATCGCACGGCCACGACAGACCGGAGTTCGCGGATCAGGGAACGGATCGACGGCCGTGAGAAGGATGCCTCCAGCTCGAATCTTGGAAGAGAGACAGGACACCGTCGCCGGCAGGGCCACCACTAACGGCCACCTTTTTAGGGCGCGGCGCCTGCGTTCGGGGCCCTTTACCCTGTTCCCACGCTAACGAGAAAAACGGTCTCGACGCACGCCACCACCACCGTCCCTCTGCCCACCACTCCGGACTCACCGGTAAAAAGAAACTGTAGATTGCATGCTGCAGTGGCAGTCCCTGCCTGCATGCCTGCGCCCGATCTCTGCGCTCATGCTCAGTATTCATTGCGGCAGTGGTCGCTGCTCCGGCGATTAAATTTTACTGGAGGCCCGTGCACGGCGTAGGGACCGGCCGGCGGTGATCTGGAATTCTGGATAGGAGGAGTTTGCTTCAGTGCGTACGTGTCGGCATCGGTTTGGGGAATTATGGCTCAGCGTAATCACTGTGGAGTGCAGGGATCTCCTCTCTTGTTTCTTTAGACACCTTCAACCTTATCTTGTCTGACATTTCGATCAATATAATCTTCGGGTCCGGCAAGGGTCAAGCGACGAAAGTCGTGCAGGTAGATAACCTAGTATAGCTAGCATGCTCAGATCAGAGCAGAGGGGATGTGTGAACGGGATTCTGTACTTTGCTGCGCACCGGCACGTGAGGCCACGCTACCCGAATCTTTCGCTTGGAAACACGCATGTAACCCGGGCCGGCATAGCGTCTTCAGAAGAACAACACCGCTTAACAATCCCACTCTCTGGCAGAGAGGTGACGGTGAGGTCCACAGCTTTACCGGCCAGCTTATCCGGTTCCGAGCAGGACGAATAAGTAACGGGATCCGCCGCGCCGACGGAGAGAGAGAGAGAGAGGCGAGTGGCGTTGGCAAGCGGCATGTGAGGTGGAGGTGGTGGTGCTGCCTGCGCGCGGGGCGATGGCGATGGCAACGTGGTGGTTGCAGTGTAGTAGAGGTGTGTCAGCCGCGCATGTGAAATCATGGACGGGGGGCCGCCCGCGCTTGACTTGTGTCATCCCTAGCCATGCGCCACGCGAATATTTTTGCTCGCTCAGGCTTTGTGCCGGCGGCCGGAGTGTTCTGCAGCGCTGAGCTCTCTCCTTGCTGCCAATAATTCAAGGTGGATTTCCGACTCTATTTAGCAGTGATAAACTAAGCGGGGTGTCCATTTTGGTAGACATCTAGTCAAACATTTTCACCAGCAACTCTCACTATGCACAGCAAAACAACTCCACGAATTTGAAGCTGCTCTATCGTGGAGTTGAGCCATGCCAATCACGTGCTAAATCCCTGTTTTTTGCTAGCAAACTCCAGCACCTGGCTGATAGTAGTACATTTTAAAATAGACAAAGGCCCTAACCAGGAACCGAATGAATTTAGGCCAGAATTCAGATAATACTCGCTAGGTGCCTAGGACAGGACACATTGTTGTTTCTTCGGCCTTTTATTTCGTTTCAGCATAATTTGTTTTTTTTTTCTGGAGGGCTCTGTGTAAGTCTAGGTTTACTTTTGGCCCGCTTGAGTTATGGGCTCGAGCACTCAGTGGCCTGGTCCCAGCCCACTAACCCACTGTGGTTTTTTGCCTTACTGCTATAGCCCAAATTTGAAGGCCGCAAAACTTGGGTCTTACAGGCTAGACCTCCAATGACACACTTCCGTTTGATCTTTGTCTTTTGTAGGTTTAATCGTTAATCTTCTCATTACTCTATGTTAATAAAGCCACCTGCAAGCAACTCTTCTGTAGCCGCTGAAAAGAAAACTCCAATTTCGTTCTTTCCACATATATGTTCCACCCGGTGTAGGGATGCAAATAGATACCCAATGGGTATTTGTGGGTTTTCTAGTTCATTTTATTCCACTAACAATATAAGGTGAAGGATAGAGTTTGTTCATTCTAATAAATTTTGGGCTGACCTGCTAACTAAAAAAAATTAGAAAACTTGCATCCCTAAGTGTACACAATATGCCTAATACATATTGATTATAGCTAACCAGTGTGTCACTCGATTTTTATATGTTCTTTGATATTGGTAATCCTACAAAATCAAACCAATTGATAACAAAGTTTATAACCAATTTATAAATTAATAGTTTTTCAATAGGTGGAATGGTATTTAGGAGTCAAATAATGTTAGTATCCCAGCTATTCTTCTATAGGTTATTTGCTATTAGAATTTTTCTATGCTTTGCATGAAAGCATAATATACTACTCGTGATCCATCGTGTACCTTCCAAAAAGTTGACATATCACTGTCTCTAAATCTCAGTAAAATGCTCAATGAGCCAATCAAGTTGCATAATCTCCCTTTGATGTCTATTCCCACCTTTCTATACTACTTTGACTATACATGAGTTTTGGCTTCAATATATAGAAGATGTACACAATCACGCCTAATAATCACCTAAGTGCTTCAATGTAGTTTCATTTGAAGATCTTTTGCTAATATATAATTTTTGAGCCGCTAATACTGTACATGTTTATGGGCCATTTAACATTTAGGCTAATATTATTTATACATTTGTTGTGCCAGAAGATCGTCTTATATCTATCTAAAATCTGTATAGATGTGGGTGTTATGAAAAAAGCTTCCATTTCATTTCACCAGAGGTTGATTCCTATCGATATTCCATTTTTTGCCCACACACAGAGTCTTAACGGGCTGCAGCCTACACAAGCAAGCCACAAGGCCCGCACGAAAGCTCAAAGAATAACCCCACGACCCCTTCAACGTGGCTACTAGTGTTGGAATTATGGGGTATGGTGGTTATTGATAGTGAAAAAGGCCTTTTCCAATGGAAAGGCAGGCACAGTCAGTGGAGATGTTACCAAGATAAGATAAATAGTGCATTAACAGGAATATCCTCCTACAAATATATAGGCCTTGTTTGGTTCTGCTTATAAGCGACTTATTAGTCAAAATAAGCGTTAATCCTATCAAACGCTTAGATTATTTTGCTTCTGCTAGCCGCGGCTTTAGAGAATTGAACTATGAGAAGTGAGAAGTAAGAAGCGAGAAATCTTTGCTTACATTATAATCTAAGCGTGGCTGAGAGAATCGTTTCCAAAAATGGCCATACTCAGTCACTCCATTGAGGGACAACTATTCGCTATCACACAGATACACACAACACTCAACGTATAACGTATATGGTTATCTTCCGAGAGGTCAGAAACAGTTTAAACCACCTTGTCCACTAAGATTGATCTCGTGCAACTCGCACTCCTGATCTAACATACTATATCTGCTGATCCCGATCTGAAGAATCGAGCATCAACATTAATTCCTTTGAACAATTTATGCTTCCTAGCTGCAAATGTATTGAATAATTAATATTCTATTTTCATCACTAATGTTTATCAATTTGGTGGATAATCAAATCTTGGTTCTATTATTTCGGTAACTGTTATGAAAAATAGATTATGATTTTGTATTATGCTTTGAAGTTTGAAGCTAGTACTATATACTACTACTGCTTCTAACTTGTTAAATAGGAAATCAGTACAATACCTAGCTATCAACCAACTCGAAAATTGTGAAATTGCTCTTGGCCATCTGTAAATCAAAGACCAAGCTGACAAGACGCGTCTACCCAATGATAAGAGTGAGAAGTTATCAGCACTGGAACTAGGGAATCTCTACTGGAAGTCGCATCTCGGTCACTACTAAAACCTGAAACCAGTTGTGTTCCGCATGTCCTAAAACCAAGGGCGGCTTCCCCATCCTTTGCAGGGTACCCTACAACTACTAAATATTTCTTCACCGTGTTGCTGTACTTGCATTGTTATCTATCATTGGGATGGCCGATGCCTGAATGGCATTAGGTAGACCATCCAACAGGCAAGTCTGTAGGACACGGATGATTCGGTGATCTGGTACTCAAAATCGGTGCAAATGATTGCGTTCTCACTAATAACGCTCTCCATGATTTAGTTGTGGACCTGTGTCGTTCGTTCCTTCGGTCCCCGGCTGTGTGCTGGACGAATCTCCCGTTCCTAACACGCTGCAGATGGGCATAGAAAAGAGCTGTACGTTGCTGAAGCCGAACCTTAAAAATACTCCCAAGAGTCAGTATACAGGTCCTAGGCACTGTGCGTACATACACGGCATCCTATAACTGCCAAGAAGCCGTTACATTTTTAAATAGTTCACTCGTGACCCGAAGCCTCCTGCCTCCATAAGCTTCCATGATTTGCTCCACAGGCCATGTGACCTCTACCAGAGCACGTCGTCGGGTGGAACAACCGCTGATGGCGATGGCCGCTCACTGAGTTCGATCGATTCCGGCCTATAAATACCCCGGCAAGCTGGTCCTCGTCGACCATCGAAGCAGAGCTTCTGTCTGCTCAGCACTCCAAGATACCTTCTCAAGCTTGCGGCTCTAGCTACCTGCTACGATGGCCTCCTTCTCTTCCAAGTTAGTTGCCATTGCTGTAGTGCTCTTCTCCTTTCTTGTCGCCCATGGATCCTGCGCCAGGCCCGTCGGCTATAACGCTTCCGCCTTTGTCGCCGATCCCAACTGGGAGGCCGCCAGGGCCACCTGGTACGGCGCGCCAACCGGCGCCGGCCCTGATGACAACGGTATGTATATGCAAACCATTACCGTTGCTTGGCGTTCATCTGCTCATGTCGTGTTCTCAACATTGAGAGTCCATTGATGTGCAGGTGGTGCCTGTGGATTCAAAAACGTGAACCTGTCACCGTTCTCGTCCATGACATCCTGCGGCAACCAGCCTCTGTTCAAGGACGGCAAGGGCTGCGGGTCCTGCTACCAGGTAGATTAATTCGACAGACGACGTTGCCTGTTCTCCTGGAAACGGAAATCGATCGTAAAGCTACTGAAGGACAGTTTTGCCTAAACTATGTTTGCTGCTTCTCTTTTTTTTTTTTCAGATAAGATGCATTAAACACCCTGCCTGCTCCGGCAATCCGGAAACGGTTATCATCACCGACATGAACTACTACCCCGTAGCCAAGTACCATTTCGACCTCAGCGGCACGGCCTTCGGCGCCATGGCCAAGCCTGGCCGCAGCGACGAGCTCCGCCATGCCGGCATCATCGATATGGAGTTCAAGAGGTGGGTAACGTGAACTCCTCGTGGCACAGACCCGCTACAGACCAAACTGCTGGTCCTACCTGAATTGATTAATCACAAGCTCGTGATCGTCGCGACGTGCTACTTGGGCTGTGGAGCCCTTGTTTTGCACTTCAAAAAATTAACAAACGATTCAGTTTGGTCCCAAGTATTAGATTCTAAGAAATTATGCCGTAGTACTTCTTGCACATGACAATCTGCAATCTACTGTTGTTATTGTTACTGTACTCACTCGTAACAGGGGAAGAGAAGCTAAAACAAACATGTCACATGCAGAGTGCCCTGCAACTACCCGGGCCAGAAGGTGACGTTCCACGTCGAGCAGGGCTCCAACGCCGTCTACTTCGCGGTGCTCGTCGAGTTCGAGGACGGCGACGGCGACGTGGTGCAGGTGGACCTCATGGAGGGCAACTCCCAGTCGTGGACGCCAATGCGCGAGTCCTGGGGATCCATCTGGAGGCTGGACGCCAACCACCGGCTCACCGCGCCGTTCTCCCTGCGCATCACCAACGAGTCCGGCAGGAAGCTGGTGGCCAACAAGGTCATCCCGGCGAACTGGGCGCCCAGCACTTACTACCGCTCAATCATTCAGTATTAGCTCTGCTGCGGCGCACAATAATTCGAGGACAGTGGCTTAAATACTTGATTTATTTGGTATCGCACCATTGCATGGGATTGAGGTCCCTTTTAGTAAGTTGGTGAGATATCATCCATCTGCCTATGCTGTAGGCGGTGTCATGTGTCGGCGAGAGTAAACGACTGGGAAATTGAGGAGCCAAGTTTGGGTGTGCTTTCCCGCCCCCAGTCAATGCATATACTAGTGTACTCCTACTCTGTATGGCTTCAGTAAAGTGCAATTTTCTCATATGTCCCTTTGAGTTCTTGATTATGATGCTACTCATGTACGATAGTTTGTTACGTTTGTTGCTGTCTATATTGCTGATTTCAACTACATAACTTTTACATCAACATTTTCAGAAGAGTGAAAAATAGTTTCATCTGTTGGATGCCGACCCTTTTCTTCCCCTGATGGACCTATTTCTTCATTGTTGTTTATCTGGATTAGTAGAGACATAAAAGAGTGAAAACGTAGTTTTAATTGTTGGATGCTGATCATCATGTAGAAAAGAAAACTCTCAGACAAATAACAAAAGATT
The DNA here is from genome assembly GCA_001602275.1 of Zoysia japonica. NCBI lineage: Eukaryota > Viridiplantae > Streptophyta > Magnoliopsida > Poales > Poaceae > Zoysia > Zoysia japonica. The sequence continues at coordinate 1,146,892 of BCLF01000053.1, read as the reverse complement.
TCAAAAGCTTAAAAGCCACATGCTATGTTTGCTGATGGACCAAATTTCTCCATTGCTCCTATCTAAGACATTAAGCATACTTGGAAATGGGACTTGTATTTCCAACTCCTAACGTTTGTGGTGAAATTTCCATGTTATAAGCTTATAAGGGCACCCCGAAGCAATAACTATTCAGTTCATGTAGTCGATCCTGACTTTCAAACTATTAACATTTTATTGTGCATGAAGAAGTACCAAAATTAGAAATTGAATCAGCATAAAAATTGTTACTTTTAGTGAAGGAATTACTGCAGATGCATCAGCTGGTCAAAACCCATTTAGAGGTTTAGAGAGATCAAATCGTTTGAAGACTACTCTCACACATTGCAATAGGAACTTTGTACTCCATTTCCATCAATGGATATCACGTGGGGAACTCC
>BCLF01000053.1:1128961-1146465 GCA_001602275.1 Zoysia japonica | reverse complement strand
CCCCCCCCCCCCCCCCCCCCCCCCCCCGCTTTGACTTTAGAAAAAGGACTACTCTCACAAAAAAGAATGATTTTAATTAAGCCCCTGTTTGCTCCGGCTTATGCGGTTCGCGTGAGCTGCATAAGCCACTTTTCATAGCTTATAGTTCATTTCTTATCCACTAGCTTATGCTAAAATATAGAAGATTCTCTATAAATCAGAGTAAAAGTCAATTAAAAAAGCTTAACCAAACAAGCCCTAAGACTATTGAAGTTCTTGGTCTGGTTTGCTTACAAGGCGCCTTTCGAATTGTAAACAGAAAAGGGGCTTGCAGTTGCGGTTGCGGCGACGATTTGAGCACTACCAGCGCACAGCAACGAAAGTTTACTTTCTTGCTAATTCATTTCGCCTTTTCGTTTTTTAAGCTTTTTTCCTTTTCTGAAGGTGCTTCATGCCAAAAGATTTCGGTTGAACGCAAGAACATCATCATTACCCCTGCACCGTCCAAATTATGCTGCTTTGTAAGTTAGGAATACTTAATTACCATAGCCAGAGCGTCAGTTGAAAGCGAAGGACGCTAATCAATCCCATCTATTTCGGTCGATGCGCTAATCCCGGTGACTGGTTTTAACTGTATCCTTGTTGAATGATGCATATCTTTCACCAGATACGCCGCGAAGCTGTGTATTAGACTCGCTGAATTGTTGCCGTGATTACTGGCGTCGTCAAATTCTCACTCCATCAGTCACGTCCAGTTCAGGAAATCACGGACTCACGGGAAGCTACAAACTCTGATGCATGCTTTCACGCATGCTGCATTCTTGAGACAATGATCGAAATGGAACTACTAAAACAGTGGCTCTGTCGTCGGTTCTGCCACCGATAAGTTTCTTTTTCAGGCGCACGAAGAGATGAAGATGCATAAGAAATGGAGAGCCGCCCACAATCCTCTCATTTTCATTTGCACGATCGCTCAAACAGTTGGCTTCCGGAAAGAGACCAAGTAACTGACGCATAGGCGACGGTCGACGGCTCTAGGCGCGCATGTGCGGGCGAGGGAACTTCGACAACGACGGCGCCGGGGCATCATGTTTGTGCATGTGAGGTGCGGGCCACTGCGAAACAGAAGGCAGCAACAGCCGCCGGGCCCGGGCTGTTCGATTGTAAGTACCAGCCACAAGCCGGCACGACGAACTTAGCGCTCGTCGAGTTCGCCCCGTCGTCCACCAGATTTCCAGGGCTGCGCGGCGTGGCGCCTCGCGGTCGCGGGCGGCCACCGGGCGACCTGTGGTGCTGGTGCCGCGGCCTCGCGGGGATGGATGCCCGGCTTCCGCGCGCACGACGGCATGGGCTGCTCGCGAAGCGGCGTAGGAGTACGCTTCACGTGACGTTGCCAGTGGATGGCAGGCAGGGCAGCAGGGTCTCCGCGACGTTATTGGGGTGCACGTATCAGATGAGATACTATATCCAGCAGCAATTATTGATACGATAAGGACTAGCTAGCCCTCAAATTTTGGTGCTCCGTCTGAAAAACGGGTCAGCCTGGCGTGCGCTCAGAGGGATAGGTGCAGTAGGATCTCCAGACTTTCGCCTGGCTGCGGGGGACGTAGAGTTCTTGCGGAAAAAAAAAAAAGAAAGGTAACTAATTAAAAGTATCAAAATGATTAATTCGATATCAAAATTAGTAGATTTGATATAAAAATAATAAATTCGATACTAATTTTTAAAAATAAACAACTGAGATTAATTGAAAAAAATAAAGTCCTAACATCTCTTTTTTAAAAGGCAAAGTACGAGTACTAATTTCTGCATATTTTCCAGGGGTCTAGAGTAGTCCTTGCTACTGGCACCCGTGATGGGTCTTGCCGGTGGACGAAATGTTTGAACAGCCGAGACGCGAAACGGGCTGCGCAAGGACAAGAATCAAGGACGGAAAATCAGCTCATGTCCTGCCGCATGAAGAAAAAGGAGGCAAGATCACGTTCGCTCCTAGTTGCACCAGACGTCGATTTGCGCATGGGATTGGTAAGTGGGGAGAGGATCCCAAACTGGTACGACTGGACGGAGAATATAATCTGCACGATTGCGCAATGTGTGCCATGTCTGAACGCGTCCACATATGTGTTAGAAAATTTGAAAGTTTTTTCAAATAACATTCTATAAAATTCAAAGACACTCTCACGTATAGAAAAAGAATATTGCACTTATCAATTCTTGATAAAGAATTATTCTTGTGATGGTAGGCTAGTTATCATATTCATACAAATGATAGGCTAGTTACTATATTTATATAAATAATAGTCTAGTTAACATATATATATATATATATGTTATATATGGCAGCCTGCTTACCATATACGTGAGAGCTCTTGTGTATAAATAGAGGGGGGAGACGTCATTCAGAACATACACAACTATTCTCTCATTCTCCTCTCCCTTGAGTGCTGTGCTGCTCTGTATTCCTCACCCGTCGCCAACGTGTCATCGGCGCCGAGAGAGCAGGTCTTTGAAACCCACGTCTCTTCGTGTCCCTGCACGGGGTAGGAGCCGTATAAAGTTTTTGGGAAGCACCTTCGCGACTGCTCGCTGTTCGTCTGCTTCCCCTCGACGTCGTTCGACTGCTTCTTCTTCGTTTCGGCCGCCTGCTGCATCTACATCGATGGTCTGCTTCATCTGCTACTTACGTATCTATTTGCATCGATAACCTCACTGTAAAAATGACATGCTTATCTCTTTTTCTGTTATTTATGTGCATTCTGTCACTAGCATTGGAGGGATCACGATTGCTTCGACAAATTTAGATCGTAGTGCTAGTATGCATCATACGTAGTATTCCGAATATAGCTATATTTAATCTTTTCCTAACTACTAGAATTAATTTAATCATCTCTAAAATACGATTATTTCCAACAATCCAAAAACCTTATACGCATTTAGTGATGGTTAGATTTGTTGATGCGATGAAACCGGAGAAGTTCAACGGTGTGACCTTCAAGAGATGGCAGACGAGAGTCCAACTGTGGCTCTCGGCTATGGGCGTGTTTTGGGTCAAGGGTAATCCTCCTTCATTGCCTCTTGCAAATGAGAAAGAGGTGCAGGAGTTTACCGCGGCTACGACGATTTTCATCGCATATGTCCTTAGTGTTCTCTCTGACCAGTTATACGATGTGTACATGTACATCAAAAGTGCCACAGAATTGTGAGAGGCACTTAAAAATAAGTTCTTGGCCTCATGCACATCAAAAGTGCCATAAAATTGTGGGAGGCACTTGAACATAAGTTCTCGACCTCAGATGCTGGACGCGAGCTGTATGTCATGGAGCAGTACCACGACTTCAAAATGGTGGATAACCGTTCAGTCATGGAGCAGGCTCATGAACTTCAACTCATTGTGAGAGAGCTCGAACAGATTGAATGTCAGTTGCCTGACAAGTTTGTGGCAGATGGCATTATTGCCAAGTTACTTATCATGCAGGAACTATGCCACATCTTTGAAACGCAAGAGACAAAATATTTATGTTAAAGATTTGTTGGCTGGTCTTGATGTTGAAAAGAAAGTTCGGGCAAAAGATGCTCCACCAAGAGCACCTGAAGAGTAGTCTTGTGCCAAAATGATGCAGGACGCTGGTAGGAAAAAACTGAAGGGAAAACAAAAAGCTGTACATACTACTAAATTCAAGAAGATGAACATGAATGAGATTGTCTGCTTTGTGTGCGATAAAAATAGACACTTTGCCAAAAAGTGTCATAACCGCAAGGGCAAGAACAATCAAAAGAGGCAGAAGTCTGCCAACGTGACCATTGGTGACTCCAGTGGAGGCTCTGGGTATGGTAATTTACTTAGTGTTTTCTCTGTTTACCAATCTAATGATTGGTAGATAGACACATGAGCCAATATTCACGTTTGTTTTGATATATCTATGTTTTCATCTTACCAGACCGCGCGAGGTTCAACCATCATGATGGAGAATGACTCGCATGCTTCTGTTCTTGGTTCAGTCGATCTGAAGTTTACTTCGGAAAAGATCGTGCGATTGAAGAACGTGCAGCATGCCTCCTCAATAAACAAGAATCTCGTTAGTGGATCTCTTTTCTGTCGAGATGGATTCAAGCTGGTCTTTAAGTCAAATAAAGTAGTCGTGTCGAGATTTAGCCAATTCATTGGCAAAGGCTATGATAGCGGATACTTGTTCCACTTTTCCCTTTTAGATTTCTCAAATAAAGTTGTGAACCATGTGTGTGACTCAAACAATTCTGAGACTGATATATGGAATTCTCGTTTGTGTTATATTAACTTTAGTTATATGTCGCGGCTATCTAGTATGAGTTTAATTACAAAGTTATCTACTGTTAAATGTTCTAAATGTCAAGCTTGTGTGCAAGCAAAGCAACCTCGTAAGCCTCATAAAGCTGTAGACAAGAGAAACTCGACATTATTAGAACTCATTCATTCTGATATCTGCGAAATGAATGGTATGTTAACAAAAGGAGGGAAAATATACTTTATGACCTTAATTGATGATGCGACTAGATACTGTTATGTGTTTCTTCTAAAAACTAAAGATGAGGCGTTAGAATGTTTTAAAACTTATAAAGCTGAGGTGGAGAATCAACTAGAAAGGAAAATAAAACGAGTTAGGTCTGATCGTGGTGGGGAATACTTTTCTAATGAGTTTGATCTTTTCTGTTTAGAGAATAGAATAATTCATGACCGAACACCTCCCTATTCACCTCAATCTAATGGAGTTGCCGAAATAAAGAACCGGACGTTAATAGACTTGGTGAATGTCATGTTAGGAACGTCCGGTATGTCTAAGGCATGTAGGGGAGGCTGTTTTGATAGCTTGTCACGTTTTGAATAGAGTTCCTACTAAGAACAGTGAAGTTACTATATATGAAGGATAGAAGAGAAGGAAACTTTCACTTTATTACTTGCGCACTTGGGGCTGTTTTGCCATGGTTAGCATACCAATAAATAAGAAGTGCAAGCTCGGACCTAAAACAGTTGATTGCATCTTCTTAGGATATGCACACCACAGCACGGCATATAAGTTCTTAGCAATAAAATCTAAAATGCCTGATGTTTCAGTTGATTCACTTTTGGAGTCTCATGATGTCACTTTATTTGATAATATTTTTCCATTGAAAGATGCATATTCTCCATCTAGTTCATCATTTGATTTGACTCCTGAACTCATACCTGTGATTGAGTCATTTGAGCACCTGCATGAAAATGAGAAGGATGATAGTGAAGCTCTTCGAATGAGCAAGAGACAGAGGATTGCAAAATCCTTTGGTGATGACTTCACTGTGTACCTTGTGGATGATACTCTCACAACCATCTCAGAGGCATATACATCACCTGATGCAGAATACCGAAAGGATGCAGTCTGTAGTGAGATGAACTCCATCACTGCCAATGGGACGTGGAAAGTAACAGACCGACCACTTGGTTGTAAGCCAGTGAGATGCAATAGGGTGTTTAAGAAGAAGCTAGGGCCTGATGATACTATTGAAAAGTATAAGGCAAGGCTTGTGGTTAAAGGGTATACTCAGAAAGAAGGCGAGGATTTCTTCGATACTTACTCACCCGTTGCCAGGATGAGTACCATCCGGATACTATTATCAATGACTGCCTCACATGATCTTCTCGTTCATCAGATGGACGTGAAGACAGCTTTTCTTAATGCAGAGCTAGATGAGGAGATCTATATAGATCAGCCTGATGGATTTATAGTACCAGGACAAAAGGGCAAAGTGTGTAGGTTACTTAAATCCTTGTACGGTTTAAAGCAAGCACCCAAGAAGTGGCATAAGAAGTTTGACAAAACTTTAACCTCTGCTGGGTTTACAGTGAATGAAGCCGATACTTGTGTATATTTTCGCCATGATGAGGGTAAAGAAGTAATCTTGTATTTGTATGTCGATGGCATACTTATTTTTTAGGATAAGTCTCGATGAGATAAATAATGTAAAATCATTCTTATCTCAAAATTTTGACATGAAGGATTTGGGTGAAGCGGATGTGATTCTAAATATTAAACTAAACAAAGAAGAGAATGTGATTACTTTGTTGCAATCCCATTATGTGAAAAAGGTATTGAGCCATTTTGGCTACATGGACACCAAACCTTCTCCAACTCTTTATGATCTTAGTCTAATACTTCGAAAAAACCAAAGACTAGGAAAGGATCAATTGAGATATTACCAAATCATTGGGTCACTGATGTATCTAGCTAGCGCAACTCGTCCTGACATCCCGTTTGCTGTGGGCAAACTAAGTAGATTTACATCTAATCTAGGAGATGATCATTGGCGTGGTATTGATCGACTGTTGCGTTATCTAAGAGGTACAATGAGTTATGAAATTCACTATTCAGGGTATTTTAGTGTACTCGAAGGATATAGTGATTCAAATTGGATTAGAGATGCCGATGAGCTAAATGCTACTAGTGGATATGTTTTCACTTTAGGTGGCGGTGCTGTCTCATGGTGATCCTGTAAACAGACAATTCTTACTAAATCCACTATGAAGGCAGAGCTTACGGCTCTGGACACAGCTTGTACTGAGGTTGAGTGGTTGAGAGGATTGTTGATGGACGTACCTGTGGTTGAAAAACCAAACCCGGCTATTCTCATGAACTGTGATAATCAAACAGTTATTACGAAGGTGAGCAATAGTCAGGATAATATAAAGTCCAACAAACATTTGAAGCACAGACTGAAGTTTGTCACGAAGTTGAGAAGCTCCGAAGTAATAGTTGTGGAATATATCCATACAGCTAAGAACCTGGCAGATCTCTTTACAATGGGATTATCGCGAACTGTGATTGATAATGCATTTAAAGAGATGAGATTGAGACCCATGTGAGTTAACCACAGTGGTAACCTAACCTATGTGATCGGAGATCTCGTGAATTAGAAACTAGGAAGAACAAACTGTTGGTTGACGGGAGAGTACAACTTATTACTAACCCACTCTGTTGGAGATGCAGTACTCTATTTCTGTAGGGTAGGCAGACTATCGTCCTAATGTGTTCTGAGGCTTTTATAACAAGATATTGTCCTACAGAGTATTCTTGTAAAAACACACCTATGTAAGTCTAACTGCTAGTCACAGTTTATAAGAATTGGGTATTCTTTAAGAGACTCATGAAGTGAGACATAAGTATGACTTATAATCTCCATCCGCGAGGTTGACAGTTGGTAGCCAAGTACTAGTAAGGCCTCACGTGAAACTTGTTCACAAAACTGTCAATTCAAGGCTTAGTTCATTGCGTAGTTGTGAATGAGTGTAGCTTGAGGTTCTAGGTAGATGTTCAACTTTAAACGGTCTCCACTGAAAAACTGATATATTAACAGTACTTTAGTACGGGGAGAATTTGAAGCTTGCCTCTGGGATCTGATGGGGGATTGTTAGAAAATTTGGAAGGTTTTCCAAATAATATTCCATGAATCTCAAAGGCCCCCTCACATCTGGAAGAAGAATATTGCGCTTATCAATTCTTGGTAAGCAATTATTCTTGTGATGGCAGGCTGGTTACTATATTTGTATAAATGATAGGTTAGTTACCATATTCATATAAATGGTAGGTTAGTTACTATATATACAGATGTTATCCATGGCATCCTGCTCACCATATACGTGGGAGCTTTTGTGTATAAATAGAGAGCGAGCCGTCGTCCAGAACACACACAACAATTCTCTCATTCTTCTCTCCCTTGAAAGCTGTGCTGCTCTGTTTTCCTCACCCGTCGCCGACATGTCATCGGTGCCGGGAGAGCAGGTCTCCGAAACTCATGTCCCTTCGTGTCCCTGCACGGGTAGGGGCCGTATAAAGTTTTTGAGAAGCGCCTCCGCGACTGCTCGATGTTCGTCTGCTTCCTCTTGACGTCGTTCGACTGCTTCCTCTTCGCTTCAGTCACCTGCTGCATCTACATCGACGGTCTGCTTCCTCTACTATTTGCGCATCTATTTACGCCGACAACCTCACTGTAAGAATGATATGCTTCTTTTTTTTATGTTATTTATGTGTACAATGTTACTAGCACTGGTGGAATCATGATTGCTTCGACAAATTTAGATCGTAGTGCTAGTATGCATCATACGTAGTATTTTAAATCTAACTATATTTAATTTTTTCTTAACTACTGGAATTAATTTAATCATCACTAAAATGCGATTATTTCCAACAGTATCAACTCTATGCATGTGGCTCTAAGAAATCAAGTCTAAGTTGAAAGAACCAGATATTTTCTCCGGTACCTAAGATCAGGGCCGCCCGTATTCAAGCCGAGTACAAACTATGTGCCCTCTTTCAAAGGTCCGGAAAATATGTGTAAACCTGGTCTTCGTGCTTGCGAAATTAGACCCTCTGCATCTTTTTTCCCTAACAATGGAAAACAGGTTTATGTATGATCTATCACTTTGCAGGGTATCTTGCAACCACCAAGCGAGCTGTCAAAATTTTAACGTACAGATGATGACGAGACATGTATCCACCCCGTATCATTGGAGTACTCGACTACCTGTACGTACGTAGTAGCCATCCGTTGAACAGCATATACCTATTTCTTACACGAAACTGAAACGGATTAGGTGCGTCGTCCAACGCAGTTCTGTGTACTACACCCCCCGTCCCAAAACAAAACAAGTATGGTTTTAGTCTCTATTTAATAATTTGTCTTATTCAAAAAAGTTTTTTAAAAAATATTTATTTTATTGTAAATCGATTTATTATTAAAAATACTTTAAACTTGACTTGTTTATTTTTGTATTTTTAATTTTTTTTAATAAGACAAATTGTCAAACATCAATTTCAAAAATAAAAAACGATACAATCATCGCTAACAAATGATGGGGTCCACGATTTAATTGCAGGCTTGTCGCGCCTTCTGTATCCGGCTGTGCACGAATCTCAGATTATCCCGACGCACATCGGACGACAGAGCTGCCTATGCGCTTCCGTTGTCAGATGGATCGACGGAGAGCATCTATAACGGCCAAGCGGCAGTTACATTTTTAAAATAGCGCACTCGTGACCCCGAAGCCTCTGTTCCTTTCTCTGTTATCTCCCATGATTCGCTCCACAGCCATGTGACTCCTACTAAAGCACGTCGACGGGTGCAACCAACGACCGCTGATGGCGATCGCCGATTCACCGGCCGGCGCGAAGCATTCGATTCCTCCCTGGCTGCCTATAAATACCTCACCAAGGTGCTCTTCCCCACCATCGAAACAGAGCCTCCTGTCTTCTACTCTTATCTATACTCTCCAGAGTTTTGGAGTACACTTGAACTCTAGCCACCGATAAGATGGTTTCCCTCTCTTCGAGCGTGGTTGCACTTGGTGCACTCTTCTCCTTCCTCGTCACCTACGTTTCTTGCGCCAGGCCAGTCAACTTTAACACCTCCGCCTTCACTGCCGATCCCAACTGGGAGGCTGCCAGGGCCACCTGGTACGGCGCGCCCACCGGCGCCGGCCCTGACGATGACGGTACGCACGCACGCCGTTACCGGTGCATGTGCATGTTATGTCCTTGAACGATCTGCTGTAGTAAACTTTTACCATGCTGTGCGGCATCCATGCAGGTGGCGCCTGTGGATTCAAGAACGTGAACCTGCCGCCGTTCTCGTCCATGACATCCTGCGGTAACCAGCCTCTCTTCAAGGACGGCAAGGGCTGCGGGTCCTGCTACCAGGTAGGTTTACTTGGTCGGAGGCTCGGAGCTACCAATTCCATTTCCAAGGACGATGCCCTCGTCCTCGTGGAAATGGAAATGCAATGAGAAAGTCAGGTCACTGTTTTGACTACCTGTGTCCGTTGCTTGCTTTTTGCAGATAAGATGCGTCAACCACGTTGCCTGCTCCGGCAACCCGGAGACGGTGATCATCACAGATATGAACTACGACCCGATCGCCCAGTTCCACTTCGACCTCAGCGGCACGGCGTTCGGAGCCATGGCCAAGCCTGGACGCAGCGACGAGCTCCGTCATGCTGGCATCATCGACATCCAGTTCAACAGGTAGCGTCGCTCGTTCTTTTGCTCCACTAATATTACCGGATAACGACCGGTTTAGCTCGGGCCCTAATTTGGAAGATTTTCAGAAATATTTAGGACTAGTGTACTTCCAATCCGCAACTTGTCGTGTCCGGCCGGTCCGTATGTGCATGTAACTGTGGACCAGGTGCTCCTAAAGGCTAATGGGAAACACGTCACATGCAGAGTACCCTGCAACTACCCCGGGCAGAAGGTGACGTTCCACGTCGAGCAGGGCTCCAACCCCATGTACTTCGCGGTGCTCGTCGAGTATGAGGACGGCGACGGCGACGTGGTGCAGGTGGACCTCATGGAGGGCAACTCCCAGTCGTGGACGCCGATGCGCGAGTCCTGGGGTTCCATCTGGAGGCTGGACTCCAACCACCGGCTCACCGGGCCGTTCTCGCTGCGCATTACCAACGAGTCCGGCAAGACGCTGGTGGCCGACAAGGTCATCCCGGCGAACTGGGCGCCCAACACTTACTACCGCTCCATCATCCAGTACTAGAAGATCATGATCTTCTGCGACGCAGAATAATTATTAATTCGGTGTCATTGGCCTGATCAGTTCGGTAATGTATTGTATCGTCGTTGCACTCTGGCACTGATTTGAGGTGTCGTTAGTCTAGTAGGTGCGACATCAGGTGTCTGTCTCCATATGCTGTGAGCGTTCCGTTGAGTTTGCTAGATTGACAGAGTATATTTGTGACGAGGAGGCAAAGTTTGGATGAGCTTTCCCGCCCACTGTCAATTTTATGTACTGGTGTGATCAAGATTATAAATTATTAACAGTACGTGTGTGCATTACTCAGTTCCTTGCTTGTATGTCTCTGCTTCTTTTGTCCTTCCATTTATGTGCCTCTTGAAGTCACAGAATTTTAAGAAAAAAAATCATGTTTTTCCATTGGGATATAAGCTCCCTTGATTCGTACAGTTTCAAGATTTTTATTTGTTTTGAGATACTAGCTGACAGGAAATTATTCATTCCAAGCGCTAAGGATGGACCAGGGTAACCCGACCTTGACCTTAAAACCAACAACGGTAGCCAACGGAAACGGTGGAAATTCTCTTCACGTCTGAGCCTGAAACGATCAGCTTCACGAAGGGCACTATTAAAGTACGAACAGTCCTGCATTAGTGAAGCTGACTTATTAGCATAGGGCGCCTTTTAAATTTTTAACGAAAGAACACCGGCAGCGACGGTTTGAAGACCGCAAAAGTGCACATCAAAGTTTTTCTTTCCTGCTTTCCTTTTCTGACGGGTACTCCATCCCCTCCGATTGGGCAATCCAGAAAAGGATCACCACCATAATTCCTGCACCGGCCGAAGCAGTACAGTCAAGAAGTTCGCAGGAGGGAGCGCTTTATTATCACGAATGACTAATGCGTTGGTTGGACGCCATGGATGCTAGCACAAATGTCTTTCGGTTTAAAGCCGTTTTACCCGTAACTGAAATTGTATAACCGTATCACAAAGAGGCAGAATGATTCGTCGCTTTCACCGCTGTGATGAGCGGGGTCAAAGTCGCCGCCTAAAGTTCACCTACTATGGAGTAGTAGTACAGAAGTAAACTGGATTCCTGCCGTAATTACGGGCGTCAAAACTTCAGTCGCTTCTGTTGACTCCACCAAAATCAAGGAAAGCTACAGGGTGCAGAGAATTAGAGTAGGCTTGAAACTAGCTGTAATCGGTGTACTAAAATTAGTGTAAGCTCCTTGGGAAAAGAATTTGGCAAATGCTTCTGAAGAAACCCTGGCCAACAGAAAAGATGGAGTAAAAGCATCTTTAATAGCTTCTCGTTAACTTTCTCTAAATCAAATTATGAGAAATTAATGTAAAAAAAACAGAGTTGAAAAACTTTTTAGGTAACCAATATCCTCTTATGTGTAACTAAATTGTGAGACTACTTGCTGGTTTGACTCAAATTTGAATTATATTGAGATATATTTAAGGAAGTTGTTGAAAAAAGTTATTAAAATAGACTTCAAAAATTTTTTTTGGCTGCTCCTGTGATTTTTTTGAAGCTGTTCAAGATGCACTGATGCCTGAGGCCCTGAGCCCATCAGCTGTTCGGCTGTCGATTATAAGTTTTCTGTTTTCAGGTGCGCGCCGAGATAAGGCGCTGCAGAAAAGGAGGGCCCTGGACTTCCCAAACGATTCTTCTGCTCGTCCCGACAGTTCGAGCCCGAAAAGAGACGAAGCAACGGACGCTGGCGATGGCGGCCGGCGCATGTGCGCGCGCGATGGGCCGGACAGCGACGGCGCAGCTCTTGCCACCTGTGAGGTGCGGCCATGGCGAAGACGGCAACTGCCGACGGGCCCCGCGGGCAGTTGGACGAACCGGTCGGCACGGACCCACCCGTTCTTGGGCAGATCTTTCAGCGCGGCGTCGGCGCTGGCTGGCGTTTCGTGACGTCCTTTGTTTGCTCCGTGCGCGGCGTCGCGGCGGGCTGTGTGGGCTTGTGTTTTCGCTTGCGCGTGCACGGCAGCACACGGGCCGCTTGCTGTGGCACGCCACATGTGAGCAGAGCAGGCCCTGCGGACGACAGCGCCCTCTGCTACGTTCCCAGCGTGCCCAGTTGCAGGCAGATGACAGCTCCCTCTGCCAGCTTCCACAGGCAATTCCAGGGCGTTCCATGGACGACGAGCTATAGGACGCTATGGATTCATGCGAAGACAATAGAGGTATATTGTGAAGAGAGATTTGTGAATTAAAAAATAAAAAACGGTAACTAATTTAAGAAAAGATTCACGCCCCTCTGTAATGAACTTCATTATAATTAATGACCACCTCAATGTGCAAATACTTAAGCGAGTGAATCCATTTTCATTGATTTTGAGCGACTATGGAATACTTTATTGAAGTTACAAACTTCTGAAAATGAGATGCGAAAACCTGGTACCCATGCTCCCTAAACTCTTACCGGAGCCAGTTTCTGTAAGTTGAGCGAGCACGACCACCTGATTTTGTAGAAGGAAAGCCAGACTCGGCCAAGAATTGAGGGAGGTTGAAATAACTTTTCCTTTTTGAGGCCTTCATTAGAGCGTGGAGATTTTTTTCTATTTTTTATGAAATTGAACTGGTTTCTGTAAAATTTATGTGAATGAAATTTTTTTATTCCAAAGAGGCATTTTTCTTGGGCTTTCAGCTGACTCCTGCGCGGCCGGGCAAACTTGTGATCTTGGCAGCCTCGCGGTCCGGTGTTTTGTGGGCTGTGGCCTTGGGAGGTGTCCTCGCCTCGCATGCCGGCAAGCCACTGCCTTAAACGGGGCAAGGCCGCAAGGGTAACAGTAACACCCACCGTTGGACGAGAGCACTCTGCAACATTATTTTGTAAGCATGAACAGTTCATGGCAACAAACTCTGGATTCGGCGCAGTTCAATTTGATGGCGTAGCGTCCAGCCTTGTTTAACTGACTTTGGGGTCTTGTGGACACTGGACTAACGAAATTGGCAGTCAAATTCCTTGCTTTCGCTCTGGATGGTCGATTGGTCGTTACAAGTTTTGCAGTTTTGCTGCCTGTTTTTCAGGGCAGTGCCTCCTGCGACTTGCTCCCGTTTGCCTGCGAGCGGAATGTTTGTACGATCTGGGCCTGTGACGATGCGGAATTCAGCAAAAACATGTACTCCATCCATTCTTGAACCGAAACACCAACTGTACCGCGTGAAAGACTGCCGGTGCCAGTCAATAGCAGCAGAGTACAATCATCAGCGACGCACACAAACTCAGATACACGCCAGCCATGTGCCATGAAGAAAAAAGAGGCAGAACCACGTTATCCTTCTACTTGCCGTGCCTGTCAATTTGGACATGGGTAGTGGGTTAGCGACATGGTAACGGGGAACTGGAATCCTCTGAATAAGAAACTAAACAACCTAAAAAAAGCACAATCTATTCAGGGAACGTAAAAGCGCTTAAAATGTCTGTTATTTGCATTTTTTCCTACTTATCAAATTCTGGTTAATATTTTGGTCATATTTTTTTTCGTGTTGCAAAATTATAAATGCTCGTAAGAATAAATAATCCTGAAGTAAGAAGTCCACAAGATGCAATCAAGCCTCTGATCTAGCGCTAAATTACTGTACAACCATAGAATATACTTGGTGCCCAATAAGCCGAACAACTTATAAGAATTCATAGTCAGATGGCATATACCCTTCATTTTTTTAATTAGTGTCATTATGATAGAACTTTTAATTTACTAATAAATTTGATTTATTGTTCTACCGATAAAAATTTTAAAATGAAAGGAATACACGGAAAAGTCAGCTTTGCATCGTGTCTTGCATTGATCTTTCTAAAGCATGCAGGAGTGGGCTACGGTTCTTCATTCACACTGCATGTGGGAGTTGTAACCATAGAACAGAACTGTCTTAAAAGGGGCAGTGTGAATGTAGTTTTACAACGGGCCCAAAGCATCTCTCTTCGATCGAGAATCTTAAAATGAGGCGGTGCGAGTGTAGTTTTACAATGGGCAGGGTATTTTTCTTTGAGCCTCTCCGGAGCTTGTTCAGATATTTACCAACCCATCGGATTAAAAGGGGATTGAAAGGGATTCAATCCATTACTTTAGGTGTTTTACCCAACGCAATCGAATGAGCCTTTATGTCCAAAATATTCGCCAGTATTTTTCTTAATTTGAGTATTTTCTTTTTGTCTCTCTTATCCAGCAATACTAACTAGTAAATATTTTATTAGAGTGAGTGTAATATCTATACTCGCATAGTTTTTTATTTTTACGTACACACGGTAAAATATTTTTAGCAAAATAGATTAGATTATGCGCACACGGAAAATGCACGTATAGTTATTCTTTTTTACAAATCAGACAAGTGAAATCTCTTCACAACACACTTTACAAATCTAACGTTTGAGCTCTTTCAAATCTCTCAGATCTTGAGCCCACATAAACTATTGTTAGTTAGCAAAATACAATGGAACAAATATATGAGATCTAAAGAAAGTTGTTGGAAAACAAAATAAATTTATTTGAATACTAATATATTGTTTCTTTCCTTGACAGGAAATTCTAAAGTGTCTGTACGTTTATTAGCAGCTCGTAAGCAGGATATAGGGTACAGGTGGATAAGATTTGGTACTCTATAAGCGTAGATAGATTGATTTGAATCATATGATTGCTTCCCATGATACGGCCGGAGTTTAATGTCCACACGTACGTATTCTAATCGACCTATTACCTGCGCGCCATTCTCGGTTTTCAGTTGCTTGTGGCCGATTCTCCGGTTACTGGCCCAGCACGTCACTGTGATACCCCATTTCTGAGATATCTCGTGAGCACCGTACTACTAATATCTGAATTAGTAGTTGGTACGCACGTACATCGTAAATTTATGGCACATCAATAATATTACATATATTGTTTCAAATAGAGTCTTACATACAAGTCTTAGATTACAAGCCAATGAGGTGCACTAGACAACCTCGCCTAGTCATTACATAAAAGGGAAAGACAAGAACCAAAAACCATAGACACACTTACGCGCAAAACGGTCCTACTCATCACTATCGAGGCCAGCAGCATCTTCTTTTTCATCTGAGCGACAACGGCAAAGGTGAGCACGAAAGTACTCAGCAAGTTCTAACCCCGCACTTAGCCGTATTCATGTTTACAAGGCCAATAAGGAGAGGCCAAGGTTTTCTTTTTGCGAAAAGTGTTTTTATGCAGGCTTCTCTACATATGAGTTTTTCAAACGGGGATGAAAGTGTACCTATTCTATCAGTATTATAGATGTTGGACATAGGAAAGTAATCACTTTTCTCGCCAGTTCTCAAATTTTAACTGTATGGACCTCCACTATCCTAGCCAGCCACTTTTCAAAACACGGGTAGCTACACCCACACACACCAGTAAGGAAGTAATCAAAACTAATCATTGTGAGCCCAAGCTGTAGTGTGTCAATACTATGACAACAACCATTCCGGATGGATTATACACTCTACAGAGGTTGTACACTGTACCCACAGGCTATGCTCCTCTTGATTAACAGAGTCGCATAACGTTCGCTCTGACGCACACCAAGCTGTCCACAAAGTTCGCCTCAAGATACAAACACGGGTCATCTCTCGGGGTTTTTCATGCCACTGATGACGCGACAACACATTCCCGTAGCCAGACCATGAGTTTAGGTCATCCACATCTACTCCCTGAGACCCTCACACAGTCGGGTAATTATAAAAACCAAAGGGCTATACCGGTGGGCAGTACGATCCCATAGCGCGGGCTATTGCTGTAATCGAAGACCAGACCGTGAGATACACGTCTGCTCCTGCGATTTGTGTACCACCCGACCATCTTAGAGGTTAAAGTGGATGACCAAGGGGGTGGAGTGAGTCCTGCCTAGATAGATTCTGTGGTTGCACGAAATCATTACGTTGAGGTTTGATGAACCGGTCCTTCTATGGCAGGGGCGGCGCTCGTCCACGACAAGTGGACCAGTCCGAAGCCTATACATAGCACACAACTCTAGGAGCCTGTCCCACGACCAAAAGTATTATCCCTTTCTATCACTTACACCAGTTTTCACTATGCCCCATCCTACTTTATTTGACACACTCCTCCAAACTCTTGCAACTCTTTTGATAAATGATGGTTATGTATATTAAATGATGAAGCGTAGCTTCACGTGAGTGTGCTTAAGCATTCTAATTTAAGGCAACTTTTTGTGCATTAAAGTATTTAATGACAGAACTCTTACGGTTAACAAGGTTCGATTGACAATCCGGTATCACGGTGGTATTTATACCTATGAAGAGCAAGTTACTGACATATATAAATACGTGTATAGCAAATTGGTTTTATAACTACACAGTGTTTTGAACATATAATTACGAGCATGCAAGCTACGGGTTCTATAGGTGCGTAGTGCAACTAGGAGCAAAATGGTCAAAAGATTAAGACTTGCCTTCAAAAGTGTCATCGGGCTCTTCTTCGTATTCTGGGTCATCGGCCTCTTCGTCTCTGAGCGCTTCGTCGTCTAAAAAAAAACGATAGAAAGTAAATAAATAAATTTATACAGAAAAGAACACAAAATGAGGATAGAATAAACACCAAATTAATAGAAAGTTCTCGGAGTGTTGAGTGGCTTTATAAGGTAGAGCTCAATTTTAAGATTCTAAGGGTGCAAAGATCTCGATAAACGAAGGTGATATGCGAAAATAGTGGAAAAAATAAGTTGTGGGGGTCTTTTTGTAATTTTCTAAAAATTAGAAGACTAATATGAAAATTTGTGGTGGAAAAAAGGGCATTGCTAAGTGGGTTTTAAATGTGTAGGGGTGTATTTGCAAAGTGGGAATTTTCTTGAAATTTTTGAGAATTTATTTGAACTTAAAATGGACTAGGAATAAATTTCTGTGTACACTGAAGTGGGTGGCTGTAGAGGCTGACAGGTGGGCTTGAGCCCTACTGGTCAGCGACCGCGGGGCAGCGGCCGGCTGCCTCGTGGGCCCGGCAGCGCTGCGCGC
>BCLF01000053.1:1099194-1127639 GCA_001602275.1 Zoysia japonica | reverse complement strand
CGATGCCTCCTGAGCGGGCCGTTCGTTGCGCTGGGCCGCGCGCGCGTTAAACGGTCCAAAGGTGCGCGGCCCGGCGGGGGTGAAAGGGGGGGGGGGAAGAGAGAGCGGCGCGGCTGGGCCGTGGCCGGAAGGCGGGGCGGTGGGGTTGGGCCGGAAGGCGGCCCACGTGGAGGTTTCGGCTCTCTTTTTTTTTTAGAAAGCAACTCCAATTTCAAATAAAATCAAATATATTCGAATAAATTTCGATAAATCCAAAAAAGAAATTTTTACTCAAGCATTTATCAAAATTCAAATTTTAAAATTTGAAAATTTTTCTTTTTGAACCTATTCATTATATGAGATTTTCTTGTTAAAATAAAATAAAGAAGGGTGTAAAAATAGAAAATCGTTAGAAAGGTTTATTATTTAGTTAGAATTTTTGAGGGTATCACAGTCAGATGCCAATTTTCAACAGGATCAGAAAGAGTTCCGTTAGTTTGCCACCACCAAACTTTGTTTGATTCGCATCACCGTTGGTGCGCTAACTTAGCTGCGGTCCGTTTGGCCGCACGCAGCACGGCAGCCAGAGGCCGTGTGATTCCGATCCGACGCTCCAAACTCTACGCGCAGTTCTAGAGAAAAAGTGATTCCACGACTTATAAAACACACGACTCACTAGACGAACAGCGCTTTAATCATTGCATCGGGTAGGTACCGACGCAGTACGTTCCGCGCGTACGAACCCCTCACATGCGATAACTGGCAATGCGTGATTTTGTAATGGCCCTGTTGCAGCTGGATCGCGGACCGAGCACTCCATTCCTCCATGATTCCATCGGTGGCCATGTGCCCTTGCACCGCCATACACGGCACGTCCGGTGCGCGCGCGGGGCGGCGGCGACGACGACGACTATTGGCGCCCAACTCGAACAGCTCGGCGCATATGCTTGTTGCCTTGCCTTTGCCTGCCTAGCTATAAGTACACCGGCAACGCGGTCTCTTTCCGCCATCGAAACACAAGTACTAAGTGGCTTTACAAGTGCAAAGCAGGTTCTAGCTTTAGCCTGGTCCGAGGAGAGAGAGATGGGAGCCGTGACCACCACCAAGATGGCTGCATCAGTAGTAGTTGCGGTTCTGTTCGCCGTCCTTCTCGCCCATGGCGCTAGAGCTCAACCGGAGAGCAACACCACCTCTGCTGCCCGCCGCGAACTCCGAGGCAGAGGCGGCTGGCTCCCAGCTAAGGCCACCTGGTACGGCGCTCCCAACGGCGCCGGGCCTCTCGACAATGGTATGCGCTAATGTCATCGTGTTAAACTTTGTAATTTTTGTTTTTTCGCTGCCGGAGCGACAGCATATATAGCAGCCTAGCTGACATGGTGCCGTGCTGCACCGTTCGATTCTGCAGGAGGCGCGTGCGGGTTCAAGAACACCAACCAGTACCCGTTCATGTCCATGACGTCGTGCGGCAACCAGCCTCTGTTCAAGGACGGCCAGGGGTGCGGTGCATGCTACCAGGTACGGTACAGTACAGTGTGCACGTTGTCGACCCATATAGCAATGCAAAGTTTGATATATTTAGTCGCCCACTTGTCCTTTCGGTCTTGATCTTTTAAAGTTTGATTTGTTCCGGTCAAATGATGCTAGTAGGCCGTTGTAGCATCAAGGGAACACTTTCCCTCGAGGTTAACGACATTGGAGAGTGCTATGTCGTTGAAATCTTTACAGTATTTCAGATCTGACGAATCTCTCTCCTGTTTGCATTGTCTCTGTCAGATAAGGTGCGTCAGTAGAAACAACCCAGCCTGCTCCGGCCAGCCGAAGACGGTGGTCATCACAGACATGAACTACTACCCGGTCGCCAAGTACCACTTCGACCTCAGTGGCACGGCGTTCGCCGCCATGGCCAAGCCCGGGCTCGGCGACAAGCTCCGCCACGCCGGCATCATCGACATGCAGTTCAGGAGGGTCCCCTGCAACCACCGGGGCCTAACCATCAACTTCCACGTGCAGAGAGGCTCGAACCCCGTCTACTTCGCGGTGCTCGTGGAGTACGCGAACAAGGAAGGGACCGTGGTGCAGGTGGACCTGATGGAGAGAGGGTCGCGCTATTGGACGCCGATGCGCCGCTCCTGGGGTTCCATCTGGCGTCTCGACTCCAACCACCGCCTTCAGGGGCCCTTCTCCCTGCGCATCCGCGGCGAGTCCGGGAAGACGCTTGTGGCCAGGAACGTGATCCCGGCCAACTGGAGGCCAGACACCCGCTACGGCTCCTCGGTTCAGTTCTACTAAACGCGCGAGCTACATTTTCAAATCCTCCGTAATCATTGGTCGGTCCGGTTATTTTGGTACCGTGTGATTGTGATTTTTCTTTTCTTTTCTTTTTTCTTTTGGAATTGGGTTGGTGAATTTCAATTGTAAGGTCTGGTGTGTATTGACAAGATGTGTGGGAAAAGGTGGAGGCAAGTATTATACATGTGCTCTCCCGCCCACTATATGCAAGTGTGTAGTCACAGTGACACAGTGTGTAAACAAACCACGAGGCTACGGCCTAGCTCATCAATGGATTGACTTGGATCATATGTGTTCCAGGTTACAATTCTAGTAGAGTCAGATCTCTGGCTGACTTGCAAGGGTATCATTTTCATAGTACATCAGAAAATCGCAGTATATCATTCTAATATTATAAATAAAACATCTCACGGGTCCTAAATGTGATTAATTAATCTTTGGCAGGATTTCAAATGATCCGAAAGATGCCATGTTTCTGCCGAGGGAGATTTAGACCATATATCGATCGAACCGAAGTAAAAGTGAATACCACACATGCAAACCATCTGGCCCATGTTCAATACTTTGTCACTTTTTTGCAGCCTCCAGTTAATCTAATTAGCTTGGAAAATGGGAACCATCCGGCCATAATTTTTTGTAATTTAACAACATATATCTAAAGTATTTCTTCCAGGATTTTGCCTTTGTTTTTATATTCAGTAAGTATGGAGTCCAAATTAAGTCTCTAGTCACACTCACCATCTATAGTTAACATGTATTGCAGTTAGAACACACTACATGAAAATGGTAGCCTGTGTTCTACCCTGACACTGTTAAGTCAGTTGAATCTCTCAGTCCACGAAAAATGATTTCAAGTGTGGTTTATGTTAGAAAAACTGGAATGCATGTCTCATTACCCAGAAATAGGTACTTTTTGTTCTAAATTTTACATTAGAGGGAGGTTGAGTCATGGTTAATATTTCAAAAGAAAATGAAACATGCATCGTCCCAATTATGTGCCTACAAACTGGAAATGTTTTTGTCCCTATTTGAGATGTTTGTGGGTGGTCAACTCTCTCATATTGCCCTCATTAGCCCTCCTCTCTATTACACTTCTCGCACCAGTCCTGACATTTAAAAAGGCCTCTCTAGGAATTGCCAACTCCACCTCTCATCGTTGTGAGCAGTAGTATTGTATTGTAATATTGCTGATGTTTGTAATGTGCAGTAATGAACACAGGGCTATATGAGAGATTTGTTCTAATACAACATGACAATTTTTATATACTATGTTCATGCCCTTAGAGGTGGTACCCTGAATCCTGAAATTGTGATTGTTGTATTGCTGACGATAGTTTCTTGTGATTCCTTGGCTAATCCGGGGTCTCTGCCAAGCTTATCGATCTCATTGGCTTTTTACATAGTCAGTTTCCTAGTCGATCAAGATATATGCAGGATCTTGGGTGAAGGGCAAATAACTCTTGCACCTTGCAATAAAAGGACAGTCATCATTAGTGATGCATTTGCAGTACATAATTTCATCAATTTTAAGATTATTTGCTCAATCTCGCATAGGCTTTGTAGGGGCAGCATCTATGCGCCCATGTATTGATTGAAGTAAGTGCTAATGTGTTTAATACCTGCTTTCCATAAAAATAGAATAACAGAAATGGTGTGCATATAGCTTAGGTCGTAGAAAGTCTTTGCATTGGTTATAAAACTAACCCACCAATCACGGAAGTCATGTTGGTCCGTTGATGAACTCAAACACTTAAGAAATCAGGGTCAGATTCAGATATCTAGAACATGCAAGCATGGGAAGTCAGCGGCGCGGATTCTTTGTGTGTGATGTAGCACTGTTTACGGCGCTGCTTCTCAGTTCACATTGCAACGATCATCTCTTATGAAGTTGTACGTAAGTTACACAGCGTATAGTATATAGCGCAGCCTTAAAGCAACAGTAATACAGCTACTAAATAACACTAGAACACAGGAAAAATGAGTAACAAAAAAAAGCACAGGAAAAATTAACTCCCTTAACTTTTCCCTTAAGTTGCCGTTTGGCAAATGGGAAAATAAATGAATGGAACGGATGTAGTAGGGTGTGTGAATGAAGCATGTAGGCTTTTCCAATCTTTCCCAATCACATTCCAAATTCTCATTTCCAATCCAAAGCCACCTAAAGCGCAGCACAACTGCACGGTAGAGAGGTCAAGTTCTCTACACAGCGGTATGGGCAGCCAAAGGAACACGAGGCATGTATGGCGGAGAAGTGTTGAGCCTCAAAAATCCCGGCCCAAGTTTGCTAATTAACTTCGCTATCATTGGCAGGGCTCTTGACGTGCGGCAGTACACAAGCGACGTACAGTACAACTTCCGCAGCAAGCGATAACCGCCACAAATTGTGATCTCGTCTTGCAACGTCGTGGCGGCCGCAGTCTCGCCGGCCGAGTACTCTATCCCGCCATGATTTCGCGCATGTGACCCTTGCACCTCTAACACGGCACGCACGTACACGAGGCCGGTTACCGTTGATGCTGATTTGCCCAACCGGTTGCCTATATAAACAAACACGTACACATGCCATGGCACCGTATCAACCGTCAGAATTACACAGAACGTCCGAGTCGTAGTAGCTGAGATGGCCGCCGTGCTCTCTCCCAAGATGGCTGCACTCGTTGCACTCTTCGCCGTGCTCGTCACTTGCGCCTCTTACGCCGAGGCCGCCGGCTGGCTCCCCGCCAAGGCCACCTGGTACGGCAAGCCCACCGGCGCCGGCCCTGACGACAACGGTACGTAATTGCGTACCCTTGCATGCTCTACTCCGTAGCGATGATGCGTCGCCGTGTATACGTGGTTTTTACCCCTCGCCATGCACGTACCCCAGCGATCGATCGAGATGCCATGACTGACAAAACATATTCCGTGGTCGATTCTGATTCTGCAGGTGGCGCGTGCGGGTTTAAGAACACCAACCAGTACCCGTACATGTCCATGACGTCGTGCGGCAACGAACCCCTGTTCAAGGACGGCAAGGGATGCGGCTCATGCTACCAGGTACGTACGGCAAAGTAGTACCGACCGTAGCTGTACGAAAACTAAATAATATGGCCGTAATCTAATAAAAAAGTTAAACTAGTCCTGAGGGTCATTAGCTTGATTGGTCAACGGTATCAGCAGCAGTAAGTCGCTGCCTAGATATCAGCGACGTTGATGAATGCCATGTCGTTGACTTCAGGCGATCGATCGATCGAACTTAAGAGTACCACAAACTCATCTTTCACGTGTTGTCCAATTGTTCATCAGATAAGATGCCTCAACACCAGCCACCCTGCCTGCTCCGGCAGGGCGCACAGGGTCATCATCACTGACATGAACTACTACCCGGTCGCCAAGTACCACTTCGACCTCAGCGGCACGGCGTTCGGCGCCATGGCGAAGACCGGCCAGAACGACAAGCTCCGTCACGCCGGCATCATCGACATGGAGTTCAGGAGGTCCGTATACGTAACAAGACAACATGTCTGAAGTTGTTCACCGTGCTTGATATCTCGTGCGTCGATGATCAAGACGATCTGACGCGTCCACCTGGACACGTACACCTTTTATTTGTGCACGCGCGCAGGGTGCCTTGCAACTACAAGGGCCTGAACGTGACCTTCCACGTGGAGATCGGCTCGAACCCGAACTACTTCGCGGTGCTCGTGGAGTACGCCGGGAAGGACGGTGCCGTGCTGCAGACGGACCTTATGGAGTCCAAGAAGGGAGACGGCACGCCGACGGGCGTCTGGACGCCGATGCGCCGCTCGTGGGGCGCCGTCTGGCGGCTGGACTCCGATCGTCCGCTGCAGGCGCCCTTCTCGCTGCGCATCCGCAGCGACTCCGGCAAGACGCTAGAGGCCGACAACGTCATCCCGGCCAACTGGAAGCCGATGACCAAGTACAGCTCCAACGTCCAGTTCCCGGCTTAAACTTAGCTTAAGCACACGCTACTATTAGCACAAAACTATCATTCATGGTGTGTCTCAAGATGTGTGGGAAATGGAGGAGGCTGAATGTCTAGTGTGCTCTCCCGCCCAGCATCACAGTTTATAATACCACATTTATACAGTATGTGTGTATCAAAAGTTATAAGACATTTATATATAAGATGTCTGTAATAACAAAATAAGATTGTACAGATTTATACTGTCATCCAATGTAATTTACTTGTCACATTTGCATCCACTCTTCAGCACCCAGCTCTGCAGGTCTGCATGACTATACCTGTCGTGATTTATCGAAAATGAATTCTCACTAGCGCAGTAAAATGTTCTGGGGAACCGCCTCCTCACTTTTCTAATCAACCATGTGAGGTTTGTGTAATCACGAGGCCATGACCTGACCAATTAACTGATCGAGCAATGACGAAGTCTTCGCAGATTATTTTAGTAGAAGAGTATCATCGCCTTGCTTGCAATGGAGAAGTATCTGTGTTCAGAGAATCAGAGGTGGAGATTACGATTCCCACGCCGTCGGTTCATAGTCGTCCATGGAGAATTGGAGATCCGACAGTTTATCTGTTCCTTCAACGCTGATCTAGGTCAACTATTCCCGCTACCTCCCCGACCTCGTGTCTCGCTTATTCGCGACGTGGCCACGCGCAGTCGCGAGCGCTCGTGATAACTTGTGGCAGCTGCCGCTGCCCGCTGGCCGTTTGCTTGCGCACGCGCGGGGGCATGGGCTGCTTGCTGCGGTACGCCACACGTGAGCGACGCCGTGAGCGCGTACAATGGCTGTCGACCTCCGAGCGTGAGTTGCCAGGTTGTCGCACGTGTCAAAAGCAAATAGACATGCACGGCGGCAATGTAAGATTGCACACTTTATATATTGTTAGAGCATCTCCAATCATTCCCTCAAAAAATCACCCCAAAAAGTATCTTTGGGTCGGTCAAAAAAATTTCAAAGTTTATTTTAATCACCTCCTCCAACAGCTTCTTCTAAATATAGTTTAAATTTGAACTAAGTGAATAACTGGTCCCACTATTAGAGCATCTCCAAAAGCTTCCTATTAATTCTCTCTAAATCAAATTATAAGGAAAAAGTGTAAAAAAAACCTACTCCAACAACTCTCCTAAAAACTTCCCTACTTTCGAGGGTACCCTGAAATTCCTTTATTCTGGGGTAAATCTGAAAAATTTTAGGGTCTCCAACGCTATCTCTCGTGCAACTAATAGTGGGACCGGTTGTTCATTTAGTTCAAATTTAAACTATATTTAGAGAGCTGTTAGAGGAGGTGATTAAAATAGACCTCGAAACTTTTTTGATTGACCTTAAAAGATACTTTTTGGAGTGATTTTTTTAGAGAACTTTTGAAGATGCTCTTAGTTACACGAGAGATGGGATTGAGGAACTCTGAAAGTTTTTTAGATTTACCTCAGAATAGGAGAATTTCAAAGCACCTCGAAAGTGTTCAAAAGAGTTGTTGGAGTAGGATTTTTTACACTTTTTAATTATAATTTGATTTAAGGAGAATTAATAGGAAACCTTTGGAGATGCTCTTAGTTTCAACTTCCAAGAGGAAATTGTTAGTTTCTCACAAGAAATTGTTATTTTCATATAAATTTTTCACAAGAAACTGTTAGTAGTCTTTTCAGGAAAAAAAATGGATGCAGAAAAAAAATCTCTCGCAACTGAAAGAAGGCCAATTAAAATTGTCATCAGCACGGAATCATTTTTTTTCCTCATCAAAACAGTACGAATCCGTGAGGTGTCCTTAGATGATCCGATCGGTTTAATAGCTTAAGCGTTGAGGATCAGCTTTTTAAGGCATCATTCAAACGTCACCAGAGAGTCGTGTCGCTCACGATCTCTAAAACTTGCAGGCTGGCTTACGTCCATTTTCCATCACATTGCACCTCAATTAATATTTAAAGTAAATTTCATAAAACTACATATATTTTATCGATATTATTATAAAACTACAGATTTAAGCTATAATTTAAAAAATACAGATTTTGTATTCAATTTATCATAAAATTATAGATTTTATATAATATATAAGATGCGGCTACCTATCTTCTCTTGTGAAGGATAAAAGTCGCAGTGCAACTATCCCTTACACACTCTCGGAACCCCGATAATGTGGCGATTAAGCATATGTATCATCAGAGTACTAGAACGGGTTTCAATAAATTTAGGACGGCCGGCTGGTTACTACGTGATGGCACATCAGATAGTTGGACACCACGTCGATCGGGAGAGACGAGCCAGCGACTATCAATCAATGCTGAATTTTCTTTTCAATCCCTTTTGATTTGCCATCTATCGTGATGGCTGTACCTCTGGCAGTACAAATACCGCCCACCCCCCCNNNNCCCCCCCCCCCCCCCCCCCCCCCCAAATAATGACGTTCCGTGATCCATCCGACAAGAGCCAAGCAGCAGCACGTAGCAGAAAATGGTCGCCATTTCGTTCAGGTTCACCGCGATCGCCGCACTCCTCTCCCTGGTCGTCACGCATGGCGCCCTCGCCCAGCCGAGCAACAACGGCACCGACGACTTGGAAGGCGGCTACTACGACGACTCGGAAGGCTCGTACAACGGCACCGAACGCAGAGCCTTGTTCTCCAGGAGCTGGCTCCCGGCGAGGGCCACCTGGTACGGCCGGCCCAACGGCGCAGGCCCTGACAACGCCGGTACGATACCTGCTAATGCCGTGGTGTTAACAATGTATCAGTGTATTTTGCAGCGGGCGATCAGACAGTTTCGTGTGTGTGTCTGACACGTTGGATCTCTTGGTTGTTTGCATCTCGATCGACATGATGTGCAGGTGGTGCGTGCGGGTACAGCAAAAACAATCTCCCCCCGTTCAACTCCATGACGTCCTGCGGCAACATCCCCATCTTCAAGGACGGCAAGGGCTGCGGCGCCTGCTACCAGGTACTTGTTGCATGAATTTGTGTTTTGCGATCCTGCAGCGATGTTTAAGATAGTTTAGGAAGATGATGTAGCAGCAAATCTTTTTTGCCAGTTTCCTGACTTTTACATATCTGGTCACGTGGAAAAAATTCAGATACGATGCCTCGGCAGCAAAAACCGCGCCTGCTCCGGTCAGCCGAAGACGATCGTCATCACTGACGTGAACACCAACAGCAAGATCTCCAAGTACTACTTCGACCTCAGCGGCACGGCGTTCGGCTCCATGGCGAAGCCCGGGCTCAACGCCAAGCTCCGCCGTGCCGGAATCATCGACATCCAGTTCAGGAGGTTAGTAACAACACTTTGACGCTCCACACACATGACACATTACCCGATATGTATATTTCTGGGCAAGGAGCTAAAAAGACACATCGTCGGCGCACGTACGTATGTACGCAGGGTGCCCTGCAACTACAAGGGCCTGAACGTGAACTTCCACGTGGTCGGAGGCTCCAACCCGTTCTACTTCGCGGTGCGCGTGGAGCACGCCGGCGGCGACGGCTCCATCGTGCAGGTGGACCTGAAGGAGGGCAACGCGAGGTCGTGGACGCCGCTGCGGCAGTCGTGGGGAGCCATCTGGAGGCTGGACTCGTACAGCCCGCTCAAGGGGCCCTTCTCAATGCGTATCCGCGGCGACTCCGGCAGGACGCTGGTGGCCAACAACGTCATCCCTCACAACTGGAAGGCCAACAAAGACTACCGCTCCGTCGTCCAGTTCAAGTAGACGCCTGCTACGTACGACAGAGTCATTCATTTTGTTCCATGATCAGTTATTATGCATTTTTGTGCCGTGTGATTGATTACAAACGTCCGTTCGTAATGGATTGGGAATTTTAATCGGGTTATATATGTTGCCAGTTCTTTTGAAGGACCTGGCGCGTTGTTTGCAATCTTAAGATTTTTCATGAGGGGTAAATGTACGTAGGAGGTGACAAGTATTGTCCATGTGCTCTCCCGTCCAGAAAAAAAAAGTAAAATGAAAAGTCCTATACAGTGTGTAACCAAATTAAGTTGACAAAACGTAGTCTCTATACCGTGTGCAATCGCTTCCTTCTCGCATGTGCGTGTGAACAGAGTACTGGACGACCCGCCGCTATCGTCCAGACTTTCTAATCAACCATGTGCATCTGCCTAATCACGCGATTACAGCCTCATCAAAGGATTGACTTCTGGATCAGGTGTACGTTCATGATTATGCTACTCTTAGATGCAGATCAGAAGCTAAGTTGCCACTTGTCACTTTTCACGGTACTGCGCTTCAATTCATATGGTTCACAAATTCTTTGACAGTAGTGTTCGTTGGACACCATGTTACCCAATGTGTTGTAGGGGAGCAAGTTTGGATGGGTCAGGATTCAACTACCTACAAAGAAAGCTACTGCTTATATCTAACTTGTTTGTTATGGAGAAGTAGATGCTACTGCAGAAAAATATATGAATATAGTCATATTAGTTGCAAGAAAAAAAATGGATGTGTCGAACAGTTTTTCTAGCGAATCCAAAATCTGAATATAATAGTAGAAAGATTTTAAGGTAGACCCAAACGAACGCGAGCCGTTCATATACACAGATGTCGAGGAATAAAGTGTTCTTTTACCTTATAGGAGGTAAAAGCTTTTTAATAATTTTAATTAATACAATATCTATTTTAAAAATTAATATTATATTTTTAGAAACTTATGCATGCGTAATTTTAGCTCCTTGCAAAAATAGATGTCCCAAATCTATATTTTTGGAAACTTATGGATGTGTCAGTTTTAGAAAGTAACAAAATTTTAGCTCTTACAAAAATAGATGGCCCAGATCTATTTCGTCTGTTACCTTCTAGGAGGTGAAACAATAGGAATTGGTCTACTTTAAAAGGCCTCTAGTATGTTAATATTAGTCCCAAAATAAATGCGAAACCTCTAATAGTGGGGTATTGATTCAACTGTATACTTTCGAACAGTGGTCGGTTGTCCCTTAATATGAAGAGTTGGAGGGTACCACTCTACCACTACCGGTGTTGAGTTGGAGTCTCGAACATTTTTTTTCAAGATCGCGCTTGGCGCATTTCATAATAAGAGAGAAGAGAGACAACAAAACAAACAGAGTTACAAAGCCGACTCGAGCAAACAAGCTTGCTACGGGTCTACTCGCCAATAGCTGTGACCAACTAAGAAAACCGGCTTGGGACCAAAGCAAAGCCCAATCTAACACTCGTGACGCCACCACATGTGCTAGCGATCTACATTGTCTAAAGACCCGCGCATTACGCTCTAGCCACAACGACCAAATCATAAGAACAACTAAGGAATCAAAGACTCTCCTCCGAGCTTTTGGCAGCAACTTGCGAGTGGAGAGCCACTAGTCCACCACCTTATCAGATGGTCGGGGGCAGAGGGTGGTCCAAACACAATGCCGGAGAACAAGGAGCCAAACCTCCCTGCTGAAGACACAGTTGAGGAGGAGGTGGTCGATAACTTCCGAAGATTGGTCACAGAGCCCGCACGGACCATTGTTTTGGAGACCATGGCGTTGAAGTCTATCCAACGTCCAACAACGACCATGAAGCACAAGCCAGACGAAGAAGCAGCACTTGTTGGGAGCCTTGGTCTTCCACAGGAGCGAGGCGCCTAGTACCGCGGATTGGCCGAAGAACAAGGCACTATAAGCGGAGCTCGACGAATAGAGCCCTAAAGTTATCCATCTCCAAACAAAGCGGTCCGGAGCATCAGGCACTAGGACTACCTCACGCAAACGAACGTAGAGGCGTAAGAACTCCAGGAGGCACTGCACAGTGAGGCCACCGGAGATGTCCCGTACCCAAGCCCAGTTCGCCAATGCCTCCGAGACGGGCCTCTTGCTCCTAACTCGAGGATGAATGATACTGAAGAGGTTCGGTGCTAGGACTGAGAGACAAGAGCCATCTAACCAAGGGTCAGTCCAAAACAACACTGAGCGACATTCACCGAGGACGACCGAAGTCTGAGGCACGGAAAAGCTGTGACGAGATCTCATCAATGCGGACCGGCAGGTCCGACCAAGAGCAAGTAGGGTCGGTACGCTGGAGCCACTGCCACTGGAGACGCAGAGCGAGACCAAACCTATCAACGTCCAGTGCACCGAGACCACCCAACTGGAGGGGCGCTGCACCTGTTTCCAGCTGACGAGACAATGGCCACCCTTCACCACCTCTGTGCCTTGCCACAGAAAAGTTTTCATAATCTTGTCGAGAGCCTTAACAACCCAAGGAGGAGGCTTCAACGCGATCGCCGTGTGAACAAGGACGGCCGATAGGGTGGACTTGATAAGCACGAGACGACCACTCCGGTTGAGCATCTTCCCCTTCCAGGTGGCCAGCTTATCTGCTACCCGATCCACCAGAGGTTGTAGCGCTGCCTTCGGTAGCTTCAAAACAGAAAGTGGGAGACCCAAGTAGCGCATAGGGAAGTCCGAAATGGCACAACAAAAACAGGCCAAAAGCGCTTGGAGCTCCGCCTCTCCACAATAGATGGGTGTGGCCTGGCATTTCTGGTGGTTGGTCACTAGACCGAAAGCGCCTTCAAACAACGAGAGAATGGACCTCGTCAAACCCAAATCCAAACTTGTCGGTGAGACGAAAACGATTAGATCATCGATGTAGAGGGATGCACGGTGGCGGATACACCGGGCGTCTAGAGGCTGGAAGAAGGACCATGGATGAACTGGTTCGACTACGAATAATCGAACTTTTAGACTAGTATTGCTGTATACGATAACTTTCACCAAATATGCATAAATGGAAAATTATTGGTGAAATATCTGTAGACTTCATTGATATCGAGAATGACAGAGAAACAAGAATGGATTAGTACTGCGCCGTGAGTTGTCCACCGTATCGATCACTTTGTAAAAGAATTAGACAAGGATGTGAACCAACAGAGTACAAGTACCTCATTTTTTTCCTTCGGAAATCAAGCTAAAATAGTTTAGCACTGGCCGGTTACCTACTACGTACGTGTCTGAACGGCCAATGATCTCCTTCCGTCTAAACAATCAGTGCGTGGATGTGCATACCTGTCAGTTGCAAACAGGATTACATCGACCCCTCGACAAGTGGAACGATCATCAGTGTAAAATTATTAAGGTAGCACACAAATAAAATCCCTTTGCCATGAACACGATCATGAGGAGATGCTGGTCAGACATGCCTAAGGCGTGCGTGACCTGTCTTTCCTCTTCTGATTTTTAGCTTCCGGACCGGTAGTTCCTGTACCGGTTTCTGATTGTGTCACCCCACACCGCCATCGAATCCCAGCCGTCCAGCGTCAACGATCGATCAAGGGGAGAAATACTTCGATCCGAACGAGATTATTGTAGTACGAATTTGTCATACCCCATTTCTGATATATCTCGTGAGCTCCGTACCAATCTCTGGATCAGTAGTCGGTACGTACGTACATCGTACATATATAGCACATACCAGTAATATTACATATATTGTCCTAAATAGAGTTTTATATCCAAGACTTAGAGTACAAGCCCGCGAGGTGCACCAGACGTCCTCGCGCAGTCATTACATAAAAGAGAAAAGCAAGAAGCAAAAACCACAGACAAATTTGCGCGTAGAACGATTTTACTCATCTCCATCGAGGCCAGCACCATCTTCTTCTTCATCTGAGCGACAACGGCAAAGGTGAGCACAAAAATACTCAGCAAGTTCTAACTCTGTACTTAGCTGTATTCATGCTTACAAAGCCGTCAAGGAGGGGCTAAGGTTTTCTTTTTTGCGAAAAGCGCTTTTATGCAAGCTTCTGTATAGATGAGTTTTTAAAACAGGGATGGAAGTGAAGTGTTCCTACTCTATTAGTATTTTAGGGTTGGATCTGGGGGAGTAATCACCTTTTTCGTCAGTTCTCAAGTTTTAACTGGATGGGTCTCCACTATTCCAACCAGACACTTTTCAAAACACGGATAACTACACCCACTCACACCAGCAAGTAAGTGATTAAGACTAATCATTGTGAGCCCAAGCTGTAGCGTGTCAATACCGTGACAACGGCATTCCAGATGGATTATACACTCTGCATAGGTTGTACACTGTACCCACATGCTATGCTCCTCTTGATCAACAGAGTCGCACAACGTTCACTCCAACACACACCAAGGTGTCCACAAAGTCCGTCTTAAAATACAAACAGGGGTCATCTCTCGGGGTTTTGGCTGCCACCGATGACGCGATAGCACATTCCCGTAGTCAGACCGTGGGTTTAGATCATCCACGTCTACTCGTTGGGACCCCACACAGACGGGTAATTATGATAACCAGAGGGTTATACTGGTGGGCAGTACGATCCCATGGCGCGGGCTATTGCTGTAATCGAAGATCGGACCGTGAGTATCTCACGTCTACTCCTACGACTTGTGTACCATTCGATCGCCTTAGGGGTCAAAGTGGACGACCAAGGGGTGGAGTGAGTCCCGCCCAGACAGGTTCTATGGTTGTACGAAATTACTACGTTGAGATCCGATGAACCGGTCCTTATACGACAGGGGCGGTGCTCATCCACGGTAGGTGGACCAGTCCGAAGCTTACACACAGCACACACCTATAGGAGCCCGCTCCACGATCAAAAACATCATCCCTTCCCATCACCTATCACCAGTTTTCACTAAGTCTCATCCCACTTTATTTGACACACTCTTCAAAACTCTAGTAACTCGTTTGATAAATGATGGTTATATATATTGAATGATGAAGCACGGCTTCACGTGAGTGTTCTTAAACATTCTAGTTCAAGTCAGCTTTTCGTGCATTAAAGTGTTTAATGACGAGAATCCTACGGTTAACAAGGTTTGATTGACAATCCGATATCAAGTTGGTATTTATACTTATGAAAAGCAAGTTACTGACATAAATATAAATACGTGTATAGCAAATTGGTTCATAACTAGACAATGTTTTGAACATATAGATACGATCATGCAAGCATATGAATACTATAGGTGCGTAGCAAAAAACTAGGAGCAAAATGGTCAAGAGATTAGGACTTGCCTTCGAAAGCGTCCTCGAGCTATTCCTCGTACTCCAGATCGTCGGCCTCTTCGTCTCCGAGCGCTTCGTCATCTACACGAAAAAACGGTAAGAAGTAAATAAATAAATTCATAGAGCTCAAGTTTATGGTTCTAACAATGCAAAGATCTCATAAACGGAGGTAGTATGTAAAAATAGTGGTAAAAATAGGATGTGGGGGTCTTTTTGTAATTTTCTAAAAGTTGGGGGACTAATGTGAAAATTTGTGGTGGCGAAAAAGGGCTTTGCTAAGTGGGTTTTTAATGTGTAGAGGTGTATTTGCCAAGTGGGGATTTTTTTGAAATTTTTGAGAATTTATGTGGACTTAAAATGGGCTAGGAATAAATTTCTGTGCGCACTGAAGTGGGTGGCCGTAGCAATTTCAGCTGTGTGGCTGACGTGTGGACTCGGGTCCCACTGGTCAGCAGGCGCGGAAGGCTCAGGTGCCGGGGTGCGAAGGGCGCAACCCGCTGGCGCTTAGCTGGGCCGGCCCGACTCACGGCTGGCGTGCATCGGGGCACTACTTCGCTTTCGCGGGGCGCCAGAGGCAATGCGCGGGTGCTGTGAATTCGCTCGTGCGATTGGCGCGGCCAGAGACCGTGCGACGGTGCCCGGCGGCGTGCGATGGCGCTCGGCGCGAAGCCTCGCGGTAGGTGATTCGGCCGTGCCAGTGAGCTAGGGAGGTAGTGTGGAAGGCGGTGGAGCCATGGCCCCGGTCAGACCGGTGACCCGGTGACCGGCGGCGAGCAATTTTGGCGGCGGAGGTCGGAGGGAAATCGTGAAATTGGTCGTGAGGGAGCGGTGAACCGACCTGCGAGCTGCGGCAAGAGCACGGCGAGGTCGAGGAGCTGCTCGGGGTGCTTTTATAGGCGGCGAGGCAGCCGGAGGAGCGAGGCGCAGCGGCGACCGGTCAAGGCGGGTAGGTGGCCGCAGTTATGGTGGATGGATGAGCTCCCACGTGCGGGTGACGGGGGAGGACGCTGCGGCGGGGCTGTGGAGGACGCACGGAGCAGGTAGCATTGGCGGCGTCCCGTCAATCGGTCGGCCTCCATCGAGCAACGGCGACACGGCGGAGAGGGTGACATCGATCTCGCGCGCGGACGCGACACGAGAGGCGGGACGGGACGGGCGGCACGGTGCATGACGGGGGAAAGCGTGACGTTGAGCTTGCGCGGCGACGCGACGGGGCGGAGCTCCATCGGGCTGACGCGCGGTGTCGAGCGCGGCAACGGCAACGGCTCAGGGAAGACGACGTTTCCCCTGCCCGTTCGCCGTGCTGGGCCGTGCGCGCGCGCGGCCCGGCCGGGAAAAGAAAAGGTGAGGGGGGCAGCGCAGCTGGGCCGGAGGCGGGGAGCGGGCGCAGATGCGGTCGGGCCGGAAACGCCCAACGAGAAATTGGGTTTTTCTTACTCTTTTTTTTTTTAAAGCTGCTCTAAATTCAAATAAAATCAAATAAATTCGAACAAATTTGATAAATCCGAAAAAGGAAAATTCCACTCAAGCACTTGTCAAGATTCAAATTTTAAATTAAAATTTTTTCTTTTTGAGTCTATCCATTATATGAGATTTTTTCATTAAAATAAAAATAAAAGAGAGGTGTAGAAAATAGAAAATTGCTAGAGAGTTTTATTTATTTGGTTGAAATTTTGAGGGGAGACATAACATGCCGCACCTGCCAAGACGTGATTGTGTAGCGGTAAACGCTCGCGAACCCACGACGCCTTCCATCCCCCTCCATGATTCGCTCGGTGGCCATGTGCGAGCTCCAGTGCGGGCACGTCGGGTGTAGCGACCGTCGATGCCGGCCGGTTTATCGATTGGTGGGGTGCTTCCATTTGCGTCTCTGCCTGCCTATAAAAAACCCGGCAATGTCCTCGCCCTCACACCATCAAAACGCGAACAAGGCAGATAGAGTACTAGCCCGCTCACGCAGCCTGTTCGCAAGGTCGTCCTAGCAGCTAGCGTAGTACGCAAGGGAGGATATGGCCTCGCTCTCCCCCAAGGCCGTTGCGGCCGTTGCGCTTGTGGCGGTCCTGTCCATGATTGCCACCACTACTGGCGTCCGTGCCCGGACGGAGAACTACACCACCTCCCTTGCCACCTCCTACAATTCCGGCTGGCTGGCGGCCAAGGCCACCTGGTACGGCGCGCCAACCGGCGCCGGCCCCGACGATAACGGTAAGGATCGATCCTCCGCAATTCGTCTCTCTTGTGTGATATCACTCCCGTTGCTTTGCTCATCTGGGCAATGTGGCTCACCGCGTGCCTTGTCCCTCGTCGCTGGACCATTGTCCATTTCTAGGTGGTGCTTGCGGGTTCAAGAACACAAACAAGTACCCGTTCAACTCCATGACGTCCTGCGGCAACGAGCCCATCTTCAAGGACGGCAAGGGCTGCGGTGCATGCTACCAGGTGCGTGCATCGGTTTCACCATCCATGGCGCCGACCAAACCGTGCCATCAAGTGGCAGGTTTAAGGATCCATGATGCCAATCATTTTTTTTTTTTTGTATATTGTGGGTCAAAAGCTACCAATAGCGTAGACCGGTAGCTAGCGTCTCCAAAATTTTCTAATTACAACGAACGATACTGCTGTTTACAATTAGTAGTGCGTCTGCTGACCTCTCTCACTTTGGGTTGATTTCCAGATCCGATGCACAAAGAAGAATAACCCCGCCTGCTCCGGCAAGCCGCAGACGGTGATGATCACCGACATGAACTACTACCCGGTGGCCAGGTACCACTTCGACCTCAGCGGCACCGCGTTCGGCGCCATGGCGCAGCCCGGCCTCAACGACAAGCTCCGCCACGCCGGCATCATCGACATGCAGTTCAGGAGGTACGCGCGGAACAGCCTTTCATTTCTCTCTCTCTCATCGCTTCTGGTTGTTGTTAGCTGGCTACTTGGCTAGCTTAATTAGGCCCGGCAGTTGGAGCTAACACGTCGTCGGCCGTTTGCTGCAGAGTGAAGTGCAACCTCCGGGGCCTGACCATCACCTTCCATGTGCACCACACCTCGAACCCCAACTACCTGGCGGTGCTGGTTGAGTACGCGAACAAGGACGGCACCATCGTGCAGGTGGACATGAACGAGAACAACAAGGGCTGGGTTCAGATGCGCCAGTCGTGGGGGGACATCTGGAGGATGGACTCAGCCAAGCCGCTCGTCGGGCCGTTCTCGATGCGCGTACGCAGCGACAGCGGCCAGACTCTGGTGGCCAACAATGTCATCCCCCGCAACTGGAGGCCCGACACCGACTACCGCTCCAACATCCAGTTCTACTGACGGCTGCTCCGCTCCTACAGTAGGCAAATGAGCTCTCCTCAATCATCGGAGGCCATTGGCTTATTTGATTTGCTCCCCCTATTAGCTCGATTGATTCAGCCGTTGCGAAATTGCAAACGGATTGATGCGTAATTTAAACTAGTGTGTGTGCGCTTGAAGATGTGTGGGAATCAGAGGAGAGGCAACGATTAAACTGTTACGTGCTCTCCCGCCCACTGTCACTATGGCTCCATAATTTATCGGTGTGCGTGTAATGTAGCTGAGTCAAGGTTACAAGTTTATATGGAGTGTATGCTACTATTTAATCAGCATGCTATATATATGATTCTCAAAGCATCTTTTGTGTTCTGCCTCTGCCTCCTAACCTCACGCGCCTTGCTCCCGCTTCTGATCTAGGCAGGTGCAGTACTGCATTGCATCCATTCTCTGTGAACAAGTTGTGATCTATGCTCATTTACGGTGCATGATCGAGGACCACACTATAGGAGTTGTAGTTGTTTCAACAAAATTGACGAGGTAGCATTGCTGTACTACTAGTTCTTGACTTCTTTCTGTGCCCTTACAATCGAGTTACGACAGACAATGCCATGATCCCCATGGCCCATAAATGGATTGACCTCGATTTAGGCAGTGAGCCAATGAGTATTATAGTTCAGTGGGATATGTAGCTGACTCGGAATGCACCCTTTTCAGCACCCGGTGACCACTCCACCCATTGGAGGACTGGTTAACAAAAGGCCCCCTTCCTCTGATCTGATATTTTTTTCAACATCGTGCATAGCACGTTTCACATTAAGAGAGAAGAAGAGCACCACCATACAATCGAGATTAATAACCCAAGTCAATTTAGCTCGACTCCAAGTGACCACACAATGAAACCGAAAGCGAGAAACATACGGCACATAGACGACTTACAACCAAGCAAGATAACCACCCACATGACCAAAAGAAAAAAAAAAGAAAACTCACGGCACCGGACTTGACCTAACAACAAGGACACAGACACAAGACTCTCAAAACCCAAAAGCCCGACCAAAGGAACAAGACACGGGCACCTGCAACCGAAAAGCCAACCTAACATGCCCACCATAAGCCTTCATGCCAATGGAGTTTCCAGAGCTTAGACCATGTGTTTCCTTAAGGACCGTCAAGCCAACAGCTCCGCCATCTACGTCAGGATGACCAACAGAGGAAGCACCACTGTGCTGCGGAAGCGAGGCAGGGCACCAACTTGAAACGACCTCGACCGACCAATGTGCCGACGCGACACTTGGAGCGGTGGGATGGCGATGCCCTTAGAGGACATGCTGACGACCGAACGGAGAGCAAGGAAGGACCTCGACAGCACCCCCAAGGAGGTCACGGCGCCCACAAGCGTCGCCGCCATCGGCCCGACAAAACATCGGACAAGGCTTTCGCCCGGACCATCTCCTTGATACAACACACCCCCCACTACCAAGGTCACCACAGCCATAGGCCGCTGAGAAATCACCTGTCGACCATCAACCCAGCATGACCATGGCCCCTGGCGTCAATCTGGTGAAGAACACGGCGCGGCGCCCAGATCCGGGAGGCCCAGCGATGGCGCGCCCAGATCCTACCACCAGACCGCCGCTGGCTGCCCCCCGACCACCTAGCATCAGACGACTGCCGGCCTCCGGCCCTGCCGTCACCGCGCCCGGTGGACGCCATGAACGGACGCGCCCTCCACGTGAGGATGCCTGCATGCGAAACACCGGCGACCTACTAGCCTCCGCGGCCTCGCTTCCTACCGACCTACCTGCCACAGCAAAGCAGCAAACCGCCGGTCTCCGCCCAGATCTACTCGTCAGGTAACTTGCTTCCGACGCACCGCGACGTCCCGACCAACGGCGCTGCTGCGACCTCCTGGTTGTGGGGTGGCCGCCCCCTACAGCCCTCTGCCGTAGCGAAGGTGCACCATCGACCGTGTCAAAGATGACGACCCGACCCACCCAGACCCTCGGACGCGGATCTAGAGCAAAAATCATCGACGCCGATGCCTTGGAAACGGTCAGCGACGAGCGAGCGGAGCCCATGCTCCCCGGCCCTGCCGACTTGCTGCACGAGACCTCACCGCTGACCAGAAGAGGTCCAGCCGCCCCCCAGATCTGGGCGCCATTGCTCCTTGTGGAAGAGAGGAGAGGGGAAAAGGCCTCGCCGCCGCCGTCCTTGCTTGCCACGCGGGCTCTCAGGCGGCGCACTCTGGAGGCGGCGTGGCTGGGAGAGGCGAGGGGGAGGTGGCGGCGGATCGCTTTTTGAAACCTGAACTGCTTTTTCCCAGTTGCTATTCGCACCTAGCTAGCTCGTGTCTGATCTGATATTGCTACCAGCAGATTCGGCACATCATAATTCTCACGGCAAAAAATACAAAGGACGGGAGCACGTAGTCTTTTAGCATCCATATATATGTCACAACGATATATAAGTGCGGCGATCGAAAGCAAATTATACTACTGCAAATCTCCCAACCAAAGTCCCTTTCCCTCCGAAAGCTTGGCGCAACCGATTCTCTAACCGTCAGTCCTACACGAGCAGATAAGTGATCATCGATGGTAGGAGCAGATAGATCTTACTTTACGCGAGACCCCGCCAAAAAGAAACCTAAATCATTCAGTATCAGGTGCTGAAATCTTACAGTGCCTACTGGATTCGCGCCGCGCTCAGTACTTTACCGGCGTCGAACCCCAGGTAGTTAGCGAGGCTGACTTCAATTGATTGTGGGCTTTGATGAATAGACGACTTCATTGGCTCGTCGCGCGATCGATCACGTGGCGTGTGCTTGAGAAAATCGATGGGGTTCTCTGGTCTGAGGGTAGTTTTGGCGGTGATCGAGATTGGATCTGTCTTTCAGGGGGGGAATCGTCGATGCAGGTTGCGCCACTTCAGGAGCCATGATTCTCGCTGGGTACACATGGATAGATGTTCTGTTACTGCCTCTAGTCGCAAAAAAAAGAAACCTTTTGGATACGGCTGATGAAATGCTCGTCGGCGTAGTCTGTAGACAAGCGAAACCGAGCAGGCCTGTGCCATTTCCCCATCAACAGATCGCAATCCTTGTATTCATCAATTTAATATTTTCACATACCTATATATCTCCTGTAGATAAATCACAGATACGCATATCTGATATCTCGCCTACGAGCGGGCCAGCCTCGACGGCACCTCCTGTGTCGGGCCGGCGAACAGACTACCGGCGACAGCGACGGCGACGGGGACAACTTGAATTGAGCCTCGCGCACCGCATGTGCGGGCGGGACGCTGGACGCCGACGGCGCCGTCGCGTCTGCATGTGACTATGTGAGGCGCGGGGCCAGAGAGCGAACGCAACCTCGGCCGGGCGTCTCGCTCGCTCTGTGTCTGATGGAACGAAATGCCATGCCCGTAGCCGTCACGCAAAGCCGCCCGCCGCTCTCGCACCGGATTTCCAGGACCCACGGCGACCGGTGCCCAGGGGCCCGTTCCCCGCGGACTGAGCTCTCACGCTTTTGTCTCGCTCGTCGTCGGGCAACTGGGCAAGCCGTTGCGCCGTGGACGGGTGCCTGCGCAGCGCACGCCACGGGGGTCTGCGCTCGACGGGCACACGTACGTCGTTCGAGTGCGCGCGCGCGCGCGCGCTCTGCACGGTGCGTGTTACCCGTAGCCGCCAAGCTAGCCGCGCGCTACATGCCGTGCACGTCGCGTGCGATTTGACGTTTTTCCAATTGCTGCGCGCGGCGCGCGGTGTGTTGTTT
Source organism: Zoysia japonica (assembly GCA_001602275.1). Classification (NCBI taxonomy): domain Eukaryota; kingdom Viridiplantae; phylum Streptophyta; class Magnoliopsida; order Poales; family Poaceae; genus Zoysia; species Zoysia japonica. Next base: position 1,105,362 of record BCLF01000053.1, on the reverse strand, counting down.
CGGGCAGGGCATGATGAGCGGATCGATTCCATGTGCGACGGGGAGTGGGCGCGGCTGACTTCGCGCCGTCGCGTGCCGTGGGACGCATGATGCGAATGATCAGGGCTGCGCACGGACGTCCCCTCGACGCCACCGAATTCGGTTTTTGGTACACGGGATGATTGAACTCCAAGATAGATAGTACGAACAATAAGGACTACGGGTACAAACAAACGGGATTCAACAGAGCTTAACGTAATGCCACAAAAGAGGACAAGATGTTGGAGTACGTGCAGTCGTCTGCAAGCTAAGGAAGCTGGAGAGGCTCCGCGATCAGTCAGCGGAGTTACTTCAGACACATTGGCGTACAAGCTCACGCAAGTATAGCACCCAATGCAAGACAGAATGCTTCAACAGGACAGGGGGTTAACGTATGTAACGCTCTCTCCTACACATGACGGGACTCCGCGAGTATACCTATCAGACGCCGAACAACCACTAACGACACGACCGATCGAGAACAAATTGGTCTCCGCGCATTCAAAGGTGAAAGCGGCAACGGAGCGGCTTCCCATGTGCGCCTGCTTCGTCGCGCACGTACCCGTCGCGCTCGACGCTTATCATTTTATCCTCCGTGGCCGCAGCCACCACAAGCGCTTCGTCGGACGTCGTCGGCCGCGGTGCGCGCGCGGCGGGTGGGGCGTGACGGGCGTCCGTTTTCGGATAACTCGGTGGCCTGGTGGCTGGGCGAGCGCCGTGCGGGAAGCACCGGAGACGGCGGACCAGGTGGCCGGACCACTAACTGTCTACCGGCCCGGTGGTTGCTCCGGTACATGACATGAGGGGACATGTTAACGGTCGAGGCTGCCTTAACCAGCGTTGGTGCTTGCCTGCTTTTGGATCCCTTCTCCAGTTTTGCTCTGTGTCCGGCGCTATAATGGCGATGTCTCTCCCTCGCCGTGTGCGTCCACTCGTGCGGTCGTGCCCGTGGGGCAAGGACGTTCAATGCATCCTCTTACGCCCTTTTCGGCTCTGTCTGTCTTTCATCTGACACCGGGCGACGACTTGGTGCATCCGGACCGAAACACTGGATACGGGTCAAATTTGCTTCCGCATCGACATGACCCATTAGCACCCACACACGGCCCACTTAGGAAGACGTCACATCCGCGTCCAAGCGCGTGTTTGGGTATTAATTGGCCCAACACTGGAGGTCGGACCGGCCTTTTTCCCTTTTTTTCTCTCTTTTTGTTCTTTTTGTTCTTATAGTCCTTTTGATTAACTAGCTACGTACAGAGATACAGAATGTTGTACATTCAACATTTTATAAGTGCACTCAACATTTTAAGTCTTCCTGAATCTCATGTACGGAGTAGCTACTTACATTATCTAAACTGTACCGAATCATGTTGCATGAAACAACTTAAAATTAGATGCAAATAACATCTAAGTTTTTATACTCGTCATGGTGAGAATGACAAATATAAAACAAAAACGGACCAGGCTTTTTTCATGCGATTCTTCTTTACTTTGAGCCCATGCATGATCACCCTCATAATGAAATGAGAGGTCCATATCGTAACCACATGGATACCCTTACTTGTCAACCCAAAACCCTCTTTCTCTAGCCCAATCGTACGTCTCAGCCCATGTTGCGCCATTCAGTTCAGCCTAGGAAGCGACAAAAAGATATTGTGGCCCAATCCAATTTTAATGGAAAATCGAGCGCCGGGGTAGGGTGCATCCTCCCAAGTGATTCAGCACAACAAACTTTGATTATGTACTTCTAGGCCGAGTTAGGTGGTTTTTCAAAGCAATGAATTACAGCTAGGACCAGTTACGTGGTGTCTGCCAAAAATTAACGGCCGAAAAGGCACGGGCTCAATTAGTCCTAGGAATAAGTCTTATCCATCTTTCTCAACTATTGCGGCCCTTCGATTTTTGTCCTTTATTTAAAATACTAGATATTTTAACTCTTTCAACTTTTCAATCCGTTTGTTTTCTCTCTCTGTGCGGTTTTGTTCTATGTGGCAAGGTGACATGGTATTTATTGCTGACGTGGATTGCCGATGTGGCACTCCACGTAGACACCTGATTTAACTTGGTTTTATTTTAAATTAAAAAACAAATACCTAACGACGTCAAAAAATTATAAAACTTTGCTGAGGTGTAATTATTTTGAAACAAATTTTGTATAGAACTAATTCAAATTTAAAACACATTTTATTTTAAAAATTTAGAAAGAGAAATAATTATAAAAAATAATTTAGATCTCTGAAATCAGTGGATAAAATTTTATTTTTTTCTTAATTCATATAATTCTAAGTATTTTCATTTTTTTCACATCCATTTTCTTTATAAATATAAAAATTTCACATTTTGAACATGAATTCAAATTCAAAATTTAAATAGGGAGCTAAGTCACCATATCTGTTTTCTGAATTTTGTAGAAACAAATTTATTTTGAATTTGAAGATGAGTCCAAAACAAACGTTGTTCCTCATAAAGAGATCTATCATCCTACAAAGTTTCAAATTTATCCGAGTTCTGGGCGTCATATTTTTTAAGGCAAAACACAAGGCTGCACAAAATTTTGAGAAAATCAAAAAAAGAAAAAAAAAGACCTTCTGTTTTTTAAGCAGCAGCCGGTTTTGCTTCAAAAATATGGTTTTCCGAATTCTGATGAATTTCAAAATTTTCACGATGATAGATATCTTCATAAACAACAATTTTTGTTTTGGAATCATCTCCAAATTCAAAACAGATTTATTTCTACAAAATTTGAAAAATAGATTTATAATGTGACGGTGACTCAGCAGCAGCCTTCTTCTTTTGCCTAAAAAACATGAATTTTCTAACTTGAATGAATTTGAAACTTTGCACTACGATATATCTCTTCGTGAGGAACAACTTCTGCTTTTGACTCATTTCCAAATTCGAAAGAGATTTATTTATTCAAAATTCGGAAAACAGATTTATAAGAGAACGGTGACTCAGCTTTCTGTTTGAATTTTATATTTGAATTCAAGTTTAAAATATGAAATTTATAAATTTTAAAAGAAAATAGATGTGCAACAATGAAAATACGTGGAATTACATGAGTTTAGAAAAAAAAATTATCATATGGTTTTAGAGATCTAGATTATTTTTTATGGTTATTTCTCTTTCTAAATTTGTAAAATACAATTGTTTCGAATTTGAAATTGGTCTTAAAACAAAATTTTGTTCTTTGTAGATTTATTTAAATCTCTGCAAAGTTTTATAATTTTTGAGGTCGTTAAGTATTTGTTTTCTAATTTAGAATAAAACCAGACTAAATCGGATGTTCATATCAATAGATTATGACACATCAGCAATTTATGTCAACGAAAAACATCACGCGGATAGCCACGTGTTACCACTTGAACGGTGAGTTAGGTTCCATGTCACCTTGCCACATGGAACAAAACCATCCTCCTCGAAATAGGCCCAAAAAGAAAAAACGAACGAGCTCAAATGAGGGAGTCAAAATATCAAGATATTTTGGATAAGAAACAAAAACCGAATAACCGCACGCAATAGTTAACGAAGCTCGATAATCCGACCCGAAGACCCATAGCCTGCAGCCCGTAATTCACTGCTTCTTGAGACAGCGGCAGATCTTGCTCGTATACGGAGGCCGTGGCCACAACGGGATTATTCCCTTCCGCATACGCCAAATCAAGGCCTCACTCCGACCACCCCGGGTCTGCTCTGGCCCCCTGGTTTGCTGGGCTTTTTCCCAGCCCATTGTAACGGCCCACTAGTAAGTGGACGGAAAACTCCTTTCGCACTTTTGGTCAATTCAGTCAAATATTTCGGCCCAATTCGTGTCCTGGTTTATTTTACAGGCTATTTTTTTCTTTTGTCTCATTTTTAATTTTAAATATTTTTCAACAAATAATTTTATTTTAATTTTTTATTCTTTTTCTATTTAATGCATCCAAGAATGCATCCATTAAAATATTTAGAATAATTTAATTTTATTATTAGAATAACTGATTTCAATACTGAAACAATCTATTTTTACTGTTTGAACATTTTATCTCACTAGAACAGTAAAATTCTATTACTAGAACATTTTTTCATTAGGAACTATTTTATTTTTTTCTTTCTTTTTAAACTTTTCTTTTTTTCTTTTTACTGTGCTTAAGCATACATCCATCAAATATTTAGAACAATTTAATTTTGTTAGAACAATTGATTTTATTATTAGAACATTTTGTTTTCACCACTAAAACAATTAAACCTTACTACTAAAATACACCTTCCCTCCAAAAAAAAAATCATTTTTTTACTTTTAGAAATCACATTTAATCATTGATCTTATTTAAAAATTTTAAAAAAATATTGTTTATTTTATTGTGAATTGTTTTATTATTAAAAATACTTAATCCATGAGTTGTTTGTTTTTATATTCGTACAATTTTTGAATAAGATGAGTGGTCAAAGTCAAAAAGATACTTATATTGTAACGGATGGAGTATTTAATTTTTTTTCTTGTGATAAGATTTTGTTTCTCACTATTTTATAGTATGTTATGATTTTTGTGTTTTCGTTATATAATTTGTGAAAACTTTTGATGGCTCTAATACGTAGCAATTTTTTCTGACCCATTAAATCCAACAGTAAATTCAACCCAATAATTATTTCTGACGCCAACAAATAAAAGAAATCAACCCACTACATTAGGAGGCCGCGGCCTGGCGGGGTGGTCGGAGAGCGAGTTAAACACGCCACACGCGGAGCCTAATCGGACCCTGGCCGCAAGGGGGTGAGGTACATAAAACGTTGTTACCAACCGGCTGTTCAGAGAAACTGAGGGTATGTATGGTAGGGTTTTTTTTTCCATAGTTTCTTAATTGATTTAAACAGAAATTATACTAAACAGTTTTAGAAATAGCCATTCTCCTGTTTTTTTAGGAAGTAGCCAGGACTGAAGCTTTTGCTGCGGCTCATGCCGTGAGCCCTGCGAAATGTTGCGCCGATGAGCCGCTTTAGGGTACTTTTTGGTTGAGCTGTTTTTGATTTTTGACTTTTGACTCTTTCAAAAGCTAAAAGCTCAATCAAAACGATGAACTTTTATAAAAGTTTTTTTGAGAAAGCAACTTTCATCTGGTTCAAAAGCAAAAGCAGATCTGGACATACTTTTGCCGGCTGTGAGCGTCGATTTATATATATTATAATTATAATTATATTACATAATTGTAATTATATAATACATAATAATTATATGTAATTATATTATAATTATGTAATATATAATTACAAATATGTAATATAATTATAATTATGTAATATAATTATAATTATGTAATATAACTATAATTACATTATAATTATATAATTATAACTATTATATATACATACATTATCTTACAATTTTATAATCTCACAACTACTTTAAACCAAACGGCTTTTAGCTTTCTCACAGCTCATATTTTACAGCTGTTTTTTTACAGCTCATAACTTACAGTTGTTTTTCCATTGCTTACACCTCTAGGCCAACCAGCAAAAGCCAGACAAAAAGTGAACGGACAGGAAAAGCCAGCAAACGGTATGTGACATCCTAAATTTTGCAGCCAAAAAAAAATTAAAATTAATTAAAATTCAAAACTTGAAATCTTTGCTAACAGGGTGCTAACAAATTTTCTTTTCTCCTATTTCATTCAAAAGGTAAAATCTCCCGTGAATTAAAAACTTGCTAAATTTGAAATTTTCAAAGTATTAAAAATCTTGTGATCAAGTGTTTGACTTTCTTTTGTTTGAGTTTCTTTTTGCCGAATTTAATTGGGCCTTATATTGAATTTTAAATCTCTGAAATATTCACAATATCAAAATCCCAAATTTGAAAACTGAACGATGGGTCATTTCCCGCTCTCCGGCCTAACTTCACCTTTTTCAGCCGCTAGATCCCTCTCTCTTTCTCTCCTTTCTCCTGCAGCCCACAACCGGCCCAACAATTTTTTTTCCTTTTCTCCTTCCCGTGCAGGCCTACCCTTTCTTTCCTCACGTGGCCCAGTCGGCCTAGCCCAGCACGCTCCCGCCTTATTCTTCCTCTGGACGCCAGCGCAGCCGGCAGGAGCACCGCTTGCCGCCGCCATGTCAGGGTGCGCCACGCCGGCGCACAGCGCCGTGCTGCCCCGCCGCGCATGGACGCAGTCCGGCACG
>BCLF01000053.1:1016594-1099098 GCA_001602275.1 Zoysia japonica | reverse complement strand
GCAGTCCGGCACGGCCAGGCCTGACGTCACGCCCCATCCCGCACAGCGCCTCGCCACCGTCACTTCCCATCCAACCGACGCCTCCGCCGCATCATCTCGACATGCGCACAGTGCCGCGTCACTGTCCCAGCCCGCCCGCCTCACCTCGACGTGCGCACAGTGCCGGCCACGCCGTTGCCCATGCCGCCGCCCATGTCGTCGCCCATACCAGAGTAATTGCGGCCACGTGCGTGCTGACCGGCGACCGCTGCGTTCTGCGTGAGCCGGCCCCTCTCCTCCGGCTATAAAAAGCACGCCAAGCCTCCCCGGAGCTCCTCGCCACGCTCATTGCCCCCAATTCCGGCCAAACACAAAGAAAATTCGTCTCCCCATTTTTTGCGTCGCCTCGGCCGCCACCGTGATGCAACCTCTCCGGCGAGCTTTGGCTCCTCCTCTCGGCGCCTGCAGCTCTCACCCTCAACCCCCCTCCATCGTTCCCCGGTCCTCATCGACCACCGCCTCCGCCTCCTCGGCCTCCGCCGTCGCCAACCGTCTTCAGCCAGTTTCCGACGTCGAGAACCCCCTAGGAAGGTTCGGCTCACCCTCCTCTCTCTCCCAAGCCTTTCCTTTTTGAGTTTGGAGCTCCGCTCCCTGCCTTTCCCTTTCTCCGGTGAGGGGCGGCAATGGCGCCACCGCCTGCCAGCTCCGGCCGCCGGCCCGTCCTGCCACTGTCCGATATATCTAAGCCACCCAAACTAAAATCTTTGGTCTAGATATGGCCACGTCACCTCGAAAATCCAAGCCACTCACTGTTGAACCAACGGACCAGATTGAACCAGCCCGATTTTATAGAAAAAATAAAAGGAATACATCTCGGCCCCACCTGTCGGTCTAATATAGCAAAATGTTGGGTACACCTGGCTTAGTACACCCGAAAATATATTCTTAATCCTTTTCCAGTACAAAATAATTCCCATAATTCTAGAAAATGCCACTTTGCACCTAAGCCCCTGCCATTCTGTAAAATTATATTTTATGCCTAGTAACTTTACAAATACACCCCTGACCTTTTCTTTAATTACAATTTAGTCCTAAATATTTACACCTAGCACCTTGAACTTTTGTATAATTACATATAGTTCCCTGTCCACTTCCTGTAAATTATAGACAAGCCCCTAGAAACCTTCTAATAATTACAAATAGGTCTGTACAACACATTACACCTTGTAAATAATATATCTTTTCACCTGTAATCCCGATTTCAGTGATTCTTGCGCTCACGCGACTGTCTCGACGTGAGCTATTCTATGAAATTGGTATCAAATCCTAGAATCCCTCGTATTTTCTCTAGTTGATCTATAAACTCATAGCTTCCGATAACCACTTTTGATACCCGATAAATATAGAGCCAACCATTCAATCATCAAGAATACCACAGCCACTCCACTAAAATCAAACCCAATCATCACCTGATCATGTTACCCCCTTTTCGGGATTCGAGTTTTATCATAGTTCATTTGATTAATTGCTTTTAGCTCTTTATTCATTTATTGAGCTTATTATTTACTATCATTTGTTTTTAAGTAGTGCACTTCATATAGTCATAGTAAATACAAGTTATTAATATGATTAGTGTGCATCTCACTTTGCATTAGACTACACTTTTGCATGTGCCACATAATTCTGTTAGCATTACATTTATAAAAGTAGAATCAAGTAATTAGGGCACTAATAATTAGAAAACAACTGCATAATAGGAGATTAAGTAAATAATCTCTAGCCTCTGTGTAATCATTTATTTAATATAAGCTAAATAAATATGTCTAAAATAAAGTTAGTAATTAAACACTATGCGATACTAATTAGTAAATAATCACTAGTATATGATAGTAAATAGGATTACACATAAAATGACATGCCACATGATGACATTTCTAGCTCATGCTACATCTAAGTTCGTATATAATCGCGTTAGGATAATAACACTTTAGGAACCAGATAGTACATGCACACACATGGCTTACTATCGCAATCATGTAGCATAACTCAAATGAACTAAGTAGTTAATCACTGCCCTTTTAGTAAATACTGACAAGACGAGATAATGCATAAAATGACATGTCACCCACATAGTATGCTCATTGTACATGCATTATATTAGCATATAATCACATTAGTGCTTTAGATAATCATAATGCATGCACTTACATGATTTAATAAAGTAGTCACATGAATATTGTTTAAAATGAACTTAGTAATTAATTAATCACTAATCCTTAGTAAATATTGTTAGGTAGTGATTATGCATATAATGTCACCTCAAACCTTTAGTATTATGTTAGGCAAACCATAAAACAAGCTCATACTCGTATGAAGACTCTAGTATGATATTTACCATACATAGTCATACTTAACTACCCATGTGACCGCATAAGCAATGGAATAAAGTAGCTAAACAAATATTTATTCAAATGATTAACCCATAGTAAATAATACTAAGATGCATTGCAATAAGATAGTCACCGCATCATGCACGATTTATCCATAGTTTTCCTCATAAAGTTTATTCGGCTCTTATTCGAAGTTTGATCGGATCTTATCGATTTTTCTCGAGCTTTTATTTCTTTTACGGTAGTTTTATTAGACGTATTTCTACCGTGCAGACAATGTTAAGATCGAGGAAAAGCTGGATTCCGAGAGGAGCAAGAAGGACTAACATGCAAGGAGAAGCCAGAAGATTCAGACATCAAACTCCAAAGATTAAGTATTTGCAGCCAGAAGATTCAGACCGCATAAGGATTGGTTCATCGGACCTCAACATAGTGATTTCGTATAACCACAGAACCTATCATGTGCAGGACTTACCCTACTTATTATCATCTACCGTATACTACACTAGGCGACCAGTAGGGCATCGGGCATCAAGGGTGGACACTCGGGGATGAATGTACCCGAGAGAGTCCGACTCAGAGGAAAAAAAAAGTTCCTCAGCTCAGCGTATCTGAGTCAGCAGAGTAAAATGAAGTACCTAAGAACTCAAAAGAAAGCTATGTGAAGTACTTGGGTTTTAGCGCTTGGTGATTTTTTCGAGGTGGGTATACGAGGGTGGACAGATAAGGTGGGACTAGCATTACGTTTCTCTCTCCTGGAAGAGAGCGTAGACTATGGGTAAAGTGTACAACCTCTGCAGAGTGTAAAATATTTTCGAGAAGTCTGTTGTCACTGATTAGTCTCATATACTTCCTCGATGGTGTGAGTGGGTGTAGTTGTCCGTATTTTGGAAAGTGTCTAGATCGGGTATTGGAGGCCCTTCCAATTAAAACTTAGGAGCAAACAAGAAAAGTTTATTCTCTTCAGGTCCACCTACTAAAATATAACAAACAATGTTTTGATCTCCTGATTTTAAAACCTTCTCTAGTGAACCTTGCTGAAAATAGATTTTAGCAAAAGTATCTCTGTGCATTATTTTTGCTACAGCAAGATATGCATCTATAAGTATACCTCTGCATAGTGTTAGGACTTGCTGATTACTTTATGTACTCACCCGTTTGCATATATGGTTTTAATCAGAAGAAGATTCGTAGAAGACGACAACGTGCTGAGTTTTGGTCCAGCTTCCCATTTTGCTTGTGAAGTTGGATCTTGTTTCCGCTGTCTACTTCGCCTCTAGCTGGCTAAACCTCTGTGGGTTCTTTAATCCACATCGTGTTGTCGCTAAAGGTCAAGTTTCAGGTATATTTCTCTATTCGAAGTATGTTTTTTATATACATTCTGATGTGTTAGTACGTATCAGCTACTGATCCAGAGACTGATATGTGGTGCACAGTGTATTTCAGAAATGGGGTAAGACACGGTAGCTTCTCCGGCTCATGGTATCGCCAAACCAAGGATTTACCAGAAAATGACGGAGTTACTACTCCTGCCCCTCTTCCTATCCATCGTCTCTCGCTGCGGATTTAAGAAGAAGAGGAAAGAGAAACAGGCGTGTGCATCATGAGGAAGACGATGGAGTTTTCTCTGTTGCTGATTTCTTCTATGGGACCCACTCCTTTTTTATTTCAATGCAATAAAAATTTCATTGTTCTCTGAATTCTGATATACGCCGTAGTTGAATTATGTGAGTTCTAATGTGCATATGTAATAAAGTTGCAAAAAAATGTGTATTTAAAATAAGAAAATAGGTAAGGGCAAAGTGAACAATTTATCTCGACTATCTGTTATAGAAAAGTCACGATAAGCTGTTCTCCCAAACATTTTAAAAAAGCTTCAATTTATCTAGAAAAGCTACAACATCATATAAGCTAGAGCTAAAGCCAATTTTTTGTAGCTGCATCCATACCAAATGGGCCTTAGGAGTCATGAAAAGGTAGATTCTTCGTACCTCCATCCATATATTATTGTTCTATGTTATTTAATTATATAAAATAAAAGATCATACAGAAAAATCGATCTATCAAATATTTTTTAAAGAGCCGAAGCCATATGCATAAAAACTTTTTTTTAAAAAAAAAATCTAGAACCGAAACCGTTTCGAAGAAGCCAAAACCCTACCAAATAAAATCTAAACAAATGGCAAATGGACCTTGAACTGAAGTCGGAGTGCTGCTAAATCATCAGACCAATAGTAATCGAGGTACAGCAAAAAACATAAGGAAAAAAATTGGAAAAATCATTTGACGAGAGTGGGATTTGAACCCACGCCCTTTCGGACCAGAACCTTAATCTGGCGCCTTAGACCAACTCGGCCATCTCGTCTGTTAGTGATGAGGATAACAATTTCTTATAGTTAAATTATTGAACTTGTCTTCAGAGGCAGATCTGCATCTGCTTAGCTTATTGATTGTGTGCATCAGTGCCCTACATGCCTGGCTGATGCACTAGCACTACTACCTTTTTTTTTTAGGACAGCTGCAGGATTCAGTCGGTGATCAAGGGATCTGCTAGGAAAATCAGTGCGCCATGCATCCAACTATACATAACAGTAACTGGATCAGCAAACTTGCCACACAAGTGTGCTGCCATATCTGCTTCTCGGTTAACAAAGTTCAGAGAAGACAAACTGAAGTTTCTACTTAGCTGTTGCACTACTGCTCTATTAGACTATGCAGCTCAACTGCTAGCTGACGCCTTGGCCTTGTGCTGCGCTGATCCTTCTGGTCTGGTCGATAAAACCAAAATGGAAGCACTGGCAGTAGGAGTGAAGCAAGAAAACCATCGCATCAACACCAACATGGAGGAGAGGGTCAAGTAGTGGCAGCAAAGATTATGATATGATGCGAACAGTCGCACACACAGTACGTGTTTTGCAAGTCTGTGTTTCCCAGCGGTAACGGAACCGAACCTAGCTAGCCGTGGAGGCATCAGGGCAGCGGACCGGCATCGACTGCTTTGTCAAGCAAATGGGAATTCTGCCGGATAGAGGTTCTGAAAGTGAGGTGTGTGAGAATCTTGCGGTGTTTACTAACTTCCACTGGCCTGGAGCACATAATCTCAGGCGCGCCAATCCTCTGCCGAGCGGTAGCGTCGCTGCCGTGTGGAGCCAATCCGTTGCGGGCTCACGTGGAAAAGGAGTTCTGCCTTCTACCGAGCGGCAAAGGATCCCAATAATATTCCCCTGACCAAATGTAATGTACTATCGATTGGGTCAAATATTCCACCGTCAGATCGAACTGATTTTCCATTAACGAGGCCCTCTCATTCTCTGCGTGAATTAGCTGCGACGGGTTAATGTCACTTAATGTTTGGCCGCTAGAATGGAAATTTGTATGGAATTGTAGAGGTTTAACTCGTTTTAGTACTAGCCTGATGTGCATGAATTGTGAAGATTTGCCTGATACAACCCCCAAATCCTATTGATCTCGCATTCAATCTGAACAGTTATACAGATCCTTCTGCTCCATTCCCTTAGAGCTGTTATCTTTTTGTTAATTCAGTGAATCTTCAGTTTTACAAAGTGTCTTAACACCCCTTAATTTTCTACGAACCCTGGCCCTGTGCGTACTTAAGTGCTGTGCTTAAGCAACTTTGTCCCACTTGTTCCTTCCTCTCTTGATCCTCCTTGGTGGAGGGACGGATGCTTGTCACCTACTCCTTTCGAAGCTCCCCCGTCTCACACTTCTTCGACCTCTTTTCCATGATATTATTATTATCCTTGAACCCGGAAGCCAGCACAGAGCAAGCAAAGGGACAAAGGGAGAGCTAGAGGGTGGGTGCACAAGGAACCAAGCAGAGCAAGCAGCTGCTCGAGCTGTCGAGCGTTGTAGCATCTGCTCCGTGTGGTTCTTGATCCGTCGTTCTTGCTTGATTGATTGCTTGGCGATGGACAGGCACACTTGCAAGCTCTGCTTCCGGCGGTTCCAGAATGGCCGCGCCTTGGGCGGCCATATGCGCTCCCACGTCATGGCCGCCGCCGCGGCAGCGTACTCTCCGGTGCCGCCGCCGATCTCCCTCGCATCTACCTCGTCCACCGAGGCGGACGATGTGTCGGGCGTTGTACGCGACAGCTCCAAGCAATGCTTCACCAAGGTACGCGCCCCTGAATTCTCCTGCGGCGGAACCGCCGGCGGCGACTCCTCGATCGTGCAGGACGGCCAGAGCGACACGGAATCGTCCCCGCGCGGCGGCCGCGCTCGGTTCGCCGTGAGCCGGCGCCGATCGAAGCGGGCGCGGCGGCGCGCGCAGCCGGATCCCGAGCCGGCGAGCAGCGTGTCCGACGCGACGCCGGATGAGGACGTGGCCATGTCGCTCGTGATGCTGTCGCGGGACTCGTGGACGCGGTCCGGATCCGAGCACGACGAGCAGCACTGCGCCCCCGCGAGATCCGAGCCCGAGCAGAACAACGGCACCGTCGGCTCGTTCGACGCGCGCGGCCGGTTCCAGTGCGGCGCGTGCAGGAAGGTGTTCCGGTCGTACCAGGCGCTCGGCGGGCACCGCGCCAGCATCAGGAAATGCAAGGGCGGGTGCGTGCCAGCGCCAGCGCCACCGCCGCCGTCGCCCAAGCCCCGCCGCGCAGACGTCACCCACGAGTGCCCCTACTGCTTCCGCGTGTTCGCCTCCGGGCAGGCACTGGGCGGCCACAAGCGCGCGCACATGGCGCCGGCCGCCGGCGCGTCCTCGTCGTCACGCAAGCGCGGCGACAGCTCGGGCTCCATCGATCTCAACGTGTCGGCGGCCGCGGCGGACGACGACTTCGAGCTCTCCGCCGTGTACGACGCGGAGTTTGGCATTGGCAGCACAACCAAAGAGTAAGACCGCCAGCTGCGACGCCCAGGTCCAGATCAGCACAGGTGCCTAGACAAGAGCAGCTGCTGAGCTGTATGCGACTATGCGAGACGCGAGGAGGGACTCGTTCGAGGTAAGGCCTCCTCGATCAACCGATTCATGCAAAGAGACCAAGTGGACATTTTGTTATTTTTTCTGTTATTCCTCCTATTGCAATTGTTATAAGTGCTGAATTAGTCGAACGGCATAGAAGTAGCAATATTTTTCTCCAATGGTCCCCTGTAACTAAGGAATCAGTTCGACTTTGTCACCGCGAACGCTCTGCATTTGCCATGTCCATCGACGCTTCATTCCAACTAAACTCTGCTTTCCCTGAAACTTTACATCGCTACTCGTAACAGTTGTACAACAACAAAACCCACCTTTTGTAAACGGCCAACCCGTCAGAGATTATTAACAACAGTAATTCGTGGTCCGGTCCGGTGTCGTCACAGCTAACTCAAAAAAAAAAAAAATTCCTCCCTACTACGCTTCGTGAGCTTTCCAGCTGTTGGCCACACTGGCCACTGCCGTCCTCAGCCGAGTTCAGCACCGTGACGCGAGTACAGGTATCTCACGCGACTCGTGTACCATTATACCACCACTACATTGCTCGGAGCTTTCAGTTCACTGAGCATTCACGAAGCTATGAGCTGTGTGCCTGCTACGCCTCTGCAGCCTTAGCTCACTCAGCACAGAGTTCAGAGGCAAGCAGAGCGTGAGCTTCTGTCCAAGTGCTTTGCTTGTCTTGGACTCTTGATGCGGCAGCGGCGGTTTCTGCTCGTTTCGCGGAAAGAACGCCACCCTAAAGACTGCACACGCCGGTGTCGGCGAGCGTCAACTGCTCTGCTCGCCGTCTCTCCGCTACTTTTGGTGGTTGGGTCGTGGAGCACGGCGACCCGGTCGGGCCTTTTCTTGCGTTGATCGTCGTATCCTCCGCTTCTTGGATGGATGCCCGATGGTGTTGCTCGGGTCAACACTTTCGGTGTCTGTTCGTGAGTGCTAAGAATCTTCCAAAGCAGCGCTCTTGCAGAGTCAGCGGTGGAATTGATGGTTCTTTGTTCCTCCGAAGGTAGTCAGTGTTGGTAAGCTTGCGGATCTGTAGACCTGCCACGGGTCCGAATTCTCTACATTACCGTAGAAAAGTTACTATAGCATGTCTGCTACAATAACTAATGTCGATAACAGTACCGTCTCCGTATATAAACAGTAAAATTTATATTGTTCACCCAAAAATAATGTTCATCATTTTAGCTGTAGTGACAAATTCAGTACGTTCATTTTCGATCGAACAGTAAAAACTTTATCAAAATTTCTCCTCCACAGGAGAGGATTTTAGTCCGCCACTTGGGTTGGGTGCATCGGCCACTGGTGGCGGGGTAGTCAAGCTTCGCGTAACCAACGCTTGACCAGGACGGGTTTCGTGGCCGGCCGGCTGGACTAACACCTGAGGAGCTAGGGTGATGACAAATGACACACCCGTCCTTTCTGCTGCTCTAATTACTGTCCTAGTATTGCCCAAGTGCCACTGACTACGAGCTAGTGGATCGAGCAGCGTTGGATCGTCACCGAGCTCAACCACAGTTAGAATGGAATCATGAGGCGCCGGGGCATGTATCGATGCGCCCGTGAGTCCTTGCGTGCACGACATGCTACTGGTACAAGGCAATAATCAAGATACGAAACCACATCTAATTTTGGGTGGTTGATGAGAGCTAGGCATGTCTACGGGGGTAATGATTGTTGTTTTACGTTGATTGGGCCTGTTTTTTTAGATCAAACTTGTTTGACTTCTTGAAAGAAGGAACACAAAAGATACAACAGCACTAGCAGTCGGTCGGTCGCCAAAGTCCACTGGCAGCATGGGAGTAGCATGATATGGAGCATGCTGTATTCGGAATCTCGCTCGACCGACCCGACGGCGATCTGGATCCCGCGCCTGCGTACCTTCGCGCGTCAACTCTGCTGCTTGCAGAACTCACTTCAGGAGAAGTAAAAGCTACGGCGGGGTGAGACGCGTTTGCTTTAACGTGTGGGGTCCCGCACGGCTCACGAGCAGCCACCGTGCCAATAAAAACTACTAACGGAGTATGATTTTTCTCTGCACCCATGATTCGTTGGAAGAACGGAAGGAGGTTGGTGAAGATGATGGCAAGATCACGCAGGGGTGATGATAGCGGACGCGGCTTGGGTGCTCCGGCCTGGGTATTCCCATGCGTGCTCCCGCACGTGGAGCAATCCTGTTGGTTCTCTTCTTTTCTCTTGGGCCCAACTCTACCTAGTGGCCCTTTTCATATTTCCAAAAGAGATGTTTTCTTCTGAACACAAATCAAATTTTAACTAAACAAATTTTACTAAACTGAATAGATATCCCCCCACCCAAATAAAAACCACGGTTCACCTTGACTCGAATTAGTTGTGCGTCTCCAGAGTTCACGAGCAGCAGAACTAGATAAAATTAAAATTTTTAAGAGATACTCCCTCTAGTTTTAAATATTGACACCGTAACTTGTAACATTAATTTTGATCATTTGTCTTATTGAAAAAGAGAATGACAAATATAATATTTCATCCATCCTATTTTCTAAGTTATGTTGGGTCTGGACATGTCAATTAAAAAAAGTGAAAATGTGTGATGTTTTTAGGATAAGACAGATAGAGTGATGTTCTAAAAACGAGGATAAGACAGATAGAGCAGAGATGTATTAAAAAAAATGTTATAATTTGTAATTTAAAAAAAAATTAAGGAGCCTGAGTGATTTATAATTTGGGACGGATGAAGTACATTTTGTTTATAAGTTGTATTGTTAGTGTTATTTGAAACAAACTAATAATTTTACACATTTAAATAATTTAAATATTTTAAAATTTTGAAAAAGCTGGATAGGACAGAAAGAAAACAAAAGGAAGGGAAAATTTGCCTCACGACGCTACGTGGAGACGGATGGTGAAGAAGCAGGCAATAAGATTGCGCCACCTAGCGGGAGTACCTACGGGTGCATGCAAGCGGGAGCACTGAAGCCGCGTCCGTTGATGCCATCAGAGGGCTTCTTTACTGGCTAATCACGGAGGTGATTCCTCCTTCGAACCCAGACCATCATTTGGTCCTTCAAACTGAGACCATCATTTGCCCATTTGCAACTTACATTTGCATCTGCTTCGCTTTCTCTCTGTACCGCAATCCTGAGGTGAGGGAAGCGACGAGCATAGCACTGGTAGTAACAGTTTGACTCAGTAGCTATCCATGCACTGACGCAGGTCAGATCATAATGTTGTAGTTTAGGTTCTCTTTGAAACACAGAAACTTAACATGAATCTCACATAAATTATTTTAATTTTACAGAAAAAAAAATATATGAAACAGCAAAAATTTCTGTGTTCCAAAGGTGTTTTGTTATTTAGGTGCAAATAGTCATAGTATTATCTAACTCCGATGTAAATAGTTATAGTCATATATAATTTCTTTTTTCCTTCTCATACTAACACTCAAAAAATATAAAATAAATCAAATTTCAGGGATACCTCCTTTTGGGCCTGCGGTCTGCCCAAAGAAACTGAATTATGGAGTATATGGGCTTTGCGGCCCGAGACCGTGCTCTATCTCGCCTAATCAGCTCCAGCTTCGCTGCGCTAACGACGATCCATCATCCGCGGCGGCGATGAGGCTTGCGCCGCTCATGCCGACTGGAGCCGGCACGGACGCCGGGTCACTCCCTCGAATCCCACCTCCACGCCGTCCTAGAGCGGCCGGTTCGTTGAGGGCTTCGCCTGCTTCCTCCTGGGCTGGGTCAGCCGGCGAGCTCCCCCCACCTCTGCTGCCGAACGCGCAGCGGCGGCACGGCGGCGGGTTCAGCCTCGGTGTCGACCTCGGCGACGCCCGCACTGGCGTGGCCGTCGGCAGGGGAATCACGCTCCCCCGCCCCCTCACCGTACGCACCCTCACGCTCAACTTGCCCAGTGTTCGGAGCAGTCCGACGAGATTTCAATTTCGACGCCCTTTCAATCGATTTCGAATTCGGAGTTAAGTTGTTGGGCTTGGATCACTGCAGGTTCTGAAGCTGCGTGGGCAGAAGCTGGAGCTGATGCTGCTCGACCTGGCTCGGCAGCAGGTGCCGCTCCACTTGACCTGTTCTCTTCCGCTCTGAAGCTGTCATGTTTCAAATATCCGATTGCAGGAGGCGGACGAGCTCGTCGTCGGTCTCCCCGTATCTGCCGACGGCAGCGAGACGCCGCAGTCCAACAAGGTACGGAGCGTCGTCGGGAGGCTCGCCGTACGAGCGGCTGAGAGGTGCGTCTCCCGTGTACGCTAGTAATAGTAAATTGGAATTCGAGTGCAACAGTGCGGCCGTAGTCATCTGTGATGATGTGATCTGCGCATACCCAATTTTCAGTGTTCGATGATTTGTTCAGTGCGTGGTGTGTTGAATCTTGAGGACCTCAGTATGTTTGTTTGAATAGTGCAGGGGCTTGAGGGTGTACCTGCAGGATGAATTCGGGACGTCCATAGACGCCCTCCAGCTAATGATCTCCAGGTGAGTCTAATTATGTTGATAGGCAAGTCTTCCGCCATTCAATTTCAACATACCACTGATTATTGGAATCCCAAGCAACCTACGGACTTCGCTCACTTACTGATAGTTGAACTCTTGATTTCTGACTTAAAATGTCTAGTAGTATAAAATGAATCATTTCCATCAACCTTGACTAAGAACCCCAATTTCTAGTTTCTGAGCCACCGAAAAGTTTGTTTCAGTATGAACCTCTTTTTGCAGGGGTGTTAAGAAGTCTGCCCGTGATGTCAAATCCGATGCGTATGCTGCTGTGGTACTTGCCACGCCATTCTGACCTGTTGTATTCATCACTGTTTTCTATTTTACCATATTTTCTTTGGCTGCAGATGATTTTGGAGAGATATTTCTCATCATTAGGTCAAGGGGCTAACGTTGTTCTTCCTAGGCAACAAGAACTGCAGGACAAGTTAATAGCTCGGTCTAGGAGAGATGCTGAAATATATTAGAGGATCTTTACTAATTTCTCCGGCTGTAGACATTAAATATACTAATGGTACTACTTAATAACTCAGTGCCTCAGTCTAGTAAGATGAGAGCTTCCAGCTTTTAAATGGTACCTCCGTTAAATATTGTTTTACAGGAAAAAAGATATCTTATTGTTATTTTATTATGTAAAGTGATTCTTCAAAATGAACTAAAATCTGAGCGTTGAAAAAGTGTAGATTCTCTTAATTCTGTGTAGTGATTTTTTATCTTGATTAGTTTATTCTTAAAGAATAAAAAAAATCACTTTCAACCCAGAATTAGAAGTGAATCCAAAGCTAAAAGCTCTATTGAAAGAGGCCCTAAATATCAAACATCTCATCTGTTGTTCTATAGTTGGTCAACCAAGATATTTTCTTTCTAGTGCACTGAAACAAAAAGATGTTTATGCAATGGCTCTAAATAAATTATTCCATGTTTTATAATGTGATCAATTTTGCAATTCAAGTAATATAATTGTCGCTGTTCTTATAACCTTTGCCAGAGTTTTGTATGCATCTTTGCCCAGATACTCCTAATTGTAATCTTGCTAAAACAAAATTGTCATGTGCTGCAGCTAGCCTATTAGGCTTATATACCTCCCTATTATATAGTCTATACTGTATATGTAAGTTCCTATGATGTACTACATCTGTCCCGAAATATAAATATTTTTAAGTTTGATAAAAGTTAAATTCTTTAAAATTTGATTAATAATATCAAGAAAATTAAATAATTCTTAATATAAAGAGTTGTATATTAGTATAAAAATTTGTTCATGATGAATTAGTAACATAATTTATATAAAACATCATAAATTCTTCAATATCAATGATCAAAGTTAAAAGAAGCTAGGCATGGGCCAAAAATGCTGCTTATATTTTGGACCGGAGGAAGTACTCTGACCCGTCCAGTTGGCAAGACAAATGATAATTCCAACAATCCCCTGTTCTATGACATGCAACAAATATCCCCATTTCCAATTCATACAAAACTGATCTACATTTCCTGTATCTGCATTAATCATGGTTGCCACAGGCATGTCTATACATCACTATCAGTATGCAGCGGAATGCCCGAGCCAACATCATCAGAATCAATGAATAATAGCCGATCTGAATCAGCTGTTCATGCATGTGATGACGAAGCATCTCAATTCTGCAGAAAAGAATTAATACAGCTTGCTGAATTCAGTCTCTGGTGATGGCTCACCTAGCCGGGGGAAGGATGGATCCCTCTCAAGCATCGTCTGCAACGAGTCCATCATTCTCACTACAGATGCCCACAAGAATGGAGCAGAGCAAAATGCGTATGCAAAGATTGCCAGAACCCTCACAACACCATCATTGTACCATGGGAATGCCATGACAATGAGCATGCCGACGACTGCGATCCAGGTGGTGAGAACAGCTAGTGGTGGGAGCAGAAAAACATTGATCACGAGAACTGACAAGGCAAGTGCACCAAACAGGTACATGGACCAGCCCATGAGTGGGTGAACTGTGCGTGGGATTACAAAGAATGGTATGGTATATGCAGCCACCAAAGCAACGCCTGCAGTGAGTTTGATCAACCACTGTACCATGGCATTTTGCTTCTCCAGCCGCTTGTTATAGCACAGTTTTGTCATCCCTGGCCTTGCCATTCTGGTGACTGTTATGACCACTATGTACATTAGCACCTCCATGAGGAGCACTGGCATCTCAGCGGCGTAGCTGTGAAATGAAATTTGCAAAGTTAAATGCACAGAACAATAAAGGAATTTGCTGTCTGCTCAGGTACACGATTTACTTGGATGATATATTTGCCTCACCCAAGATCATCCCAACGCTGTTTGTGCCAAGAAAGGCCCAATGGCAAGACTGGCCAAGACCACCAGTACCAAGGTTTAAACCAAGGGGCGCTGGGGAATGTGACAACACTGTTTGGCCCACACGGGACATGCCAATGCAGCTTAAGATCTGCAATATTCCACAGGAAGTGTGATTAAAATCTTTGGATGCATTAAGCAGGCGGAATTTGGTATTGAAGTTGTGTAGCTGTAACACT
The DNA here is from genome assembly GCA_001602275.1 of Zoysia japonica. Taxonomy (NCBI): domain Eukaryota; kingdom Viridiplantae; phylum Streptophyta; class Magnoliopsida; order Poales; family Poaceae; genus Zoysia; species Zoysia japonica. The sequence goes on along the minus strand of BCLF01000053.1, from coordinate 1,084,777 downwards.
CACAGTAGTAGGATGCATCCATTTGATAACCAAGAGGAAGGCGATAGGTTCCATTGAGCTTTGTGCCATTCTCTGGCGGGTGAAACATTGGTTTGTCCAGCAAGTCTGGGTAGCAACCGACCAGAAAGCCTTGGTCAGCACCATCCGAATTGTCACGGCCAATTTCGAGGTCATGAAGCATGCCCTTGAATACATCCATCGAAGGCTGAAAGTTAAGAAAATAACGAATATCAGTCTATTTTGTTACCATTACAGATGCCAGAGCACAGATTCAGGTGTTTTAATCATTGGTGTCTACATTGCAGATGTATAGCTTCTTGTTGAAAAAAATTATTTAGAGCCATTCCATATTAAATGAGTTTTATAGTTCTGGTGGCAAAGTGAATAATCACATCCATTTTTCAACCATGCATATCAGGAAAAGATATTTGTAGCTTATTTTCGGAAGTCAATGCATACTTCATCGTTTGGTTATTGCCCAATCGGCTAAGGACCATTTTATGCTATAATTAACAGACATAGCTATATGTGGGCGACAGAGTCAAATGAGGACATATACTCCCCTAATCCCCTGTAAAATATATAAGGAATCTGTTTTGGATAACAGAGATCAAATTAGAATATGTACTCCTAATCCACTAAAAATATATATTATCCTGGTGCCGATCACAGAGCTCGAAATCAATAAGCCATCAAGCACAGACCATTTCATCAAGCAAACTGATGCAAACTTTGAGCTATTTGGACAGATGGTATACAGAATATTAAATGCATGAATTCAGGTGATACCTTGAGCACGAAGAGCCCAGTGTGGAAGTAGCATGGATTGATGAAAACGGCACAGAACTGTCCGCATTGGAAGAGCTCGTCAGTGTTCTGGAGGAAGATGTTATCAGAGTCAATCATGACGACACGCTCATAGTCAACCAGGGTCCAGGCATAGAGCTTGTTCAATGTCAGCTTGAACCTCCTGTTGATCCCTCCAAGGTTGTTCTCATAAGGATTCCTCAGGTTATCCACTATCACCACCCTCATGCCATCCTCTTCCCTCCTGTACATTGTCCCATTTATCATTAGTATATTTTGCAGAACAAACTATTGATACTGAAATATCAGATAACTATTACGTTCAGAACTACTACTAATCGACATTAAAATAGCAAAGAAAATACATCTCAACTATGGACAACTGCCAAAGAATATTTATTATTTTCTCAGAAAATAGTGTACGACGCAACCACTGTTTTTTTTAAGGAGAAAGAGGATGGTTGACCAATGCAATTCGAAACCAGCCAGTTAACAACAGCAAGTGGCCACCAGTGGTAGCAAACCGATAGTCAAAGCTTCAGAGCCAACAAAGCACGTTAGAACAGTAAAATAATCCTAAACTGATCAGACCGCTACAAAACCGAGACCATGGATGCAGAATATCTCTGCCGCTTCATGCGAGGTCTCGACTCTGGAAACGAGTTACCACTAGTCCACTAGAGTTAGAAAAAAGCCAGGGCCTGAAGAAGCTTCGTGCCTGCACGTGGGGCCACCCCACTTCCCCATCCTGCAAACCATCAAGCTGTAAAAAAGTATATGCCCAAAACACCCCTCTTGGTCGCCGCCATCAGTTTCCCCGACGCACAACAAGAACGGAAAACGCCAGCGTTGGCGTTAGCACTTAATTAAGCACTCCCTCCGTTTATTTTTATTTTTATAGGTTATTTTAGCTCTGATCTCGAGAATTAAGAGAGTGAAAAAGTATGATGCGTAAAAAACGAGAAAAAAATAGAGATAAAAATTTATTGAAAAAAGAGAAAATATATTGAAAGGAGATAAAGATAAAGTGAGAATGATATATATTGAGAAACAAATTTTAAATATTAGAATGACTTATATTTGTGACCAGATGGAGTAGTCCTGACTGCGCCAGCCAATCAGCAATGGATGCTTGAACCTTGGGTCAACAATCGCCATACCCGCGACTAAGACAGCGGACGCGCGGCTGGGCTGGGAGGGGGAGGGGGGTTGGGGACGGCGGGGATGGCTTGGTACTCACATTGCGCGGACCCAGTCGAGGGGCACGTCGGCGGAGGCGATGAGGACGCGGTCGGCGTCGGCGCCGACCCGCGCGAGGGAGCGCATCATGACGCGCACGGCGACGTAGAACTCGTAGTCCCTGGGCGTGCCCATGTACATCATCGCGGCGTACGCGTGCCGGTGGCGCGCCGGCCCCAGCGTCTGCCGCACCTGCAGGGCCCTCCGCTGCTGCCCGACCGGCTTCTCCTCGCCGGCGCCGCCCGCCGCAGCCGCCGTGGCCACGGCCGCCGCGAGAAGAAGCCATACCACCGCCGCGAACGCTGCGATAGGACGACCCGGCCGCCCCGAGACCCGCGGCGGGCCCATCCGGCGGCTGGTGCTGCTGCTGACGACGACGACGACGAAGGCGGCGCGCGCTGATCAGCAGGACCGGTGTGCGGCCCGCCTGCTTCCGACGGCCCTATTCCACGGCAGCGCGCGCGCGCGCGAGCGTCTGGGTGCGCGAGAGATCGCACAGGGGGAGAGATGCCTTGATCCTTCTGGTTGGCAAACGAAGAATGGAGAGAGAAAGAGACAGAGAGGGGAGAGGATAAGTGAGGAGGAGAACGGGCCGGCGTTTATTTATGTGTTGTGGGAAGGCGACCGGCCGGAGCTGCAGGTGCTTTCCCCTTGTCTCGGTCCAGCCGCGTCGACCACGCGGCACACCGCACCTACGTGATTGACATGTTCGGACCCACAACCGTAGGGTCCGTTTCCAGTCTCGGCAAGGGCACTAACCGCGGGCTACAGCGAAAGGCAACGCCTCCGTCCATCCCTATCCTTGGGCCTTGGCTGCGTCGTCCTTGTGCAACGTGGAGGAAGGAAAGGAGGGTGCGTTCGGTTGGGTTGGTGGGACGGCCGCGGCCCGGACCGGACCCGTTCCCGTTCTACTCCACCTCTTCCTTGGGTCTACACGTCTTCGTTGCAAGTGGCAACTCCAGCATGGCTTGCCAGTTTGCAATGACTTCTTGTTACTATATTTAAATGCATTTGAGGTAAAGAAACAATCAATCGGGGATTGCATGATTGTCCAGTTCGACGAGGCGCAAGCAGAAGCTCCCGCCCAGGTCTCATTCTTGTGTGGCGAGTGCCGACTGGCGAAGGGTTCATTCCCTCCTGAGACAGATGGTGCTACACTGCTACGTGACCTACGTCAACGTCATCAGCAACAGGTGGGGGGCTCGTACTCCATAATCAAGTCAACCGCCCAGCGTTAATCAAGTCTCGCTCCAGCGCTAATGAAGTAGCCGCAGCAGCCAAACAGAACGCCGCACCTGATGAGCCCAGGCCCAAAAAAATTGCAGAGCGAATTCGACGTCGCCGTCATCCAAAGCGACGCCGATCACGGTGATCGATCGGATAAGAGCTGCCGGCGACGAGGTGGGTCGGGTCGGGCGGGTATCTGCTGATCAACGCAAAAGCATATGCCTATCGACATTTGTCCGCGTCATCAACGATCGTCATGTCAGGCGCCTTACAGTAATATTCCTTTTGGCGACGAGCTTTCGTGCGCCGATATCTTATTCCTGGCTGACGCGCCCGCACGTCTGGCCGGGGAACTGATTGATTATAGTGGTTTTTCGCCGCGGTGCCGCTGATGCAAGGCAGGTCCCGCGATTGGATTGGAGGGGACGGGCCCGGCCGCGCGTCTCTTCTTTTGCTCATCTCCGCCGCCAAAGGACGCCGGTGACGTGTGGTTAAGGCGAGAGCGCTGTTGGCCAAATTGTTGTTTGTATATTGGCCAGGGGACATCAGCGTCGAGTGATGATGGAAGATGCTTGCGCGAGGATCTCTCCCTTCCCTTGGTTGTCCCGGAAAAGATGCGGCTGGTTGGTCAGCGAGGAACGATTGGATGAATCCGGCAGCATTCTAGCCCGTGGTGAGGCGTGGCGTTCGTTCTAGCAGCAGCTGTCTCTTGCGGTGGCGGCACGAGAGAATTCCGCTCCGCCTAGGAGTCCCCGAGCCTGCGTGTCGCCTTGTGTATCCCACTTGCTCCCTGCCTGCCGCCGAGCCAGGTGGCTGGTGCGAGGAAAAACTCCGCCTGGCCCTACAAACCGGATGAGCCAACGTGTCTCGCGAGGGAACTCGTGCTCGCCGGCGATGATTTGCCGGTCGCCATCTGTCCTGGCTTTGGGAAGGCACCTGCGTGGCTGCGCTGCGCTGCCCCCGTCCGGTCCGCATACGGAGTATCTCACCGCTCTGACAGCGAGCGCGCACGCGATCCAGCCCGGACCGGGCGTCCGTCGCCGCGGGTGTGCTGCTTGTTCAGATTCTTTTTTTTTCCATGGGGCTACGACCGTCCGTATCCGTTCCCTTCCGCGAAAAATATCTTCGGGAGCGTTTTTTTTTTCATGGGGCTACGACCGTCCGTATCCTTTCCCTTCCGCGAAAAATATCTTCGGGAACGGGGGCACGCGTGTTTTCTCCGTCGCCTTTTCGGGTGGTGCCGCTTTGTTGACCACGTACGCCGCGCTGCTTGCACGTCATCAGGACGCGCCTCCTCGAGACGACGAAGCAACTCTTTTTTTTTTTTTTGGACGAAGACGCAACTTGCTGAACCAGTCCACACGCGGATGGATGGCAACGATGAGTAGGCGCCGATGCGAGCTTGGACGGACCTCGTCGACTTTGAATTCCGCCACTCACTCAACGGCCAGATCAAGCAAGGTTCTGTTAAGTCAGTCGTCGTGGCACGCTCGCACCTTACTGTCAGCGTCACGGGTGCACCGTGTGGTGTTCCAACGTTCCCGCGCCTTGGCTGGACACGGCCAAGTCCGCGTGCCCCGTGCCCTTTTGTGAAAACTGGACAGACAGATCGACCGATCCGTCAACTCGTTCGGTCGAGTTGGACTGTTCAGAGCTGCGCGGCTGGCCTTTGATGGCTGCTGTTTTATTTTGACCGCCATTCGGCCGATCGGACGAACAAACGTAATGTGCTCGCCCAAGTTCTCCGCCTGTACCAATCACACGACCCATGTGTCACTCATGGTCTCATGGATGGATACGCAGATAATATAGATTTTTCATATAGCTAACCAGGTCTTGATCCGTCCAGCTCCAGATAAGGCCGCAGAAAACTATCCTAGATTAGGGAAAGTTGCTCATATGAACCTTTCTGGAGCTTAAATATCAATTGGATCCTACTTCTTTCTAGCTTTTCTAGTTTAACACTAATTTTCTAACATCATTAGAAAATTCATGATTTATGAATTATTTTCTGATTAAAAATTACTGCCAGGACAAATCTCAAATATATCATATTCCAACAAAATCAGAATTTTAAATTGTGTCAAAAATTGTGAAACATCAACCATACTTGAAATGTAAGCTACCACAATAGAGGCTCAATAAGTAAATTTCTTTCAGAAAAAGATCAAATATGCTACGGTATAACTGTCTTTTTAGTCATCATTTAACACTGTCGGTGTTCTGACTCTCGGCATAATCGGAGGGAGTATCAGTGCGATCTTTGTATTCGAGGTGGTCTAATCTATAAAAGACTCGAGGTTTAACCTAGTTCGAGCCGCCGTCGAGGCGTAATACGCTACGTCCAGTGAGATTGGGTGGATCGTATGAACTCAAAAATATGAGTACATTGGCGGAAGGGTCCTTACATGGAGAGGAAGCCCTGCACTCGTGAGTGGTGTGTGTAAGAACTAGAACCGAATGAGCTATTGACTAACGCCCCGGGTACCCCTTTATACAGGGTCAGACCGGGGTTACATGGCTTAGCGCCTACAGAATTGGACGACCCCCTGACGGGTGGGGCCTCGGTCTTCTGTGAGTTTGATTCTCTGGCGTTCGCTGGCGTCGGAGCAGACGATCGGTATCCTTCGATCGTCTTTCTGTCCATCGTCGGGGAACAAAGGTGGCTTTACCAATTGGCTTTACCGCCCGGTGGGCTGCTTTACTTGTCACCAGATCGCTTTACTTGCTTTTGGATTGCTTTACCATCTTGCCTGGTTGCTTTAACATCTTCTGAGCAGCTTTACCTCCTGCTGTATGTCGTCAGAAATCTCTGCGTCCGTCAGATTTGACCGTTGGGGCGGTGACTGGCCCTCGGAGGGGCGGCCAAGCCTTGTCGTCGTCCAGTCCCGGCTTGCAATGGTCGGGCTAGTGTCTTCGAATGATTTTGACGTAAGTGTTGGAAGTGGTCGGCTTGGGTACTCTCGACCCCTGGGGTTCGGATCGTCGTACTGGTGGTTGATTCGCTTAAGTCCTCCGTGGGCTACGAGTTGGGCTGTGAGCCATAACCCATAGCTGGGCCTTTGTGAGTAGGCCGGGTCCGCAAGTATCTGAGGTATATTATCTCGACAGTAGCCCCCGACTCTTGCGCCGTTTGCAATCTTTGTTGAGGCGACGCTGGGCTCATCTTCGATAGATGTCGATGCTTGATCCTATGGGTGCGCGCGAGCGTGTTTGTAGGGCGTAGCTCCCGAGCCCTCGACCGATCCGAAGGGTCGGTCGCGGGGCTTAGTCTTCGTTTGGTATTTGGCTTTCCGTCGTTGATTCTACGGGTTCGCGCGAGCGTGCCCGTAGGGCGTACTCCCCGAGCCCCTGAGCGATCCGAAGGGTCGGTCGGGGGATAAGTTCTCGTCTTCGTCGTCGATCATCGATGGTTGATCCTACGAGTGCGCGTGAGCGCGCCATAGCGTGTAGCTCCCGAGCCTCCGAGCGATCGGTCGGCCGAGGGATAAATCTTCGTCTTCGTTGTGTGAAAATCCTACTGGTGCGCGCAAGCGCGCTCGTAGGGCATAGCATTCGAGCCTCCGAGCGATCCGAAGAGTCGGTCGGGGTATAAGTCGTCGAATTGATAGGTTTCGACCTTTAGGGTCGGTTCAAAACTGATCTTCGCCATCAGCTGAGCGTTGAGATAGATGCTAAGATTGAGCCGATAGACCAGCCTCATCTCATGATCAGCATCGCGTCTAGACTGGACTGGGCAGGCTAGCCATTTCCCATGATCAACGCTCCGGGCAAGTATCGGGTCAATCGGTTCGGCATCTGACCCTTCGTTCGCCCTGATTCGTGAGGTTCGAACTCACGGCGTTGATAATGGATGTAGGTAACAGCTCTGACGATCTTGCGGTTTCGCTGCCTCCACGTGGACGGTGGATAATGCGTCAGAGAATTGTAACCGTCAGTCGATCCGGACGGTCGAATGAAATCGATCGGACGGCCTAGAAGGCGCGACGGTTCGAGCGGGCGCGTTTTGTTGAACTGACGTTCGCCAGGCATTAACTGCCCTGGCTGGAGTGTGCAGTCGTCGCACCCGCCGGTGGAATTCTCCAAAGTTTTGCGCCGGGCCCACTTGTCGGTGAGTGGGTGTCAGAAGATCTTGGGTGCCTGACGGTTCGGGCACCCATCATGACGCGCCGTCACATCGCAGTGCCAGTTCAAATAAAAGGCCACCGCAGGCCTCCCATTCGTTCTCATCTGTTTCAAACTTCAAACTCGCACTCGCCTTCGCCTTCGTCTTCCTCGCGTCCTGCTGCTTCCATTCCTCGTCGTCGTTCTCGCTTTCGCCTTCATTGTCATGGCTGGCTCTTCCAGGAAGAAGTCCATCGCCTCTAATGCCGCCCTCGACAATTACGTTAAGGCCGGCATGCTCCCGCCGATGGAGGTCGCCCAGTGGCAGCCGGTGGCAGGGGAGCGTGTACCGGCACCAGAGCCCAACGAGACGTTCAGCTTTGCCGACTTCCACGAGCATGGGCTTTCGCTACCCAGCCCCAACTTCTTCCGCGGCCTGCTGGCCTACTACAGTGTGCGCCTCCATCACCTCAACCCAAACCCGAACTCGTAGTTTGAAGTTCTCGGAGGAGGGCCTGAATGGCACCGAGCTCGTCGCGACCTTCGTCAAACGCCGTGTCAACACCCTCCGCCTGTGCCCTTGATTGCTGTGCAACTACACCGGTCGGTTCGACGGCATGCGCGAGATGATCCATGTCGAGCTGTCGGTTCAGAACCTGGTCATGCAGCTGGGTAGGATCCTGGAGGACGAAGTGGCGGCCGAGCTGGCCAGCGGGCCGGCCCCTCTGGACACAGGCCATCAGGCGGTAAGACTGGTAAGTTGCATCGTTCTCCTTTCGTTAGTTGTTGAAGTAGAGTGTCGCGTAGCTGTCATAGGCTCATGTTCGTCTTTGTTCATGGTTGCCGCAGGAGAATATTCTGCCTTCGCCCACGCCGACCCCGGTCGTGGTCGCGGCCTCAGACATGGCTGTTGGTCCGGCTGCTCCTAGTGCTGGGCCGGCTGCTCCGAGTGCGGCATCTGGCTCGTTGTCGCCAGTCAGATCAGGGAGGTCGCCCCCGACTCCAGTTGCTGTTGCCGCCCTTTCTAGCGCGTCAACTGTCGGTGTTCTGACCACTGGTATAGTAAAATTTACGTAATTAGAGGGAGTATCGGTGCGCTCTTCGTATTCGAGTGGCCTGATCTATGAAAGACTCGAAGTTTAACCTGGTTTGGGCCGTCGTTGAGGCGAAATACCTGTAGAGATAGTATACCTCGGGTATCTACGAATCACCTTCTACAGCACGGCCCACCTGCGGCCCGTGATCCTCCAATGGCCCATCAAAAACTTTACAAAGCTGGCCCGGCCGTAGCGATCGGGAAGCCTCGCCAAGGCCCGAAGCCGAGGCGGGCGCAATCGCCCCGACCCTCAGGGGTCGGGAACCGAGCGATCGGGACCCTAGCGGTCGAGACCCGCTCGCCGACCGCAACGAAGCAATCACTACTCCAACAATCACGATGATTCAAAATTCCTAACGACGTACAGTTCTGCAGAGCAGATAAGCATTCCGAAAGATTCCGCAACTACCCGGCTAGAGGAGAAACAACCCACCAGCCGATAAAGCTGAACAGTAAAGCAACCTCTGTTCCCCCACAATGAACAAAGGTACGAACGGAGGGGCCGATCGTCTGCCCCGAACTCCAGAGAGCATGACTCACCGAAGACCGTGGCCCTACCTGTCAAAGGGTCATCCGTTTTCATAGGAGGCAAGATGCTCAAACCATGGTCCGGTCACCTCAACTTTGGTCCGGTCAAGACAACCTAGGTCCGACCCTATAAAAGGGGCACCCAGAAAGCTTTAAAAAGAGAAAGCAAGGAAGAGAAGAGAAAGGCAATACGTAGAGAAAATATACACATCACCACTTGTAAACCAACCCCACCACGGAGCTTGGGACCTTCGGATCCGTTCGGAGCCCTTTCGCATTGTACTTTCGTGTTCTTGAGATTCATACGACCGATCTATCGTCCCTGGACGTAGGGTATTACGCCTCGAGGCGGCCCGAACCAGGTTAACCTTTGAGTCTCACTTGTAGACTAGGCCATTCGATTCCGAAAACGCACGATGCCCCATCCGATCGTATAAATTTACTGTGCCGGTGTACGAAACACCGACAGTTGGCACGCCAGGTAGGGGCTTTCGGTGTGTTTTCATTCGTTGTTTCGATGGCTTCGAATTTCGCCTTAGTCGGAGATTCCTCCATCTCTCGACTGTTTTTCGGGGATTTCGCGGTTGCCATCGCTCGTGATGGTCGATCGTGGAACATACCCACTTTCGATGCTGGCCAGGCCTTCCGCTTCGGGAGCCTGGACTTCGTCGCCGACAACGGCGGTGAGCTCCACCTTCAGATCCCGCGAAAGCGGCGTTCGCCTAAACGTCGCTCGCCTCGTCGTCGTTTTCTTCGTTCCTCGCCTCATAACGCGTTGGGCCACGACCCTTCCCGTGAGTGCTTCATGTTGCATGCCAAAGCCGCAAAGGACGAAACCTCTGGTAAGGCAGCACATGACGATCCTCTTCTGCGTCATCACGCTCTCACTCCGGCGATCCGAAGGGTAAGGGTGTCGCCGCGACGAGCGGTGGTGTCCGAGCCCGAGCCCGCACTGCTTATCAGCAGATCATAGACGACGGTACGCCTGCCTTTGATACGCCTTACGAAAATCTGACGGCGGCGGCCTATGTCCTTTACGAATCTCCCGCACCCGATAATCCCGTTCTCAAAGAGACTTACGATCGTCTCCGCGTCTATCTGGATGGCGCTCTGCAACATCCCAAACTATCTCTTCGTTAGGACTCCGAGGCACACAGCTCCTATCGGCCGAGTGCCGATCGTCGAAGCCCTGCTTGCGGCCATTGCCGCGGACGGGCTGAGACTCGAAACCCGACCATCCGGTCGGCAATATCCACCACCGCTTGAGGGAGCATCGTGACGCTCGTCACACCATCGAGGCACGAAGGTATGCCAGGAGTGATCGCTACTCCAACTCCGGGCGTGACCGGTTCCCCGAGCGATGTCGACGACGACGCAGCTACGACGACGCTCGGAGCCTCAGCCCCGATGACGTCGGACCCCGAGCGTTCGAGGCCCGCATCCGAAGAGCCGGCTTCCCCGACAAGTTCCACGCTCCAACCAACATCATTCGGCTGAGCTTGTTCACGCCTGGAACATCAAAAATTTACGTCGTTTTTACGCATAATAAAGCTATTCAAATCTCTATGCATCTCATTTATATCTTATCCACTAACTGTGTCTTTGGTAGTGCAATGCAGTCAGCTCACCTACACTCCTCTGCCCGGAGGCTGTCATAGGAGTCCCACCCGAGGATCGGAGCGACCAACCCGAGGATCGTAAGGCCCTGTGCCTCGTTAGCCTAAACTAAGGTCCCGCACCTTAGTCCCGAAAGGACTCCGCGTCCTGGCGATTGGCTCTATACCTCGCCATTGCTAAGGCTCGATGCCTACCACGTTTCCTCGGGGATCGACCCCCCGGCTCGTGACTCGGTGCACGAGTGACTCGGCCTGACTCTCGTGGACTATCAGCATTTTCGTTCAAAGCAATCCTCGCGGCTAACGGTCCGACCCGGTGTCGGTGACGCTCTACGGTCCGAGCTCGACACTCGACCCTACGAGCTATACCCGACCCAGTCGTCTGACCAACACCCAATGGAACGCAAAGAACAATGTGAAACGCTTGACGTTAGAAAGAGTCGGAAATATAAACAGCCTCACGAGCAAGTGAAGTTCACAGATATCACTACAAGCTGCATGCAAGAACATCTAAAGGCGAGGCAGGCGGCCGAAGCCCTCCTTCATCAGGGTCGACCGGAGAAACCAGCTGATGATCTCCTGCGCCTGAGGCTTGGAGTCCTCAAAAAGTTTCGCCGACGCCTCACCCGACGTCTCCGGGGCGAAACCCTCGGCAATGCGCCCGAGGTTGGCGTCAGGATAGTGGGACCGAAGGTGCCCCAGCGTCAACGACGCTCTGTCCCGTAGAGCGACGAGCAACTCGGTGCGGATCAGCCCCGGCAGCATCTCCAACACACGGGATGCCCGCTCCACCGACACGCTCGCGTCCCGAGTGTCGTCGAACACTTGGTGCACCAGCGTCCGGACCGACGACAGCAGCCTCCGGAGCTCCACAACCACGCCTGCACCTCAAAATTTCAAGAACCAACCTTCCTAATAAACTAACAAGTCCACTTGTTACTTACCCTCGTGATCCTTCTGTGCAGCCTCGGTGGCCGACCGCTCATTGGCCAGGTCCTGTTGAAGCTGAGCCGTCGACGCCTCAAGCGAAGCAGACAGCTTCTACAGCTTCTCCAGTTCCACCATGTAGTTCCTCACCTCGGCCTCAACACGCCGAGGCGAGCCTCTGAAGTATCACGGCTTTCCAGGGCAAGGCGACATAGCTCCTCCGATCGCTCCAACGCGCCGTCGGCCGCCTCCTTGGCCTCCTCGGCCAAGCGTGTCCGGTCCTTCAGCTCTTGGATTTCCCGGGCGCTACGGCTGAAGCATTCGGCAGAGCAGCCGAAGCAGCCGGCAAAACGGTCGGAGCGGTCAGCACCGCGACCGACACTGCCAGGGTAACAGCCACCGCGGCCAGGACAGTCAGCGCGGTCACGAGCGTCAAAGGAGACGCCGGCCCAATCAAAGGTCCGACGATGGCAGTACTAGGGCCGACGCCTTGATCCGGGCATCCAGTGCCCAGTACAGCCAGGACGCCAACTTCTTCAGCCGGCACCACCACAGACGCCAGCGCATATGACGGAGGAACGCCCTCCTACAAAACACAGATAAGCATTCCGATCTCGTCAATACCTTTATCACATATCAAACTAACAAATGCAGGCAAAATGACTTACCAGCCGATCCGCCTGATGCTCAGCATCCAGAGGGGCCAGTCCTCTGCCCGCGTCAGCGAGAGCGTCACCCTTCAGGGGGCACGAAAGGCGTTGCCTCACGCCGTTCTCCGACAGCTCCGGGGTCATCTGTCAGCGGGTAAGAAAGCTACGCGGCATTAACGCGCAGTTAATGCCTGGCAACCGTAACTCCGATAGGACCTGCGCGACGCGAACCGTCGCGCATTCTTGGCCGCACGATAGGCCGATCCAACCGTCCGGAGCGACCGGCGGTTACAATTCCTAGACGTCGCATCCGCCGTCCACCTGGAGGCGGCGGAGCCGTCCGATCATTGGGACCGTGACAAACGATCCGTTACTAACGCCGTGAACCGATTCACGGGTCGGGACAAGCGAGAGGTCGGGCGAGCCTTCAACCGGCCCGACATCTGTCTAGGACGCTGATCGTGAGAAGACTGGCCCGACCGGTCCAACCTAGGCGTTATGCCGATCATGAGCAGAGGCCGGCCAGACCGGTCCAATCTAGACATTTTTTCTGGCACCAGGCTAATGACGAAAATTAGCTTCCGACCGACCTCTGGAGTCGGGAATTGCCTCCACGACGCTTCAGCCCACGACCGACCCTTCGGATCGCTCGAGGGCTCGGGGCCCACGGCCTACAGGTGCACTCGCGCGCCCTCGTAGGATCAACCATGTAATGGTTGGCACGACGCTTCAGCCCACGACCGATCCTTCGTATCGCTCGGAGGCTCGGGGGCTATGCCCTACGGGAGCGCTCGCGCGCCCCCGTAGGATCAACCATCAACGAGTAATGGTCGGCACGACGCTTCAGCCCACGACCGACCCTTCGGATTGCTCGGGGGCTACGCTCTACGGGCGCGCTCGCGCGCCCCCGTAGGATCAATCATCAATGAGTAATGGTCGGCATGGCGCTTCAGCCCACGATCGACCCTTCGAATCGCTCGGGGGCTACGCTCTACGAACGCGCTCGCGCGGTCTCGTAGGATCCGAACAAGCTGCGAAGACGGACAGCCCAGCGCCGGCTCAACAGAGGTTGCAAACGGCGCAGGGCTCGGAGGCTACTGTCGGGATAGTATACCCCGGGTATCTACGAATCACCTTCTACAGCACGGGCCACCTGCGGCCTGCGATCCTCCAACGGCCCATCAAAAACTTCACAAAGCTGGCCTGGCTGCAGCGGTCGGGAAGCCTCGCCAAGGCTCGAAGCCGAGGCGGACGCAATCGCCTCGACCCTCAGGGGTCGGGACCCGAGCGATCGGAACCCTAACGGTCAGGACCCGCTCGTCGACCGCAACGAAGCAATCACTACTTCAACAATCACGATGATTTAAAATTCCTAACGACGTACAGTTCTGCAGAGAAGATAAGCATTCCGAAAGATTTCACAACTACCCGGCTGGAGGAGAAACAACCCACCAGGCGATAAAGCTGAACAATAAAGCAACCTCTGTTCTCCCGCAGTGAACAAAGGTACGAACGGAGGGCGCCGATCGTCTGTCCCGAACGCTAGAGAGCATGACTTACTGAAGACCGTGGCCCCACCTGTCAAGAGGTCATCCGTTTTCGTAGGCGGCAAGATGCTCAAACCATGATCTGGTCACCTCAACCATGATCCGGTTAAGACAACCCAGGTCCGACCCTATAAAAGGGGCACCTAGAAAGCTTTAAAAAGAGAGAGCAAGGAAGAGAAGAGAAAGGCAATACGTAGAGAAAAGATACACATCACCACTTGTAAACCACCTCCACCACGCGAGCTTGGGACTCTCAGATCTGTCTGAAGCCCTTCCGCATTGTACTTTCGTGTTCTTGAGATTCATACGACCGATCTCTCATCTCTGGACGTAGGGTATTACGCCTCGAAGCGGCTCGAACCAGGTTAACCTTTGAGTCTCGCTTGTAGACTAGGCCATTCGATTCCGAAAACACACGATCTCCCGTCCGATCGTATAAATTTACTGTGCCGATGTATGAAACACCGACAATACCTTACGTCTAGAGAGAGTGGGTGGATCGTATGAATTCAAGAACACGAGTACAATGGCGGAAGGGTTCTTACACGGAGTGGAACCCCTGCGCTCGTGAGTGGTGTGTGTAAGAATTAGAACTGAATGACCTGTCGACTAACGCCCCCGGTACCCCTTTATATAGGGTCGGACCGGAGTTACATGCCTTGGCGCCTACGGAATTGGACAACCCCCTAACAGGTGAGGCCGCGGTCTTCTGTGAGTTTGATTCTCTGAGCAGACGGTTGGCATTCTTCGATCGTCTTTTTGTCCATCGTCGAAGAACAAAGGTGGCTTTACCGATTGGATTTACCCCGACAGTTGCTTTACTTGCCGCCGAATCGCTTTACATGCTTTTAGATTGCTTTAGCGCCTTGTCTGGATGCTTTACCGTCTTTTGAGTAGCTTTATCTCTTGCTATACATCGTCAGGAATCTCTGCGTCTGTCAGATTTGATCGTTGGGGCGGCAGCCGGCCCTCAGAGGGGCGGCCAAGCCTTGTCGTCTTCCGGTCCCGACCTGCGATGGTTGGGCCCATGTCTTCGAATGATTTTGACGTAAGTGTTGGAAGCGGTCGGCTTAGGTACTCTCGACCCCTGAGGGTTGAATCATCGTCCTAGTGGTTGATTTGCTTAAGTCTTTCGTAGGCCGCGAGTTGGGCCGTGAGCCGTAACCCACAGCTAGGCCTTCGTGGGTAGGCTGGGTCCGCAAGTACTCGGAGTATATTATCTCGACAAACACCATAACTTGAATTGACGATATAGGGTCATTTCGGATCTTTATTTTAATAAAAAGAGTCTAATTAACAGTTTCACCTAAAAACTGGATCAACCGAGCAAATGCCCCAACTTTATAGCCTTGCTGCTGTGAACGCAGTTAAGGAGCTGTTTGTTTCAGATTATAATCCACTTAGATTATATAATCTAGAATAAATAATCTAGTTGGAAAACAAACAAGTAGATTATTTATCTGGCTCAAATGAGATTATTTCAGATTATTTGCTATAAAATACTCACTATACATGCATCTTTCATCAAAATTACCCTCTATGTCATTCTACTATTCAGCCGTATACTTCACTATTTATGATACTTTATTATTTCATCTTAATATAAATAAAAAATAATAATCTGACTAATAATCTAAACTCCCAAACAAGTAGACATCTATATTATAATCTTTAAAATATAATCTAAATTATATAATTTAAATTATATAATCTACTAGAGAAACAAACAGAGCGTAAGTAATCTTGCAAATGGCCCGGTTAACTAATCAAACCTTGCAGACGTCCAGCAAAGCTGGGTCTCAGGTCGTCAAAAACATTATCACGCCGAGACGTCTTAGCTTGCAGAGCCTGGTGGGAGAAAAGAGGACTGGTTTCATATTTTGTTGTCATGATAGTAATACTAAAAATGGAAAATGATTATTAACAAAAAAAATCGGATCTCTACACCATATTGGACTGAACTGGGTGGACAGTTGATTCTTTTAAGGGCCCATTTCAGCCCAGGTCTTATTCATTGGTTAATGGACTGTTCAAAGGTAGGATTGGGTGGACATTGTTTAAGGGCCCAAAATGAATTCACTGGTTAATGGGCTAGACCAGGTGATGTTATTTTTTTTTAAGTTTTCCTTTTTGTATTTTCATCTTCTTTCTTTCGTTTTTGAAAAGAAATGTTTTACTACATGCGACATCGTCATCTTCTTCTACTACAACGTCCAATGTGACACATAATCCTAGATTTCAGATAGGTAGAATACGCACGTAGCCACAAGTTTATTTTTTGGAGAATAGGTAGAACATACCCTCAAATATCTCACCTAAAAACGCTGGTTTCTCTCTCCCAACGTTGACACCTCTCTTGCTCTTCTTCTCCAGCGTGCGTGTGTGAGGGTGAAACGAAAAGAAATGGCAGCCTGTTGCTGTGACGTACGAGCACTCTACGCTCTAGGAATGGATGCCCTCTCCCTTTCTCCCACCAAACGCCACCGTTTCATTTCTCCAACACACATCCTTTTCACGTGTACTCCTATACAAAAACATATCGGTCAAAAGGAAATTTCCATCGACATTGTATGAGAATGCATAAGCTTAAATCAGTGCATATCAATGGCTATACATACGATCGAAGTGACAAATGAACTTTGCCAGTCGTGAACTATTCGCCCAGACTTTGATCAAAATACAAAGACGTTTGAGTTACAGAAATGTCAAATTGTTAGCATCTAATCGAAAGAACAAATACCATTCAGTTCTTCTATCATGTCAAGAGAGCGACATGCCCCCGCAAAAACACTAATTTCTCTCCACGATTGAACACGACAGCGCAACCTCTTACAAGTACAGCTCTTAAGCCTTCTTATATCTCTCTCGGGCCAGTGCGCGGTTCATGGATCCTCCTCTCCTTGAGTATTTTTAGGCCGCCTGAACAATGCACTGATATAGCAAGATCATCGAAGCATATATTTATTAATTTATTTATTTTAATTATTATTATATATCCATTGATATTTATCGTCCATGGATTCTTACGGCGGTGGCGGCGGCGGCACTCCTCGGCCGCGGACGGCGGCGGCGTCGTGGCGCCATCAATCATGCGCGGCGGCCACGGCCTCCCGCGCCGGCTCCGGCGCCTTCGTGTACGAAGGCATGCGCGCCTCGCCGCTCTCCCCGTCCACGGCCAACTTCAGGCGGTCCCTCCGCAAGGCGGCCTCCTTCGCCCACAAGAAGCCGCCCCACTGCGCCGACGGCGCGGCGAACGCGCTCCCGCCGCGGCGCGCGATGAGCTTCAAGGAAAACAACAGCGGCGCCGCCACGGACGTCCTCCCGACGTCTCCGCGCCGGTCGGAGTCGATCACTAGGCGGCGGCGTAGCACCAGCGGGTCAGAGGACGCGGCCGGGAGGGGCGCGCTGCGGGATATGATGGCTGCGAGCAGGAAGGAGGAGCCGGAGAAGGAGGAGGCTGCGCACCGCCTGCGCGTGCTGACGGGGCGGCTGCTGCAGTGGCGGTTCGCCAACGCGCGCATGGAGAAGGCCATGGCCCGCGCCACCTCCGCCGCCGAGGTGAGACCATTCACGCGAAGAAGTTTCTTTCCTAGTACTATTTTTGGATATTTGAATTTGAATTTTTGAGCGACATATTTCTTCCATGGCGCGCCGGCCGGCGCTTGCGTGCACGCAGAACAAGCTATTCTACACGTGGCTGCGCGTGGCGGAGCTGCGCAACATCCAGGCGGCGAAGCGCATCGTGGCGCAGCGGCGGCGGCAGAAGCTGAAGCTGGCCAGGCTGCTCCGCCCGCAGCTCCCCCTGCTGGCGTCGTGGGAGCCCCTCGCCAAGCCGCACGACGACGCCACCACCGACCTCGGCCGCGTCCTCGCCACCGCGTGCACCAACGTCCCTTTTGCTGCCGGCGCGCAGGTACGAGATCGACATCACATCCGAATGCCACACAGGCGTGAGGCGTCGTCACACTTCCACTGACGTCCGTAAGCACAGGCCGACCTGGAGTCATTCCGGGAGATCATGTTCTTCTGCGTGGACACCGTCGACAAGATCAAAGCCATCACCGACACGTTCTACGCCACGGTACGCGCGCAAGCCCCCCTCCGCTCACCCAGGTCGATGGCTGACGTTCGCGCTCCTGTGCAGACAGGCGCGACAAGCAGCGCGATCGGCGAGCTCGCGCGGACGATTCAGCAGGAGATGGAGTGCCTGGAGGAGGCCACGCGGCTGTCGAGCATCGTCGCGAGCTTGCAGGTGGGTGCGCCGTCGGTTTTCGTTCCCGGCGCTATGTGCTGCGCCGTGTAACCTTTGTCAATGGATTGTGAGACACACAAAAGCTTTTCTTAGTCGCGCTACTAGTTGCTCCCGAATTCGCAGCTACCAGTACTTGTTCTTAACTCACACTGAGACAGAGACGTTACAGGCGACCCGAAGCAGGTTGCAACCAGGCTTGGTTGCAACAGCTACGAACTTTACATGTGCGACTGATGTGTCGCATTGCTATTTTCTTCCTCGTGCAGATCCAAGAGGCGAGCCTCCGGGCGAACCTGATGCAGGCGAAGCAGAGGCACGATCTGGGCGCTCCGATGCCTGCGGCTTCTTCTGGTTGGTGTTATTGATTCAGACCAGAGACGGGAGGCGAGCAGAGAACTACTAGCCCGCCACAAATTAATTTAAAAGCGTTAAGATTCGAGGCTTGTTGTGTTCATCGTGAAAGGGAGCCAGCTAGCTTATCCGATGACGTGTGGTTAAATGCGTGTTTGTGTGAAATAAGTTTTTTTAGGGATGTTTGTGTGCAATAAGTTACAAAAGTGCTGCGAGTTGATGGTGAACAGAGATGCACCGTGCACTTGCTTGAGGTATTTTGGTTATTTATCTCCTTTCAGTGGATTAGCAAACCGTGCGACTGAAATAAGGTTGTTTGTCATATCTCCCGTCGTGTTTTGGTACTTGCGGGTAATTGTCTTGACATGTTGAATCAAATAAACATACGCTGACTATTTATTCGAATTAACACTGCAACCTTACAATTGTTAAAGCATCTATTTCTAGGAAACAGAAAAAAAATAAAAAAAAACCTAACACTTCAATCTATTGCACGAGCCAGATTACGAGAACGTGGTGGCGGAACGAGACTCTCAGACGGCTGAAGCAGAGACGTAGCAGCTGAAGGCAAGCAGCGCCGTCGTCATGGTCAGGGCCGCCATGTACAGCGCCCGGTCGAAACAGCTGCCAGCTCTTATCGCCTCCTTGTCTTCAGACTGACACATCAGGTTGCTGCCGGTGGCGCCGACGTCCTTGGTCGCCGCTGCCTTTGTTTTCTTTTTCGAGCGGGCCTTTGCTTTCTCATCTTTAGGAGCGGCGACCGCCTCGCCGTCGGCCACGACCGCCGGCTCCTCCACGACCTTATTTGCTTTCTTGTTCACCTTGGATTTGTTTGAGAATAGCATCCATACACGTGATATTACTTCTTACTCACCATATTTATAGAAAATAAAATGTTATGCATATAACCATACCAACTAAAAATTCAAAACTTTCAAGTGCAGCAACCAAACTTTGAGCATCACTTACTGCATTAGCATCATGGTCATCATAAACAGACTTCTCTAATGCTTTCAAAGTTGATCTTTTTTGAGGAGCTTGGTATCTGACAGCTTTAACACTTTTTATTCGACTCTCTCATCGAGTATTTGACAAAGATTTGACAGTAAAGTTTTGAACATTATCAAGCAAAATCTTCCACCTTTTAGTAGAACGTGAAAACAATACATATATTCGTTGGACAACACCGAAAAATGAAATAGCACTACAGCAAGATTGTGCCATGTCGAAAGTGTGAGATTTAAACTATGACAAGCACATGGCATATATAACGCTCTTGGATTAATTTCAAGTTTCCCCTTCATATTTGTACCATTGTCATAACCTTGACCTCTTGCATTGGCAACATCTAAATCAAGAGAGCCTAATGCATCAATCAATGTATTAAAAAGCCCCAATCCTAATGTGTCATCCACCTTCAAGAACTCTAGAAAGAATTCCTCTACTTTAGAAGTGTTATTTGAGTTATTGACACAACGCACAATTAGTGTCATTTGTTCTTCATGGCTCACATCTGGAGTACAATCCAATATTACAGAAAAATATTTTGCCTTCTTAATGATTTTTAAGAAAGAATTTCTCACAGCAGCAGCAAGAAGAGAAATTAACTCATTTTGAATATTGTGGCCAAGATAATGATGGTGAATCTCATTGTTTATAATGTGCCTAATGTGCTCTTGCATCACTGGATCAAATTCTGCAATCATTTCAATGGTACCTAAGAAGTTACCATTGTTGTTTTGATATACTTTCTCATTTGATCCACGAAAAGGTAAATTATATTTACCAAGAAATTTTGCAACAGCAACTATTCTTACTAAAACTTGCCTCCATCGCTCTTTTTCTGTTGTAATTCCGCTGTGCAATTCATCATCTATTGTTTTATTTTTTTTGTAGCCTCAACCTTAGTTCATTCCAGGAGTTCATATTTACTATATGTTCAGCACTGTTCTCATGTGTTCTGAGTCTATCACTGAGATGCTTCCAGTCCCGTAATCTATGAGTTGCTAACAAACATTTACTCTGATTTGATTTGAACAATTTGCAGCAAAAACAATAAACTTTGTCCACATGCTTAGAGTAAACCAGCCATTTTCTATCAACCTCTTCACCATTATATAATTTTCGAGAGTAGTAAGAATATGAAAAGTATCGATTAGCACTATCCACAAGAAATTACAAATTGTATTCTCTCACTGGCCCTTTCTCAACTAAAAGATCTCTTGCCTTATTATCAAGACTATCCCATACTCTAGGATCATATATGGATAAAAGTGATGGTGAAGAGTCCTGTTCAGCATTATTTGTATTTTCCAAATGAGATGAATGCTGAAAATTATCCTGATATCTACCATTGTTGTTATTATTTTCAGCATTTAAATTTTCATGTCCCCTAGTAGTAGCATTCTCTAGCATCAATGGTTGAGTATCTCTTTCCTCGTTACTGAAATCTTCAAACTCAAGATTTTCACTTGGAACAGCACTATTTGAAAAGAACTTACGGATAGCTCCCTTTTGTGATTCAATAATCTGATCTTCTTGTTTTCTTTTCCTCCGTTTTGCGGCACCAGATAAATGTTTTTTTGGCAACATGTTTTCTCCAACCTATATTCAGTTAATTAGAAATGTAGGGCCAATGCAGACAAAGTAAATAAGAAAAAAAAATAAACAATCAATGAGCAAGATTTGTGTTTACCTCTTTCTCTATGAGCACTAAGCAGCTAAGCCACTGATCCCCGAGAGAGCCTAAACCATCCGTAGCAGCAGCCAGCAGGAACAGATTAATAGAAATGGAGAATCGGTTCCGGCATTGGAGAGAATGGAGAGTGCAAAAGCAGCAACGTAGACGACGAACTGGAGACTCAATGCTCAATCATGCGGAGGTGCCGAAGGACCAAACTGTAGCTTACTATCGTCGCTAAAAGTGCAGAAGGAATAAACAGACGAGTAGAGGAAGAAGCAGAGAACCACGGAGATTTTTTCAGTTGCCACCAACCGACCATCAACATTACTGCCCAGCGCCATTACTACCTCCATTTGCCTGTCCACTAACCTCAACCAGCACGCAACAACCAACAAACCAGAGAGAAAGCCTTCGATAGAGATTTTTTTTTCTGTTGCCTTACTAGTACTATTATATGTACATATGTATAATTTTTTGGGCCCCTCTTTTCACCGGGCCTGGGCGGTTGCCCTCATCGCCCCGGCCCAGAGCCGGCGCTGCCCACCGTTACGCTGTTGCACCGGCACGTACGTCTCGTAACGCACGTACTAGATCAGACCCGTGCCATGCCGCCGTGCGTGCGTCTCAGGTCCGAGTCTATCGACCACAGTTCCTCCCCACTGATATTGTGGCATTCTAAGAGCGTGTTTGGTTGCTAAACATATCTAATCTGACGGAACACACTCATAGCAGTTTGAGGTCGGGCCCAACGGGGAACTGGGGATGACGCTGAAAACTTTGCCGGCCCTGATGTGCTACGAAAAATTGAGGTGCAATTCACGATTAGAGGATATAAATTCAAATTTGTAAAGAAAGAAGAGGAGTGGTGCATTCAAATTCAAATTGGAATGGTGAATTCAGATATGGAATGGAGAAGTACAGTAACCCGGACAACTTGAACTTGGATACCGTACCCTCCCAAATGCAAAGAAAGCTACTAATATGCTAGACTGACAACTACATGCTAGTTATTGAGGAAAACAATTACTAAATGCTAGTTGAAACAGAGCAAGGCGATGACCTACAACTTGAAAACACTGACGGCATAATCTGCTTATTACCAATCCTCCCATGCATGCACGTTAGCAACGAGCGCAAATTTGAGACGTGATTTACTCGCACTTGAAGCCCGTGGGAACGCCCTTGCCGCAGAAGTTGAGGACGAGACTGAGGTTGATGGGAATGTTGAGGTTGAGCCCCAGCACGTTAGCCTTGATGGCGGTGCACAGGCACACGGCGGCGTCCAGTTCCACGAGCCCGTTCAGCAGCGGGCAGCACGGCTCGTTCTTCGGCACGCCGGCCTTCGCCTTGATCAGGTCCAGCACGTTGGCGCACACGCCAAGCTTCAGTGCGTCGGTCGGGCAGTGGCCGTACCACCCGGACGTCCCGCCGTTGGAACCGCCGCTGCCGCCGCCGCCGATGGGCCCGATGCCACCTCCGCCGCCACCGATGGGTCCGATGCCACCGCCGTTGCCGCCACCGATGGGTCCGATGCCGATGCCACCGCCGCTGCCGCCGCCGTTGCCGTAGCCACCGTTGTTCCCTCCGCTTCCGCTGCCTCCGTTGTTCCCTCCACTGCCATAGCCGCCGTTGTTCCCTCCGCCATTGCCTCCCCAGCCGCCACCGCTGCTGCCGCCACCCGGACTGCCATGGCCGTGGTTGCCGCCACCGTGGTTTCCTCTGTGGCCGCCGTTGTTGTTGCCCGGGCCGCAGTATGGGCAGGCACTGGTCACCCCAACGAGCAGGAGGTTAAGGGCAAGGAAGAGGGCCGCCTTGGACGCCATTGGTCACGAGCAGCCAAAGGCAGGCACGCACACACTGCGCGGCAGCTGCAAATGTGCACCTCCCAGTGGTGGTGGAGGAGCTCGCTGCACCGGTTGGCTTTATAAAGATCTCGCGCAGTGCTCCTACTAACCAATGGGCGTCGAAATTTGCAGAAGGGTACAAAGATGGAGCAACAATGGCGATACTCTCAGGGAGACGAGCCGCATCGGACAAGAAGCCGTGACTGGATAACACATGCACGCACGGGCAGAAATGGCCGTCAACCCGTGGGCTCTGGCCGGCTAGCTGGACCTTGGTTTGCAGGCACCGCCGACCGGGGATCAAGTAAGATTGACAGCCGCGTCATTTGGAGGAGCGCGTCTCGGGTTAGGTTATTGACACGAGCTCTTCTGCATGCTTACAGCACGACAGAGATCCGCACATGAGGTTGCAGCCGACCGGATTGGCTTGCAAGGTCACGGGTTGGGTATAGGTTTCCGGAGCTGTGTTGTACACTTGTACTAGTAGCTGTATGGATTCACAGGGACGGTGCTCGCCTGTCAGAAGGGCAGCTAGCTTAGATCCGCGTGATCTTTATCTTGATGCTCAGCTCGTCACTTTGCGTTTCCAGTGGTCACTTGTGTGCCGACATCGCATACTCTTACAATAGGCACGACGACCTTGCTCAGTTCACACTTCACAGTACAAGACATGGGAGGGGTCCCGGCCAGACCAATGGCTGCTAGCTGAAGATAGCCTTTTTCATTCAGAATAATACGTAGCAGTAGATGCTAACGTACGTACAGGCCTAGCTTGCGAGAGCTGCCATGGAAAAACATGGAAGGTGGCGATAGGAAATCAAGTTGTACTAGTAGCATAATAGCATTAGTAGTCATTAACCAAAGCTTATTACTCATTGTGGATGTTAGCCCAAAAGCTTTGTCATTCTGAGCTACTCCCTCCGGTTCCATATTTTTTTGATGTTTTAGACAATAATACGGTCTCTAAAATGCAATTTGACTTTTATTTTTTCATAAGTTTTTGTTTAAAAATTACTTTTATGAAAGAATTTTTAAAGACAAATTTATTCATCTAGTTTTTATTTTTTTTAAACTTAACCATCTTAAAGTTATTTTTAAAATATGTTTCCAATATTTGACTCAAAACATGTCCAAAATCTCAAGAATAATGGTACCAGATGGAGCACGATGGAAGCTGACCGGCCTGGTGACAAGAAAGTACTTTGGGAGATGGAAAATTTTGAGACTATATACGACAAGGGTTAGGGATGAAAACAAGATGGGAAAATCCCGTCCCAATTATCGCAGATGGTATATCGTATATGACTGGTATATGACTGATTTTTTTGTTCGTTTTTATTTTCGAAACTGGTAAACAGGAACGGGATGAAAATGAAAAAATAAAATGGTATATGAGATCGAAAATGGGTGGGCCATTTTCCTACCCATTTAGTCGATATCCCATTTTTAAACGGGATATTCTTATTTTTTATTCAATTAAAATGTATACGAGAATCCAGCCCATGAGGTGACAAGCCTAGTAGAGAAAAGCAAGCCCACCCACGCAGCGTACATAAGCTATAGAGTCCACCGCATGTTACGGAATATTTATTAAATATTAACTAGAAAGAATATAAATTTAGTTCAATTTTAATCCAATTTTATTTATTTTTAAATTTATTTTTTCGACTCATTTTCATCCCTAACAACCGGTTTCCAGTCTCCATTCCACTCCAATCCACGCCGCTGGCAGAGGTTGACGCGCGCAGCCACCAGGCCCGCCGGCCAGCAGATCCAAGCCGCTCTGCGCGCTCGCCGCGACTCCATAGGCATGCTGCTTGTGCGCTCGCTGGTCCGCCGTGATGCACAGGCAGGGTTTGTGCGACCTGACATCGAGCCATCGAGGTCCCCAGGGCGGACAGGTGTTGAAAATTGATAGGAACTAGCTTGTGAGTATATGATTTGTTACCTCCGTGCTTTTCCCCTTCAGTGACATAGGAAGCTTAGTGCAGTATCCAATTTGTGGCATCGCAAGTTAGTTATTGTATTTGATTTGCTTCTTGTTTTAGACCAAAGGCACCTGCTTGGCCCTGCTTTATATAAAGCAAAAGAGAGTAGCAATCTTGTTCAGCTGGGGACTCCAGCATACATGAAGCATACCAAAGTCATTACAACTCACTCAAACTAAGTTCACTCAAAAACTAACATAACAAAAGTTCTCCGATCACAAAATACTACTCCCTCCGTTTTCGAATGATTGACACTGTTGACTTTAGACATCAACTTTGACTATTTTTCTTATTTAAAAAAGTTTAATAAATATTATATATTTTGTTATAATTTGCTTTATTATCAAAATAGTTAAAACTTTGAATTATAATTTTACATATTTGAATTAATTTTCTGAATAAGACGAATGGTCAAAATTGATATCTAAAGTGAACCGTGTCAATAATTTGAAAACGGAGTAATCACAAGCATCCAACACCAGCTGAAAACTTCACCATCCAGACGTGCCATGTAGACATCCAAAGACTCGATCAGCCTTGTCATCCAATCCCAACATCATCCGTATTCTTTGACAATTTGTTTCCTATCTTCTCAATCAGACCTTTCCCTATTTTCGTCGTAGTTGATTTGCTTCCTTGTTCCAAATGTTCCTGTGCGAAAACTGGAGTCTATTCCCATCTTTGTGTCCGTAGGATAAGCTTAAGCAGTGATCATATATAGGAAAAGGTCTGATAATTTATACTAATCATTGTCAGATAAAGTTCTCTTGTTGGTGCTAGCTAGATATACAAATTTTGTTAGTGGTAGCTGTCAACATCTTTAGAGGAAAAGGAATCAGCTTTTACCTGCTCCTAACAAAGCATAGCATTTGGCCATGCTTCTAGATGTATTCCATCAGCTTCAGGTTTTCTTCAGGGGTTCAAGGACCCTTCTTGAAGCCATCATGTGCACATGTTATTTGAGTCAAAAATATTTCTCCTGATATTAGTAGTGATCCCAACCTAAATTACCGATTCCGACCGAAACCAATGTATTACCGTTCGAATTATTTTATTTTTTAGTTCTTGGTAATTTCCTAATTATTTTGTTACCATCTTTCCTATTTTTATTTTTGTCCAGTAAATAAAATCTGAAAAATGAAAAATTTATGGTTTGCCCGACTGTTCCAGTTCGTTGTCATGCATACATTCCGAAGTGCTTGGAACAGGTGCTTTAAAACAGAGGACCATAAAGCTGTGTCCAAAAACTCTGATCTGCATTGTAAAAGGGTTTTTTTTATACTCCCTCCGTTCTTTAATTGATGTCGTCATTGACTTTTAAATTCAATTTTGACTATTCGTTTTATTTAAAAATTTTTGATACATTGCATATATTTTGATCTAATTATTTGAATCACAACTTAAAATTTAACATATTTAAATAAATTTTTTAAATAAAAATAAATAATTAAAATTAATTGTATAAGTCAATGACGACAATAATACATGACCCATAGCTATAGGACCATGAGTAAGACGACGGTTAGACAATCGTCCTTGGGTCTTACCGTATTGGGACATGCCAACCCACGACATGTACCAGCTGGTCCAACCATTTGCTTTACAATCTTCTCAATAATTCATTTCATGAGTACGGCACCGGCCATCCTATGACAGCAATATGGTGTGGTCACTTTTATCATGAATTATGATAACACGCTGGTTTTTGAAAAAAAAGAAAAAATACAAAAAATGTTTACATATACTACATCATTACCTAGGGCTCTTTTGGTAGAGTTCTAGCTCCTGATTCTCAGCCAGAATAAAAGTTCTGCCAAACACTGTTTTATGAGAAGTGCTTTCATCTGATTCTGTGAATTTTATAAAGTGATTCTTTGAAATTAACTAAAGGGTGGGAGCTGAAAAAATCTCTTCTTTTCTGATTATGTGGAGTGATTCTCTATCCTAATTCTAAAAGTTTATCTTAGTAAATCAAAGAGAATTATTTTTAACCACAGAATCACTTCACAAGAGAATCAAAAGAAAATCTAAAGAATCAGTAGCTATGAGCCTCTACCAAAGAGGCCCCCACTTAAGACATTCCTTATGAGACATTGAAAAAGCTCTCGATCCCTTCTCAGACACTTAAAAAAAAGATGATTTTGCTTTGTATGTCCTCGTTTCCTCGTTTGAAATTTCCTTTCCCTCTATGCCATTCCCAGGGGATCTTTTTTTACCTTTTAGAGATTTTTTTTCCTTGGGTAAAGGCTATTTCCATTGCTTCAATATCGGTGCCAATTTTTTCTGGTGACAGACCATATTGCGATGAACAATTTTTTGTCATTAGGTCCACTGCAAATTTAGCATGTATTATGAATTAAACTTTTCACACAAATTCAACTTATCTTAATCTTTAATAAGTGTGTTAAAGAACTCGATAATATTTTAAAAAATCTTCATAGTTCTCTTTTGTGATATACTCCATCCAATTTTAAAACATTAACACTCTTGACTTCTAACAGTATTTTGACATTCGTCTTATTTAAAAAGGTATTATAAATATAATATATATTATTATAATTTACTTTATAATTAGTCGTATTTTTAAATATGATTAATAATTTTACATATTTGAACAACTTTTTTAACAAAACAAATCGTCAAAGTTGATTTTAGACGTCAATGGTGTCAATAGTATGTTTTAAATATTAGTTGCAGGTTTATCTTTAATTGAAAAAATATTTCAAAGTTTTTTCTACCATAAGTGGCAAATAAGGAAAAGTAAATGTGATTTTTTTAATGGTTCACATGGATCTGTTCCACCTACAGTACTCCTGCCGATAGCTGCAACAATTAGCATGAGGTGACCAGTTGCCTACAGGTCACGGTCGACAATTAGCATGAAGTGACCAGTTGCCTACAGGTCACGGTCGACAAAATTGGTAGAGGTATTGTGACAACCACACGGTATGGAGTTCCAACCGCGTTTTTTCTAACTTTTTTATAAGCGAAATTCTGTTTTCAGCGAAATTTTTTTTATCATTTTCTCTAAATATGATAATGAAATCTCATTTGAACATGTTTTATAAAAAATAAAAGTTAAAAGTTATGAACCAAACATTTTTTTATTAGCCTATATTATTGAGTTGTAAGTCGTAAATTTAATTGTAACTTATATTATAGTACATCTTAAGACGTGGACATACAGTGAATATTTGATATTTATTTTATTCATATTTCTCACATATTTTTTGATTAATGATCGTTTTGTTTTGTTTTTGAATTTCATATTTATCTATTTGTTTTTATTTTTAGTTTTTTCGTTTTTGTTTGGTGCTGTAAATATAAAAGTGAAAATGATTGAGCTGCTTTTTCGACCATTTTCAGCGATACACGTAAGTAGACGTCCGTGTCCTCTGAACGCAGACGGGCCGCTGGAATGCCTCACGCCAAGCGCATGGTGGCCGTGGTTGGCGCAGGCCCGGCGGGGCTGGTCGCCGCGCGCGAGCTGCTCCGCGAAGGCCACGACGTGTCCGTGTTCGAGAAGTCGTCCCGCGCCGGCGGCACCTGGGCGTACGACCCGCGCGCCGATGCGGACCCGCTGGGCCGCGACCCGGGCGCCCCCGGCGCCGTCCACGGCAGCCTCTACGCGTCGCTGCGCACCAACTTGCCGCGCGAGCTCATGGGGCTCCCGGACTTCCCGTTGGCCGGGAGGGTCTTCGCGGGCGACCCGCGCACGTTCCCGGGCCACCAGGAGGTGCTCGCCTTCCTCGACGCCTTCGCCGAGGAGACCGGCGTCGCCGCGTGCATCAGGTTTCGCGCCGAGGTGCTCCGGGTGGCGCCACGCGGTCGGGGACAGTGGGGTGAGCAGTGGGAGGTGGAGTGGCGCGGGGAGGACGGCGTGGTGGCGGTGGAGGTGTTCGACGCCGTCGTCGTGTGCAACGGGCGTTATACGGTGCCTCTGGTGCCCAAGATCCAAGGTGCCTTATCATCCTTTTTTCTATAATTCTCGTCCAAGGAAAAGAAAATCTCAGATAAAGAAAGATCTAGCTAAGCGTGTGTGTCACAGGAATCGAAAAATGGCGAGGGAAGCAAATACACAGTCACAACTATCGCATTCCAGAGCCATTTCGAGATCAGGTTAATTGCATCTCCTTTCCACCTCTTGGTCGGAATCAGATCCCCTGACTTGGGGTATAAATTCAGACGCGCGCATGAATTTGGACATCATTTTCAACTATTCGATCCAAACAAAACAAACTGTCCAAATCTGATGCGGCGGTATCATACAAATAGTAGTTTGGTACAGTAAATTTGCTGCACTTTATTTACAAATATCGCGGCCACAGCGCTAGCGCACCTACTCTCATTTTACCGTTTCATTTGCTACAGTACCCCATGGATTGAGAGACTCAATTCGGGGGATTTGAGGTCTGCTGAAAGCCTGAAAGCGTTCGACAGTTTGTACCTGACAGTGTGTCTGCAGATCGTTGTTGTCGTAGGATTGGGAGCCAGCGGAATCGACATTGCTCGAGAAATCTCGCGCGTGGCCAAGGAAGTGCACATCGGAGCAAGATACTGCCAAGATCGGCTCGGCAAGGTCGAGTCGTATCGCAATACTTGGATGCACGCAGAGGTTCGACGCTCTGAACATTCGCGCTTCTTGCCCTTTGAACAGCCCATGTTCATGCCAATGCTATTGCACTGATGTGATTGTACGCTTGATGATTGATGAGTGATGAGCAGGTCGATTGCGTCCAAGATGACGGCAAGGTGCGCTTTGGTGAAGGTTCAGTGGTGGCTGCAGACACTATTCTGTACTGCACAGGGTATGGCTGAGATAATCCATGTTCATCGTTTCTTTTCTCCTTTTGCATCTCATCTGGATGGTTAATTTGGCTCAGAAGTTATACGTGAATTTGAGTTCAGGTACCGCTACCATTTCCCCTTCCTGAACCTGGACGGTCTCACCGTCGACGACAACCGCGTCGGGCCTCTGTACAAGCACGTCTTCCCGACGAAGTACGCGCCGAACCTCTCCTTCATCGGGATACCAAGCAAGGTGGTGCACACACAGAGCCTCATGATCTCATCGTTTCGCCCAGCTCCAGGCGACCAGGCGTAGCGAACCTTTGCTTAACTCGTGCTGTTTCAGAGCATCGTCTTCCAGGCGTTCGAGCTGGAGGCCAAGTGGGTGGCCGCCGTCCTGTCCGGCCGCGTCATGCTGCCCAGCGAGGAGGACATGCTGGCCGCCGTGCTCGAGGACTACCGCCGCATGGAGATGGCCGGGAAACCGAAGTGCCACACGCACGTGCTGTGGCCCGGATGGGTAAGCGTAACGCGGCAAAACACGGCGCAAGTCGCCGGGAGATGAATCCGTTTCCAGCCCGGACTCGTGGTGATCGCCTGAGATTGTGTCTGCGTTCTTGCTGCGACTAGGTGGAGTACTTGGACTGGCTCGCGGACCAGGTGGGTGAACCGCGCCTGGAGGCGAGGCGCTGGGAGGTGTACGAGAACGCGGTCAAGTGCATCTTGTCTCTGGACGACAGCTACAGAGATCGATGGGACGACGAAGAGTACAGCAATGGCACTGTGAGCGAGCAAGCATCATCGGATCGGGATGCTTCATGATGATTGATTACTTCTCTGTAATCCTCGGATCAGCAATAAATTCGGTAATTCCGACTCTTTCTCTGTTCTCAGGTCTCTTAGGACCACACCCGTCTCAGACTATGTCGGTATATTTGTGAATGTCAGTACTGTGTAAAGTTTTTATATTGTTGTAATCAATAGGTGTCAAGTATAATTAATATAAATTACCTCATCCTATAAAAATAATAAAAAATATTTTAAATAATAGTAAATAATGATAACCCTACCATCCATACATGTGATATTTACAATGGAACGAAATCCTCTATATTATTGTCCATGCAACAGAAGAGGCTGACAAGTGAACTCGAACCCACCTGTCAGCCTCTCGTATGTGTGGGCAGCAATGCAGAGGGTGTGCATCCATTTACATTATTCATTCAACAATGTTATGTCTCGTACAAATCGAGATACACCCCATGTTTGACCACCATGCTCTCCATCCTGACCGGTCGTTGGAGGGTTGGGAATTCCTTTGCTAGTCTCTTCCACTTTGCTCCAACTGCCATAACTTACTCCTGCTTCGACCTCTCGGTTCTACCATCTGTTGACTTCATTTAGGAAGCTTTCCATTGTATCGTGTTGCTCCTCCTTTCACATGGTGTTGCATTGGCGGACTTTTTTTTTTGAAGGAACTGCATTGGCGGACTTCTCTTGACTTCAACAGCATTCAGCTGGATGCCCAAATATTTTGGCTAACAATCAAGTGCGCTACTCATGTATTAGACATATAAGACAGTACGTATATATAGACTATACATAATATTTGGGGTAAATCTATTCTTTTAGACCCGGAAATAGTCTTCTATTATTCCTATTTCTCCTCACATGCTTGATACATCATTAGTCTAGCCAAAACATCCCAAATTTTCTAGCCAAAACATCCCATACTTTCAAGTTTGAATGCCCAATAATGATATGGTTGGTGACATTATACCACCATTATCGGGGACACCAGGAACCTATTGTACATAGGGAGATCTATAAGAGTTAATGTGTAGATAAGATCTATAGCCCAATAAATCTGAGTAATTCGACCCAACAAAATAATGCATTTAAGAAATTTGAAAGAAAATGCATTTATCCCTCGTTCGATTAGGGTGAAGTTGGAATGGAATGAAAGAAATTAAATACTCACATAGAGAGCGATGTATTCAGTCACTTCTAATCCCCTCTAATCCTAGAAGGTTGGGGAAAGCCTTTGAAGTTTGGAGATCAATTCTTTTCATACACTTCCCACCCGCCCTAATCATATTACGACGCATGGCAGCGCTGTTCCATCCATTTTCTGGTATCATGAAGCACATCAACAGAGGCGGAGCCAAGGGGGCTGCTGCTCCTGCTGTAACCCCTCCCGCAGCTGAGAAAACATAAACTGCTCCTGAACAATTGTTGGTCTAAATACCTTCGGTTTAGGCTATAATCCATGCTCATCTCAACCCAACCTGGCAGCAGCCCCCCTATACAAAGTTTCTAGCTCCTCCCTTGATCGCAAATCACCTTATCCCCTGATTTTTATAGGTCGCCACGCATGTTTTTCTCCCAACTTGCTGTCCATCAGAGCCTTTTGAAAAGTTTATTGGGCCACTCTTCCTTTGTTGGGCATGTATATGCAAACGGGAGTCCGGTGGGCGAACTACTAGCCAGGTGAAGGTATGCCACTCCCAGGTAGACAATAAAAGGGCCTCGATTAGGTACGTTTTTTTTTTTTCTTTTTGCACGGCCAAGGGATTTGGGATGATTTACAATTGGGCCGAGTAGTGGCGAGCTTTTTAAGGCTCTGTTTGGATCCGGCAGATTAATGGGTAGTTCGAACTAATAATTAGTTAACTAATTATTAATTGACTTAGTCAACTAATTATTAGTTCATTACCTGTTTGAAAGTAGAATTAATTGTTAGTCTATTCTTCAATGAAATGTTTGTTTCGCCCCAGACTAATTTTTAGTGCATGCCTATTTGGATCTATGTCGAGTTGTTTGTAGGAAAAAAATTTAAAGGTATTTTAGACATTTTACAATACCTACAAATTGTTAGTCCTATTAGTCACTTAGATCGACTAATTTGAAAACAATTAGTCTTTGGGTGGACTAAAAATTAATCCCTATATTAGTTCACCTGTTTGGAAAAAAATGATTAATTTTTAGTCAGCAAACAATTAGTTGATCGGATCCAAACAGGCCCTAAACCACCTCCCTTAGAAATGTATTTCTACAATTCTACGGACGAGTTTTTATGTGGCCTATCACACAATATTAGCCTCATTATCAATGGCAGGTCATGCAAGCGCTCGCCGCTGATCTAATTCTAGTGGTGGGCTTTTAGTGTGACCTGCCATCTGGCCCACTATAGTGGCGACTTTTTCGGCCCTATGGCCGTCCCTATTTTTGTTCTGTGAAATGTCACGAAAAATAATTTTTGTAGTAGTGATTTCAATAGGAAAACCATAGTAATATTATGTTTTCTTCTAGACTATTTTTTTTTTATTTAGCCTTGAAGCAAAAACATGTCTGTGCATACGCACATAACATGTGTCTGTGCGTGCACTTAGCTACGAGTACTAACCAACACTCCAACACGTCAGACCTGTCCCGGCCTGATCAATAAAAATTCACGGACTACCATCATCATGTGGCTAGCTGCTCTTTATTTTCTTCAACTAATAGAAAAAAAAATTGAGTCCCACAGATCCGCCAGACCGGAGACCGACTGCGAGCGTAAAATACTCGGCTTCATTGGCGCTTGGCGCTAGCAGAGAGCCGACCCGGCCGGAGACGCGACGGCCCGCGTCGACGACGTTGACGCTTGGCCGGCGGCGTCGCTGCTCGACCACGCACAAGTCGCGGCCCGCGAACATTGTTTAGGCAAGTGGTGGGCATGCAGGCGGCTTCCTCAGGAATTGACTTAATAAAAATGATGAAGCAACGATCGACGTCGAGTCGTCGACCTCCATCGCCGGCGCCCAAGGTATCGCCTCTGCCCTGCCACGATGCTTCATTCCGTCTTGTTTCCCGAAGCTCACACCGCCGAGACAAGCGACACGTGCTATCATGCATCGTTTCGAGGATTTTCCACGTCATATAGATCAGGTCAGCTAGCTCGAAATGATCAAACGTCAGTGGAACACGCGCCTGGGTACTCCTCTCCCCATTTCACGAAACAAAATATTTTTGTTTATTTCTAAAGAAGTTAATTATTATTGTAGAATAACGCATTTAAAGCCTCTATTAAAACAAAGAAATTTTTCCTCATTCCTGTACTTTTTTTTGAAATTGAACTGATTTCTATAAAAATTACTGTGAGATTCCTACTTACGAAAATCCTGCGTTCCAAAATAGGCCTAAACAGTTTTCATAACTGAAATAGCAAAAGGTGGACATAAAAAAATACACTTTTGTTTTTTAATTGTTATTACCAATGACTTTTAATATCACCATTAATATTTCATCTTAAAAAACTATGATAAATATCATACACTCTCTTCATCCCAACAAGTGTCTTATATTAGGAGCTAGGCAGAGATTAAGAAGAGATGAATAAGTAGAGAGAGTGCAAATAAAACGAGAGTTAAAAAAAAAGAGACATAGAGATAGAGGTGTATAGGAGAGATGATGATGATTGTGTTTACCAGCGTGGGCTATAGCCTCACAGCCGTATTTCACTGTAGTTCACACAGGCTACAGTAAATAGCGATGCTGTAAAAACTACTCTCGAATACACGCAATATGTTTTATGGGATAAAATTTGAATCATAGAATTGGGATGGAGGGAGTATATTGTTATAATTCGCTTTATCATTCACTGTATTTGATACACGACGTTAAATTTTACACATTTGATCTAATTTTTAAATAAAAAAAATGACTAAAGTTGATGTTAAAACTTAAACGACCGCAACAATTAAAAAACAAATGAGAGTAATATACAGTGCATGTGTTAACATTCTGAGTTGTGATATTTGAATCGTCTCGTCTTCTGTTCTCTCCTCTCACTTGCATTTTGCAGCATAAACAAGAGCGAAATAATAATTCTTTTTCAAAAAAAAGAGCGAAAATATAATGCCGACAACTTACGCTACCTGATCGCTTATCATGTGAGAATGAATAATACAGTTCCGCTAATATTTTACTTGGTCCATCCGGCTCTTGGAGATACCCAAAAGAGCGCCGAGGGAATCCTGCCGCGGATAGAGATTGTGAGCAAGAGAACCCTATTTTTTGCTCAATTATTGTGTTTGACTTGCAGATTATGCTTTTAATAATTCTTGCTTTTACCTTAAAATCATTTCAACTTGCAAATTTGTAAGTGCGCGGCACAACTCATCCAACAGTCATTGTCTGATAGAACTCATGAGTTCTGATTCATTGAAAGCGAGATGTATACATGTCAAATGCTGATTCGAATTAAGATAAGAGGAATCATTTGGTAGTAGTATAATAATATAATGGGATCCCTAATATAATTGATGATGGTGTACTAGTATTACTAGTTTCTGGCTCAGGGGGCCTCCAATCATTTTTCTAGTCTACAGGAGAAGATAAGGAAAACGAAGTAACTCTATTTTTAATGGAGATTATGTGATCTCGAGTTTGGAAGGGCTGTGATGAGAGTCAATTACTCGACCATGCAATCAGGAGTATCTTGTTTTGAAATGACTGACATGGCTTGCTTGGCTCTCTGAATCTGCTTGGGGCCGGTCAAGGGCTCCTTTGCAACACTTGATTTTCACATAATTTGCACAATAATTTTATAGTATAAACATGATAAAATTATCAGCCTGTACTTTACTTTCTCCTCCAGAAACGAAGAACACTGGAACTAGAACGCTGTTTCGGAAATACCAGCAGCTTTTGAAAATCCAGAATTGATTGGTTTGGACGAGTAATACTTAATTAGGAAACCGACACCCGGCATTGTCCAACAATTACACAGGCGCAGTGCCGGCTTTATATTTTCAGAGGCTCTGGGGCGAACTCAATGGCAGAGCCCTTTTGTAAATATATTTTATTGTACACTTTATCAAATTTTAAAATATTTTCACGGTTGATTTTTAACATCAATTTAGTTATTAATTTTTTTTAAAAATGTTCAAATGTGTAAAATTATTAGCCGTATTTAAACACTACTAATAATAAAGCAAACTATAATAAAATATATTATATTTATCATACTTTTGGAATAACACGAATGATCAATCTTGATATTTAACGGTAAAAATAGAGATTAAAGTATAAATCTAGTTAATGATATGAACATTTTTCATAAGATGCTAACCTGCCAAATTTCAATAATTTTCATTCAAAATCCATTTCACCTCTTGGCATGATTCCAACTTAAATGGGTTCTTTTATCTTTGAACTTCGACCAGAAAAATCAGTATTAATTTTAGAAGTATACTCTCTCCGTTCTTTAATTGATGTCGCCGTTGACTTTTAAATTCAACTTTGAACATTCGTCTTATTCAAAAGGTTTTGATAAATTGCATATATTTTGATATAATTTGATTTATTATTAGAGTTATTTGAATCATAATTTAAAATTTTACACATTCGAATAATTTTTTTAATAAGACGAACCGTCAAAAGTTGAATTTAAAAGTCAATGAATATCACTTAAAGAACGGAGGGAGTAGAAGTTAGCTAAACGAAGATTTTGAAGAGGAAAACAATTTCTGAAAAAGAAAAGTAGTCACACCCCCACCTGTCAAGCCTATCCTCATGTCTTCTTCCTCCTCTCGATAATGGGCAGAAAAAAGCAGCCAGCAGTTTAAAAAAAAAAACAGACAACACTTTGTTACCTTATTCCTGAGCTCTTCCTATCACTGCTTTGAGGCTCCTACCTCCATTCTCGTCCGTTTTCCATCCATCTCCACAGCCAAAACTGACATCTCTCTCTGCATTGTAGTCCACCGAGCTCACCTGATTCTCGGGGCCCCTACCTGGCCAGGGCCCTAGGCCATCGCCCCTATAGCCCCGTCCCAAAGCCGGCACTGCACAGGCGCATGCAGATTGTTTGCCGTGGCTTTTGCTCCCTAATCAACGAGCAAGGCGGAGCTTAATTATCCTCCAAATGACTGTAGCTTGCCAGCTTCATTCCCACACCATGTGATTCTCATTCTGTCAAGCATCTGCATGGAGATCGACGCGCTGATGGTGTTTTGGCCGTTGCGAGGTGGACTTCAACTTTCAGGTTGGGTTGTATGCAAGATTTGTATCACTGTATCCGCAAAAGTGCAGCGATAATGGATTACTGCATTTTTTAATTTATCGCATAAATATTGGAGAAGAGCGACGCTCTGTAATGTGTAAACATCTAATTATTGGCCCCAGTTGTCCCATTTGAAGGAGAATCTGTGGAGCTGTTTCATTGGAATAGATCGAAATCAGACTGACTTGTTGAATATTGTGCGTGATTCTGTATCATGACACCAACAGATAAAAGGTTTTGATTAGGATTTGGATGAACTGATCTTTTTTCCGGGTTTCGAGTTCACTTTAACAGGTTCCATTCCTTCTTGCTGATAGCGAGGTGTTAACCTATATAGTATCTGTTCTCACCAATCTACTGGTAATTGGTTTCTAGGAAAGACGAAAGGAACACCAAAGAACTCATCCAAGAACAAGATGTTAAACCTTTTACTGTCACTCTAGCTAGACCCTGATGAAGCTAGATGCGCAATATGGGGGCGAATACTTTCTTCACGCGCACAGTACGTGCACAAAAAAGTTCTCCCAATTCAATGAAAAACCGCAAGATTTGTAACTTTTCCATACAATGACTAGCAAAAATGGTTAACAGTTTGTAGTATATTTTGTTAGTAACTATCATAACTGTGGGAAATTAGCTTGTAGAGAATAATGTTGTTGGTAATGCGATAATTCTGTAGTGAAATCTCTCCCTTTTTTCCCAGAAATAAAGACTCAATCAAATTAATCTCAATCAAACCTAACTTCATCAGGCCCCCTTTGCATTTTTCATGTGAAACTCCTGAATAATTCCTGTGAAATTCCTGCGTTGCAAAGAGGATCTCAGTTTGAAAAATATATTTGCAATTGAGCAAATTACTTATTTCTCTGTTTTGAGTAGCTATCTTTTATTTATCCCTAAAAGTTTTTACTTCCCTTATATACCCGATTTTTATAACTCTATCCTTTTATCCCCCTTTTTCATATATTTTTTTTGAGTATGTGAACAATTTTATCCTCAACAACATATCCTTTATTTACACTTAAATTGAATAAATAAACAAAAATGTTATTTATATTTATATTTTCAAATTACTAATTAATCAAAAGTCAAGATAATATGAATAATATAAGAACATAAGAACATATTTAGCAACAACACTAATTTTACATATTATTTCAAATAATATTATGAATGTGTTAAGTTATTTTCTATAATGTGTAAAATTACTGTTGTTGTGTACTTATGTTCTTATATTATTCATATTATCTTGATTTTTGATTAACTATTAATCTGAAAAGAAACATAAATAATTTTTTCTTTATTTATTTAATTTGGGGTAAATAAAGGATAGTTTGTTGATGGTAAAATTGTTCAAAAACTCAAAAATATAGAAAAAGGGGTAAAAGGGATAGAGTTTTAGAATTCGAGTATATTTAGAAAGTAGAAACTTTTAGAGACAAATAAGAGATAGATTCTCGAAGCAGAGAAAAATAAGTAATTTGCTCTTTCAATTTATTACTCAGCATAGCCTTGCACAAACTAGTGGCCGTGTTCCTTCCCGTCTCAAATTGCTTTCAAATGCTGACTGGCGTGTGATTAATCTGAGGTAGCCCAAAGCCTCAGGAATGATGAACAAAAACCAAAACAGCTGTTTACACTATACCAACAAGACTATGTGGCATATGACACGACCCTGAGAGACTTTCTCTTATTTTACTCAATTATTTGTCCAGTTGCCTGATAATTTTACTCAATTATTTGTCCAGTTGCCTGATAACTTATCTCCACTTCCAAACTTCTTTCGCAGTAACTTCGTGTAGGCGTATGAAATAGCACCTCGTATATAGGTGGGATCTGTGTGGCTTAGCTTTATGGCAGATCGTTGTCAAACTTTTTTTTTTTTCTTTGGCTGAACTCGTAATGAAGTATACGTAGCATCTCTGATGGATAACGCTCAGCTGCCAGGGTGTTCTTGGTTTCAGATGAACACACAATTCCACCATTGTCCATACAAGTATCTTTCTTTAAAACTGTTCCAGTTTCGGTAAATGTCCTGATTTCTTGGCTAAAATTGAATGCAGCGTAGCATCGGTTGCTAGTCTATAAACCTGAAACACAAATAATGTCAGAAAACTTTGAAGGTTCTCTATGCATTTTGGTGAAGCCATACCAAACGATATAAGAGAGTCATTTTTTCTTTTCTTTTTTTAGGTTGAAGCCGTATGGAAAAAGGATAAGAAGTAGGGGGCATGAAAACGTAGCTTCATCGGCTCTCCCAGCCAGTGTTGGCACTCAATATTCAAACCGCCCCACATTTTCTAGAGAAGATATAGAATGAGTCGTTCTACGAAACGTTTTCAGACAAAACAGAGCTAGAAAAAGCTATTTTTCCAGGCAAGCAAGAACAAAAAGCTATTTTGAGAAGCCAGAGCCTACCAAATTGGCCCTTAATTTCGCGTATGTAGAAAGGATGAAAACTTTAATTTTGTGAATCTTGACATCGTTCAATGAATTTTATTAGAATGTAGTGTAACTGCAAGACTCTCGGTTTGATTGGTAGGTTGGTTGGTTGGTCCAAATTCCGCACCCGCGTACAGATATGCATTACCAGAAATGGTTTTGTCCCATTGAAGATCTGAATTAGCCTTTGCGATTGCAGAAGGACAGGATAGGTGGATAATTAAACGCTAGATTCAGACAAACATTGGCATCACATCCTCATGATGCCTCAAAATTCAAATCGAGTCGACGGGTCGAGGGAGGACGAACAAGCTAGAGGACCAAATTGTCGGTTAAAAACGGCAGCTGGGTC
This sequence comes from Zoysia japonica, assembly GCA_001602275.1. NCBI lineage: Eukaryota > Viridiplantae > Streptophyta > Magnoliopsida > Poales > Poaceae > Zoysia > Zoysia japonica. The sequence continues at coordinate 1,045,288 of BCLF01000053.1, read as the reverse complement.
CTGGGATAGAGATGGCATTGCCTCATGTCTCATCCCTCATGGATTGGGGCATGCGTCTTCTCTCACTAGAAACCTGCCCATTGACGTTGATGACATGGACCTTTTGATGATACTCGTGTATATTTGTAGGAGTACCATCTCCTCCTAGTGCTGACTATGCGTGGATCGATCCTTCCATCTTGGTTCTTGTGCCGTCGGTATTGCAGGAACTGTGGTTCCTCTTCCTCATGATTAAAAAAAAAAAAACTCGACTGCTTACGATGGCCATGCTGTGAGCATATATATGGTTAACACTCGTGGCTACTTTTAATCTTCAGTGCTTTCGTTAGAAAGAAAACATGGATGCAGTGCTTTGGTTGTAGGTATAACAAACAAACTCACTTATAATTCTACGAGCTGCAGATAGACTATCTACTGTAAAGTTCATGATGAAGGCATACAATTTACTGGTTGGCCAGATCATCTACTTTCATAATTCAATCCGTGGACAAATTCTGCCACTACAATACACGTTGTCCAATCGTCACTCTTACAGAAACTCGAAAATGCGACACTCTGACTGAGGCAGCAGCAAGTTGACTGGAAGGAGTGAACAGCCCCAGGGAACTCGAAGATCCATTTACACCCTGAGAGGGAAACTCGAAGATGCAAACAGCTGAATAGCCCCATTGGAGCTCGAAGAGCTGGTCGCCGCGATCAACGAACTCGGAAATGTTTACATGTAGTAGTATATTTGCAACCGGCGTACGTGACGCTTCAGATGTTAGGACTTGAATTGGTTTCGAGGGGAAAACCATCGGCAGACTTGGTCTCAGGAACGCAAGCTCCAAGTGGAGGTAAGTAGTGTTGTGACGTCTGAAGAGATTATCTTTGTTTCTTTAGGGCATTCTGCCGCCAAAGTAGTTTCTTTTTTTGGTTTGTCCATGCGAAGCAGACAACGATGGAAACAAGAGGTTATGGTGTGGTGTGATCGATGGTAAAACAGAGCACAATATCTGGTCTGTGAATCTAGCGACAATGCATTTAAGTTCACGGTTTCAGTTGTTGATCAAAGAACTTTTGGCAGTAGTAGTACATGGGACAGGTTGCGGGGGCCGGTTCGTGTGCGACGCATAAACGAAACTATTGGCAGATCTACCTGCTATCATCATGTGATCACCAGGGTTAACCCATTTGGAGTATATCTAGCTCAAGGGTTAACGGGGTCCCGTGCTGCGAAGCTCTCCCACATGCTAGATCTTCTCCTTCGGTTAGTTACTCATGGTGATGAGCTACTAATGCAAGCTCAATCAGTGGAGCACGTACGAGCGGCGATCCACTTGTGCCAGCCTGAAATGGACTCCGGCAGAGGCAGACTGGCCGCAGGACCTGCATCTGACCAACCGGAGGAAACATGATTAAACTCTTGGAGCACTTCGTGTCTTTGACGGAGACAGATCCAAAATCCTGCTCTCACTTTTCATCGAGCATATTGCTGGATCATATAACATGTTAGAGTATAAGTAAATTGCTCATTTTTCTTTATCAACTTAAGTTTTTAGTCAATTAGTTGGTGCATACAAGTCAATATAGTATCAGAGTCAGAGATCGAGTTCGAATCTTGACGGACATGATTTATTAAAATAAATTATAACCTACTTTTATTCTACATTTGCGCTTACGAGAGCTGCACGTGAGAGAGAGTGTTAGAGTATATGTAAATTGCCCATCTTTCTCTATCAGCTTAAGCTTTTAAATTAGTATATGCAACTCAATAGATAATATCTCCTTTCATTTTTGGCTAAAAAGAAGTGAGAACTGCATGGGAAGAATTTCATCCGTGCGTTGTAGTCTGAGTTTTTGCAAATAAAATCTTAGGCCTTATTTGAAACGATTGATTTTCATAGTAACCATATAGTAACATTATCAAATCAAATCAATTTTATAGGAAAAATATAGTTCAATAAGGTCGGCACGTGCTCTGCCGGTGGACGGCGGCCGGGACGGAGGATAAGGAGACCAAGGTTCCAAGTCTTCCACGGTGGACACGCGTAATTTTACATAAATACATAGTATTTGCATATTTAGTTCATTCAAATTTGCACTGCAATGTCAACGCGTGTCCCTCAAGTAGCTAAGCTAGGGAGCGGGCCGTGTCCATCAGACATGGACGGCTTTGTCCGCTGAAAACAGAACGAAGTGGACGCGCGCTGTGGGAGCTGCACGATGACTGGCCGCCGACGCGAGGGTCACATATGTGATATGTCGACGCTGGAAACCTTACCCTTCCCGTTACTACTTGGTGACAGAGGATCTTTCAAGGGTTCCATCCGAAGGCTGCGGTTTTCACTGACTCGGTGAGTCCTGTTCTGCGGGAATTCAATCGTCGTCTTAACTGGATTTTCTCTCTTGCTCGAAATGGACGGCGTGGTCCTCGGAAAGGGGAAGGTGGATGGTACTTTGCTGAGCAAGTTACAGAGGAGGACCAGGCTAGTTCTCTCTGTTCTAAAATATAATCATTTTTAAGTTTAATTAAAATCAAATTTTTATCACTTTGACTACTTAATAATATATAATTAATAGTATTTTATCACATACAAATTATATTTTTTATTCATCATTAAATAATATTTTATAAAAATTATATTATTAAAAATTATGTAATTTTCTATATATTATTGGTAGAATTTAAAAAAATTTGACCTTATCTAAACCTAGAAATGTTTATATTTTAAAACAGAGGTAGTACTGTTAGTGGACGGTTCTCTGTCCGGAAGAAATGGGAACTTTCTACTTTTATGACAGCATATACAGTACACATCAAACTTTTAAGGTCCATTTCTTGAATGGGATGGGAGATCTTTCAGATCCTCGAAGAATTATCTGGAGCGAACTTTTCGCTTTAATTTTTCACATTGCAAAATTACTCTCCGATTTTAAAATATTAACAGGTTGGCTTTTAACATTAATTTAAATTATTCATTTTATTAAAAAAAAATAGAATATATTTTTGTTATAATTTGGTTTGAAACACAACTAATAATTTTACACAATTGAATAATTACTTGAATAAAATAGATAATAAAAATTGATGTTAGAACTTAACAGTGTCAATATTTTAAAAACTGAAAAGAACAGTAAAATTCCTACTCAAACGTGTAACATTTGATTTTGTAAAAATGTGACATTTCTTTCCCCAAAAGTAAAGGAAGAGGATGCACAAATCGAATAGCTACATCAACGTTCTACTGTGCTTTCCATATTGATTGCGGCAGTAGAATATCTAGATCAACCGGTCCTTCCACGCCCAACCGGGTCCTAGTTTTCTTGGACCTTTCTTTCCTCCGCCAATCCTCGCCAATAATTGAATAAACTATAGCTAGCGAGTGCCAGAGTGATGGGAAGCGGTGACCGGAGGAGATACTGATTCCCCCACATAGCACATTGGTTTACTATTTTCTGTTTTAATCAGCTGGTTACACCTAGCTAGCAAAGGTAATGGAGGGGGATCTCTCAGATCCGGGGTAACCCGATTTCCGACGCAAAGATCCACCTCGCGGTCGCCTATAAAAGCCGCGGTCCCGGCTGCTCTGCCTTCCACCTCCAAGCCCAAGAACCAGCAGCCATCGTCGTGCGCCGGTCGAGCCGACGAACCCCACCCCAACCCCCTTGATCGCTCTGTGAGCGAGCTCGAGCTCCTCGAAGCAGCGTCAACACCTGTCCCATCTTGAGCAAGTAGAGGAAGAGGTTGCGATGGTCACTGTTCTGCCGGAGACCGCGGGTGACGGCAAGGCCCTGACGGACGCCTGGGACTACAAGGGCCGTCCCGCTTCCCGCGCCACCACCGGCGGCTGGGGATGCGCCGCCATGATCCTAGGTAATAACCATTTCGCTTCACGAATCAAGATCACAGCGAATGGCCTGTTATTGTTTGTTCGTGCTGTGTCCGGCCACTTGCGTTGCTTTGGTCCGGGAATTAACTGGTGACTGATGAATGAATGAAGGCGCTGAGCTGTTTGAGCGGATGACGACGCTGGGCATCGCGGTGAACCTGGTGCCGTACATGACCGGCACCATGCACCTCGGCAATGCCGCGGCGGCCAACACCGTGACCAACTTCATCGGCAGCTCGTTCATGCTCTGCCTCCTTGGCGGCTTCATCGCCGACACCTACCTCGGCCGCTACCTCACCATCGCCATTTTCACCGCCGTCCAGGCCACGGTACGTTCGTCGCACGCACGATCGACCCCTTGTGCGTGCCATGTTTTTTTTTTTTTTGGAGTCCATGTGAATGACAGAAGAGTGGCTGTTGTTTCTGTACAAGCAGGGCGTGATGATCCTGACGATCTCGACGGCGGCGCCGGGTCTTCGCCCGCCGCCATGCTCGGACGCCAAAGGCGCGAGCCCTGACTGCGTGCCAGCCAACGGTACGCAGCTCGGCGTGCTGTACCTGGGGCTGTACCTGACGGCGCTGGGCACCGGCGGGCTCAAGTCGAGCGTGTCGGGGTTCGGCTCCGACCAGTTCGACGACGGGCACGACGGCGAGCGCAAGAAGATGCTGCGTTTCTTCAACTGGTTCTACTTCTTCGTGAGCATCGGCGCGCTGCTGGCCGTCACGGTGCTGGTGTACGTGCAAGACAACGTGGGCCGGCGCTGGGGCTACGGCGTCTGCGCCGTGGGCATCCTCTGCGGGCTCGCCGTGTTCCTGTCGGGCACCAGGAGGTACCGGTTCAAGAAGCTGGTGGGGAGCCCGCTCACGCAGGTGGCCGCCGTGACCGCCGCCGCGTGGAGCAAGCGCGCGCTGCCCCTGCCGTCCGACCCCGACATGCTCTACGACGTGGACGACGCCACCGCCGCCGGCGCCGACGTCAAGGGAAAGCAGAGGCTGCCCCACAGCAAGGAGTGCCGGTAAGAACGCTGAGCAATCTCCGCCCATTCCCTTTCAATTTATTCTGCAGTTGCCACTCATTCGCTAGGAGTATAACGATAGTTTAACAACGCTAATAAGAACAGTTTAAACTGAGCGGATTCAAATAATTAATAACTTCTTTAAGAGAGAAGATTAGTGGTTTGCACAAGTATTGGAGGCAGATAAACCTTCCTCACGTTTCCACGACGTGTTCGACGAGTTATAGGAGGAGACGCCCGACCCAATCCCCCACGTCCCGTGCATGTGGGTCACCCGTGTGCCCACTCCGAGATCGATATCCACTCACTCACAATAAGATAGAGCAGGCCCCTTGGCCAGATTGTAGGACAGTTCGCGAAAATAAATATTTGGGGAGCTCATCATTGGTGGACCATCGCTTCGACATGCACGTCTGGGTCACGAATAATTCTCCAGAAAACCACGCATGTGTGGTTAAGTTTCCGTTAACACGATTCCAAACCAGAGTATACCTCAGTTCATCGCGATGGACAAAGATGGACGGAGAAGATGCTGGTAAAACAGGGACCATGGAAGCGGTAGTTTCAGAAGTAGAGAGATTCGCCGCCGAGGACGAGCTAGGCCGGCATGCCTGTGTGTTCTCGTCACAAGATCACTGCTGCGCCGCTGTGCGAGCGTCATGGAATCCCATAGCACTACTGGTGCGGAGCGAGATCCTCACGGGACGGGAGGAGCCTGTCCTGTCTCCCGTGCAGGCCGAGCCCAACCACGAAGCAGCGGCCGATCTGATATTCTGATACGGAGACGATGACACTGGCATCGTTGGCCCGGCTCAAAAAAAAAAAAAGGTCGAGAAAGAGTAGTGTTTGGGTGTCCGCACCATGTCGCGGATGCGTGATGCGGACACGGGCGGTGGACCAGCGCGCGGGCACGAGGAGAGGGAGGCAAGTGGTGGCGATTGAAATGGATGGGGCGGGACCTCTGCCGCGCGTACGTAGCCGTTGCCGATCGTCACGGGACGGTGCGAACGAGTAGTAGTCTCGTAGCCCGGTCCGGCCTCAGATTCTGCCCAGTCGGGTGCGACGACGCCTACCCGGCCACTTGCTCGTAGGAGTTCTAATCACTGTACATGTGACACTTCTGTCTGTCCCTCGTGCTTGTTGCTCCCACACGCATAGGGATATTTCGATCGGGGCGAAACGTCGTACGTGTACTGCTATGTCGTCGATCGACCTGTTCATCAAGACTGGCAAGCAGGATGTGCCGCGTGTGACTAGTTCCGAGAACTTTTTGCAAGTAGTGAACTCAACAAAAGTTGTGGCCTGGGTAGAATCCGTGACGCAAGGAAATATATGATCGTTGGCTTAGCTTGCTTCTTGGTCTAAGCATGACGCGCCACAAATGATCAAAACTTTCCTAACCAACCTGCCAAACCCACACACCTTGTCCATCTCTCCATCATCACGTACTTGGTCACCGCAAATTCGACGGCCGAACGGGGTCCGGGGAACTCACTTTTTGACTTGCAGCTCCATAACTGAAAACTGCATTGATCGGCTCAGCTGCACTTTGAAGGGACGGTCGGCTATGCTTGCGTTAGATAGAAGGACTTGTTGTCTGCAGGACCTGGGCACTGGCCGGGCGAGGTAACGCCTCTCCCTGATGAAGGTGATGCAGGTGTGCAGTGTATTCAGTGCATCTGTATACGCCCCGCTAGCGGCTGCTTCGGCGATCGACCGGCCGCTCCGTTCCGACGCGGTTTGTTTAGCCCCCCCCCCCCACAACAGACGCTTGTCTCCTGGAGAACGAGCCGACGTAGCCCAGATGCCCGGTGCCGGCTCCGCCCACGGGTTCACGGCGTAGTCGAGTCACAAGGCGCGATGCCAACGTGCGTGGACACGGGTCCGCGCCTTGTAGTTGTGAAGCGATTAGTTGAGCTCACGGCCGTGACCGCACCCGTGCCAAACTAATCTTGAAGTGATTGATTTTTCATGTCATGTCATCCAAAAAACGAAGGCACTAATTGATGACAACTTCTTGGTGCACGAACGACACACAGGTTCCTCGACCACGCGGCGATCATCGACCGGGAGACGCCGGCGGCGACGGCGAGCAAGTGGACGCTGAGCACGCGGACGGACGTGGAGGAGGTGAAGCAGGTGGTGCGGATGCTGCCGATCTGGGCGACCACCATCATGTTCTGGACGATCCACGCGCAGATGACCACCTTCTCGGTGGCGCAGGCGGAGGTCATGGACCGCCGCCTCGGCGGCTCCTCGGGGTTCCAGATCCCCGCCGGCTCGCTCACCGTCTTCCTCATCGGCTCCATCCTGCTCACCGTGCCCGTATACGACCGCCTCGTGGCGCCCGTCGCGCGCCGCGTCACGGGCAACCCGCACGGGCTCACGCCGCTGCAGCGCGTCTTCGTCGGCCTCTTCTTTTCCATGCTCGGGATGGGGTCCGCCGCGCTCATCGAGCGCCACCGCCAGACCGCATCGGAGCACGGCGCTGTGCTCACTGTGTTCCTGCTCATGCCGCAGTTCGTGCTCGTCGGCGCCGGCGAGGCGTTCACGTACATGGGCCAGCTCGACTTCTTCCTGCGCGAGTGCCCCAAGGGAATGAAGACCATGAGCACGGGGCTGTTCCTTAGCACCTGCGCGATCGGCTTCTTCTTCAGCACGCTGCTCGTCACCATCGTTGACAAGATCACGGGGCACGGCGGCCGTGGCGGCGGCTGGCTCGCGAACAACCTCAACGATGGGAGGCTGGACTACTTCTACTGGCTGCTCGCCGTGATCAGCACCATCAACCTCGGCCTCTTCACGGTCGCCGCCAGAGGGTACGTATACAAGGAGAAGCGCCTGGCCGATGCCGGCATCGAGCTCGCCGACGAGGAGGCCGTTTCCGTCGGACACTGACGCTGCCACTCCCCTGTATGCATTGCGCCGCATGCGTCCTTGTATAACTCGTTTTTTTTTCAACTTTCTTTTGTGTGTGTTTCTGTATGTTTTATTGTTTTCGCGTGTATCTGGTGGGGTATGCGTGATGTATTCTGGAAAAGCACCCGAAGTACACACGTACGCGGAGCTAAGTTCTTACTGTACGTGAGGGTAAAGAAATGTAGATAGAGATACAGCGCGTAATAATTGATAAATGAGTAAATTTCACAAAATTACAGCTATTTTACTTCTATTATCGCAAAACTACAGATTTAAGTCATAGTTTTAGAAAATTACGTATTTGCTATAGTAATTTCAACAACATATATATATACAGACTCTGTAGTTTTGTGATAAATTAAACATAAAATCTATAATTTTGTGAAAAAATAGATACGAAATCTGTAGATTTATAAAAATATGGTTTAAATCTATGGTTTTGTGATAATATTGATAAAATATATGTAGTTTTGTGAAATTTACTCTTGACAAATTGTGAGCATACTCTTTCAACCCCTATAACCTGCTCTCAGAAAGCGCTTCAATTGCAAATGTAAACTATATGCAAGTTGGGATAGATACTACAAGTCGCCTTTCATATACTCTAGTTATCGTTTTTTAAGGATATGTACATCTTATATAATTATAAATAAGCCTTTTAAGGTTGACAAGTGCTATTGTTCCCTTTTAAGAGGTAAAATATGAATTTGATATAAGTTGTTGATTTATAAGGATATGTACATCTTATATAATTATAAATAAGCCTTTTAAGGTAGACAAGTGCTACTGGTTCCCTTTTAAAAAGTAAAATATGAATTTAATCTAAGTTGTTGATTTATATAAAAAATAAATAAATGAATAGCAGACGGTAATGTGTTCTTGATTATTGTCATGAATTAAAACTCACTAATTGAATGATGTAGTAATTAATAATTATTAAAAAAAAACTTTTATCTCTGGTAAAAAAATTTAAGCATCGAGATCAATGTAGATGAATAGTCCACAATCATTTAGTCTATTTTAAAATTCATGTTATAAATAGTTTTCCTGAAGATTTCTTTTGACGAGCGACGAAAACGCGTTGGAGCAGCGTATGCCAACGAGAAGTTGGTGAGCGAGCCCACGGGGATCCAGAACCCTAAGGAGCTGCCGAGGGTGCAGTCCATGACCTCGGCCTGCACCATCGAGAAGGTGGTCATCTGCGCGTGGAATAAGGATGTAAGTGAGCATACCTATGAGTTCATGTTTAATTCAAATTTTGCAGGTTATCCGTAATACTTATAAAATTTGAATTAAATTTAACTTTTGTAGGTATCCACTTGCATCCTTAATGTGGAAGGTGTTAAAATAATGGTCCGTGATAATTAGCACGGCCAAAGGTTTCTCATATTTATAGATGCAGAGTACAACGATCATCTCTGGCTAACTAACATTCGTGTGGTTAACAAAACCACCGATGAAAGAGGGAACAAGCTTCCTAAATATAGCCTACACTATTCTAGAATTGGCTATCTGTTAACATAATTAGTTATCTGTTAACATCCCCCCTCAATCTGAACTTCTGGAGATTAAGTTCAGATTGGTTCTGAATGAATTGAAGAGAGTATTTCCTAGTGGTTTTGTCATGATATCGGCCACCTGATCTTTTGATGATATAAACCGCACTTCGAGTTGTTTGCTAGAGACTCTTTCACGAACAAAGTGATAGTCCACTTCAACATGTTTGGTGTGCCAATGAAAGACAGGATTTGCAGAGAGATATGTAGCACCAATATTATCGCACCATAAGCTGGGTGGCCGTGTTTGTGAAATTCCTAGTTCTCGCAGAAGAACCTGAATCCATATGAGTTCGGCTGTTGCATTGGCAAGAGCCTTGTATTCAGCCTCGGTGCTTGAACGGGAAACAGTTGGTTGCTTGCGAGAACTCCAGGATACAAGATTTCCTCCAAAAAAGATGGCATATCCACTAGTACTGCGACGATCATCAAGGTTCCCTGCCCAATCTACATCAGAAAATGCGCTGAGCAATGTAGAACCAGATTTTGTAATACTCAATCCCATTTCTGCTGTTGCATGAACATAGCGCAGGATACGTTTGACAGCTATCCAATGTTCAGCAGTTGGAGAGGACAAGAACTGGCAAACACGATTAACACTAAATGATATATCAGGTCGTGTGAGTGAGAGATACTGAAGAGCTCCCACAACACTCCGAAATCTGGTGGCATCTTCAACAGATAGTGGTTCACCATTGTGCAGAGACAATTTGTCATTGGGAAGCATAGGCGTTGCAACGCCTTTAGCTGTGACCATATTGGTTCTGGTTATGAGGTCTTTGATATACTTGCGTTGGGTCAAGAGAAGACCATGAGATGTATGATGAACTTCAATGCCAAGAAAATAATTCAGGGGACCAAGATCTTTTACAGCAAANCAAGGAGCCGATCTGTAGCTGAAGGAGATGAGCTCACAATGATGATGTCATCAACATAAATAAGAATATACATCTGAACACCTCCTTTGTTAAAGATAAAAAGTGAAACATCTGCTTTTGAAGCTTGAAAACCCAATTGTAATAACTGAGAGCTCAATCGAGAGAACCAAGCACGTGGAGCTTGTTTAAGGCCATATAATGACTTGGTTAGTTTGCACAGGTGGTTCGGATGATTTTTATCTATAAAACCAGGAGGTTGCTTCATGTAAACATCCTCATTGAGAATGCCATGCAAGAATGCATTTTGAATATCAATTTGCTTCATAGACCAATTCCTTGAAACTGCAAGTGATAATAGGAGACGAATTGTAGTGGGTTTGACTACCGGGCTAAATGTGTCATCATAGTCAATTCCATATTGTTGCTTGAATCCTTTAGCAACTAGGCGAGCTTTGTACCTGTCAATGGTGCCGTCTGGTTTGTGTTTGAGCTTGAACACCCACTTACAATCAATGACATTAAGGCCAACTCTAGGTGGAACAAGCTGCCAGGTATCATTCCTTATAAGGGCTTGAAACTCTTCATCCATAGCACTTCGCCAAAGTGGGTGCTTTAGAGCAGTGACATGAGATGTTGGCACTTCTTCAGATGTCCGAATAGCAGAATAAGTGACTGTACCATCAGTACAAATTTTGGGCTTCTTAATGTTGTTCTAGAGTCGAGTACCATACTGATGACTAGGAGGTGGCACAATAGTATCTTCACGAGAATTTGTAATTGGTGCAACATCAGGTAACGATAATGATTCATTGACATGTATCTGATCAGTTGAAGATAAAGGAATATCTGGCACCGACTGAGTGTCACTTGAATCTTGTTCCTGTGCTGATGGAGAAATAGGTGTTGCAGGTGACTCCTCCATTACAGATTTTTGAGGAGTAATCTGTGCGCCTGAATTTTCTGCAGTCACAATGTTAGCAGGCAAGGATATATGCATATGGTCAGTGGTGAAATTAGTACTGCTGTCACCCAGATGTGAGTTAGAATTGGAGGGTGGTTTGTATCTTGTAAAGGAAAAAAATTTCTCATCAAAGATAACATCCCTAGAGATATAGATACGTCCAGAATCACTGTCAAGGCATTTATATCCTTTATGCAAGGAACTATAGCCTAAGAACACACATTCTTTTGATCGAAAAGAAAGTTTTTGTTTATTGTATGGACGAAGGTTAGGCCAGCAAGCACATCCAAAAATTTTTAATAGAGAGTAATTGGGAGGAATATCAAAAAGTCGTTCCATTGGGCATTGGTTATCAATAACACGAGTAGGAAGACGATTGATAAGGTAGGTGGCTGTAAGAAAGGCTTCATCCCAAAATTTAAGAGGTACCGAGGCATGAGCTAAAAGAGCAAGGCCGGTTTCAACAATGTGGCGATGTTTGCGTTCAGCAGAACCATTTTGTTGGTGTGTGTGAGGACATGAGACATGGTGAGCTATTCCAAGAGAGCGAAAGAAGGTGTTGTGAATTTTTTGATATTCACCACCCCAATCAGATTGGACACACTTGATTTTCTTATCTAGGAGACGCTCAACATGTGCTTGGAATTGAAGAAATATTTTAGAAGCTTCAGTGCGATCGTGCATTAAATAAATCCAAGAAAATTTGCTGAAATCATCAATGAAACTAATATAGTATTTGAAACCACCTACAGACCAGGGGGCGGGACCCCAAATATCTGAAAAAAGTAATTCAAGAGGTGCTGTTGATCGATGGACAGAACTACTATAGGGTAATTGGTGACTCTTGGCTAGCTGACACGCATGACAAACTGATAATGATGACTCTCTAGTATATGCAATCTTATTAATACTAAGGATTGACTGAACTACCTGGGATGAAGGATGACCAAGTCGTGCATGCCAATCAGCATAACTGGCCGATGTGCTTGCTAAAGCATTCTTGGTATTGTTGACGTCTGATCCAGTAGGCTTTATGGGATAGAGACCAGAATCACATCGTCCTTCTAGTAGGCTTTGTTTCGTCTCCTGATCCTTAATAGAAAAATGCCAAGGATGGAATTCAAAAAAGACGTTACTGTCATGTGAGAATTTATGAACAGATAAAAGATTTTTGGAGATGTCTGGCACGTGTAAAATATTGCGTAAAGCAAGAGGTTGAGCAGCAGTATTAATTTTAGAATGACCAATATGCATAATATTCAAACCTGCGCCATTGCCGACATGGACTTGATCGTTTCCATGATATCGATCTCGAACAGCAAGACGATCAAGATCGCTTGTAATATGATCTGTAGCACCTGTGTCAAGGTACCAATTGGGATCAACCTTGTAAGAAGAAGTGGCAACCATAGCAGCAGGTGCAGGTTCATTGCTGTAGGAGTCATCTATTCTGTGCCAACATTTTATCGCAGTGTGGCCGATCTTGCCGCATATCTGGCATTGAGGCCGAGTAGCAAAGGAAGAATTACGGCCATCAGAGGACCGAGGCATTGATCCTCGTGAATTTGAATGATGACCACCACGTCCACGACTGCCACAGCCGCGGTTATTGTTTGATCCACCACGACCGGCATAATTGGCAGAAGAGACTTGAGGCATCTGTATTTCAGCACGATGTTGTTGTTGACGAGCTTCAAACACCATCAGATGTGAGAATACATCATCTAGTGTAAGAGGTTCACTCCTGGTTGTGATAAATGTGACAAAAGCATCATAATCTTGACCGAGACCAGCAAGGAGATAGGCGATCACCTCATCATCTCTAAGAGGAGAACCACCAGCGGCTAATTCGGAGGCTAGCCCTTTAATCTTGCGGAAGTAATCAGAAGCAGAGAGATCTCGCTTCTTGGTGGTGGCCAGCTCAACTCGGACCTGTACTGATCTTGCAAGAGTAGTAGATGCAAACATCCTTTGAAGGATATCCCATGCCTCCTTAGAGGTTTTTGCCGATAGGACATCTTGAATAATTTCTTCAGTCATAGAAGAAAGAAGTCCACTAAGAACTTGTTGATCTTGATTGTACCACTGATCATACGCCGGATTAGGTACCAATTCTCCAGCGGCATCAGTGGAGCCAACGAACTTAGATGGTTCCTTGATGGATCCATCAATAAATCCTATGAGTTTCGTGCTTCGAAGGTGAGGAAGAAGCTGGGCACGCCACAGGGTAAAGTTTGTTTCGGAAAGCCGGATTGTCACAGCATGGTGGTTGGGGATTGAGACAAAAGTGGTTGGCATGGCAGATGATATGAGATTGGAGAGCGTGGAGGGGGAGGCGGTGGCGGAAGAAGATGAGATTGACATCTTCAAGAAAAATTTCTTGGCTCTGGTACCATGTTAAAATAATGGTCCGTGATAATTAGCACGGCCAAAGGTTTCTCATATTTATAGATGCAGAGTACAACGATCATCTCTGGCTAACTAACATTCGTGTGGTTAACAAAACCACCGATGAAAAAGAGAACAAGCTTCCTAAATATAGCCTACACTATTTTAGAATTGGCTATCTGTTAACATAATTAGTTTTCTGTTAACAGAAGGTACAGAAAATGATGGTGGTCGATCACCACGCCCAGATGGGCAGCATACGGGCTCCCAGCATCACCTCCTCCACGTCCGTCCGCGTGCTCAGCGTCCATGTCCTCGCGGTGGCCGCCGCCGGTGACTCCCGGTCGATGGTGGCCGCGTGGTCCAGGAACCAGCACGTATTGCGTATTGTCATGTCGTTACTCACCCGTATTGTCCACGAGCAGAATTTGAACTCGACACAGCACAAGTTCGAAGCTAGCGAGAGTGCTTGCGTGCGTCAGGCCGCAAGTCAGAATAAAACTGCACCAAATGACGCAGATGTGTGCGTGGCGAATCTGGCCAGCAGCCACAGAATGTGCTTGACGCGTGGACTGCGCGCAGATTGTAGAGGCAGGATCCCACTTCTCCGGGCCGGCGACCGCGAAATTCCAAGGCGCTGGCTGCCTGCCTTTCGTAGTAGTTTCCACAATGCAGACGGTAGTCTGTCGTGGGGTGCTAAAACAACTGCAGCTTTGCACCGACAGAACCTATCGGTCGTTCTAGCAGCACAGGTCGGTGGTGAGTGCATCAGCGAGAGGCGATACCTCGTCCAGTGCTCAACTCCTGCATTATTGTTCCTTCAGAGTGCAGCAGATACTTCTTATCGCAGAGTTAAAGTCAAAAGGTGATCAGTCTGCACGCTCTGTGAATCTGCTTAGCGAACTTTGTGTCGACTGGGTGATGCATGAACCGATGTGGGTGGGTAGGTTGCTGAATTGAGACGTCGACCGTGTCAATGGTCTGTTCTCGTCCACGTAAACAAGCAGTACTGCCCTACTGCATGTGCTAAGAAATTTATCCTAAGATTCCTCGCGCCATCAAGTATAGACTTGAAGGAGTTTGTTTTCAGCTTAGAGGAAGACGATATACTCCCACTGTTTCAAAAAGTTAGTATCGCTCTAGGCTTGATCACAGTCGAATATATATAACTTTATTATTATTTTAAAAAAATTATGTAGTTTAATTTCTTTTTGATAAAACCATGTGAAAACCTTTAATGTCAACTCATATGTTTAAATAAATGAACTTTTCGAATTCGATAAACTGAACTACTATACTAAAAAATGATTGACGCACATTATAGAATATAGATCAGGGCTCCGTCTGGAACGGTTCTAGATTATCCTTAAAATGTTTTAGATTCATATTCTTTCATGAAATGTTTTGTTCTCGAATCAAATCAATTTTAAAATCATGTTGCTGGGAAAAAAAAACAAACCGGTCATTGAGTCTCCTCGTTCTTACCGGTATTACGTGCTGCGGGGCAGCTTCTGCTCGCCATTCACATCCATGCCGGCGCCTGCTGCATCCTCGATGTCGTAGTGCACGTCCAGATGGAACGGGAGCGGCTGCGGCTTGCTCCAGCCGGCGACTGCCAGAGGCCACCTGTGTGAACGGGCCTCACCGCGCGCAAGCTTCTGGTACCGGTACTTCCTTTGTGCCCGACAGGAACACGGCGAGCCCGCAGAGGATACCCATGGCGCAGACGCCGTAGCCCCAGCGCCGGCGACGCTGTTCTGCATGTACGTACACCAGCACCGCTCTCGCACAGTGGCACGGCAGTGATCTACTGATCTTGTGTCGAGAGAACGCAGAAGCCGGTCCTTCGTGAGTCCCTCTTCTGAAACTACCGCTCGCATGGCCCCTTTTTTATCACCATCTGCTCCGTCCATCTTTGTCTACCGTGATGAGCTGAGATATACTTTCTTCGGTTCAAAAAGAAGATCATTTAGAACAATATTTTAGTTAAACATTGAAAATATAAATTATAAATAAGTTTTAACTTATTAAGTTTGAGAATATAAAAATGATATGATTAGATATATCTTCATAAATATTTTTATAAAAATTATAAATATATTATTTTTAAATAATATTTTTATAAAAAATTAAAGTCAAAGTTATGTTTTGAATACCGTGTACTCTGGTTTGGAATCGTGCTGACGTGAAATTAACCACGCATGTGTGTGACAGAGCTGAAGTTGATATTGATCTTTGACCCCATGGCCTGCTCAAAAGAGACGGCCAAAAGCCCAATTACCATTGGTGCTGCCGTTCTCTTCCGCTATGGCCAGTTGCAGGTCCACTTCGCTCACGAGTAACGCGAACTTCACCCTGCATGAGATGCGAACTTCACCATGCATGAGATCAACAGCGCACCAAACAAGGGAAACAAAAGTAACGTTGACACTTTATAACAGTAATGTCAGCAAGTTTTTACAGAAGTCCTGTCTCAGTATCCGCGTACGCGTAAGTTAGGAGAGCGCTTGAATGTTCTCTTGTTCAATTTGACAAGGAGGGGAGTAGCTCAAATTTGCAGGACAAAAATAACAGAAGTCGATCACTTGTGCACTTTTAAGTGATTAATGAGATGTCAAGGCCTACTGAAAAAAAAATCATTTGCTAATCGCTATATACTTGAACTAGCATAGAGAGTGGATGATTGCAGCTTTGGGTTGTTAGAAAAACTGTTGCCAAATATGTCATTACAACCAACCCATTTCGTCTGCTCCCTTGCCTCCCAGTATCCTCCGATATAACGGAATGTCCCGTCCTCCCTGTCCCTTTGGAACCATCTTGGTTTCCAGCCACTCTCCTGCATCTTCCTAGCCTGCATATGAGAACAAGAATCTAATTAGGCCAGACAGCTTGTCGTATACCAATCTATTGTATGCATCATGCATGGAAGATAGCAGATCCAAAGCAGTGTGAACCACACATAACATAGATGGATTTCATAGAAGAGTAGGACAATGCAAAGGAATTAAAAGCATTGGTATAACCATCCGCTGCCTTGTCTCGAGTCGCAGTTTTTCAGCATTGGCCTTCTCGTACTCTCCATTCTCCAGGTGTCGCTGGTCTGGTCTGAGCCTTGAATCCGTTGGTGGAAGCTTCTCCTTGGAAAGGGGAAAGCATTGTGGTTTAGCGTTTTTTTACTTTCAGAATTGACATAATAAAATAAGGGTTGGTAGCATATTCCATGCCTACCTTTAGCCCTGGAGTCAGCTCGTTCAATGTTATTGCAAACGAGGACAGGTTATATCTAGTAGGATTGTCAGAAGGCTCATTTTTCTTCCACAGCAAAGTGGCACCAGCACTATGATGTGAACCATTGGAATTAACCTTAGAGGCACTATCATTGATGATGCAGTGCATGCTTTCATCCCATTTCCCCATCAAAGCTGCAACCTTGGTTCCATCAGAATCCTTAACAACTCCTTGAACCTTGCATCGAGCTACATATATTAGTATGACCTAGATAGGAAGGGGGACAAATTGGCTTGTATGCACAACTGCTCCTCAATTCTTACCTGGCGAGGATTTCTATCAAGGAAAGATTGCTCTTTAAATGTCAGCTTGCATGAATATTGCCTACTCCCACTTATGTTCATTATGCCATGGTGATGGCAGTAGACTCTACCAATGATCAGGTTATTAATTGTTGTTGTGACCTGACAAGGAACATTTAAGCATCAATAGCCAAGAATATTCACAATTTCTTGCAGATAACTGAATGTGATATGTGCAGTTACTAGCAAGGTGGTTATTATCCATAATAGATTAGATAATTCTGGAATCTAAAGATGTTAAAAATAACCTGGCGTGGAACAAGTGGAGACAGAGAAGATGAACATAAAATCAGGAGTAGCCATTAACCACCAAAAGAAAGTAGTACTCGTATGTGTTTTCATCTCTTGCAAGGGAATTTATACCTTGCTCCACTGGAAAGTTTCTCCATCATCAAATTCTAGAGTGAGCATGCCAGTAGGGTCCAGTTGAATGGATTGGCCCCAGAATTTGCTCTTTAGATTGCTGTCACCCCAAAATTTCCATCCTTTGCCTTCACAGTGGCATGCCACAACCATAGGATGATGACTGACCTGATGCCAACAATAAACTTATATATTCACTCAAATGGCAGCATTAACTGTTAATAATACTGGTATCTGATTACCACATCTATGATCACTGGTGCACATTAAGGAGTAATGACAGTCTAAGCATGACTTAAGTATGCGGTGTATCAAACTCACCTTCTCTGAGAAGAAACGTATTCCCTTCTCAGGAAAATCGGCTTCATAGGTTTCCCCTAACAATGGATTGAAAGGTTTGCATGGGCGAGAATCCGTGGAAGCGTACCCAGAGACCGCAAAAGCAGCAACATAAAGAACTCTCATCAGACTGTCCCCCTGAATGCATATTTAGATATGACTATCAGCTCAGTTCAGTATAAATTACATAACAAACATCAAATTATGTAGACCTCATTAGCCACTACAATGATGTTCCCATTTCATGTGCTGTGTAGTAATGCGTCAAAAGTGCAGAATTCTCTATTTAAATCGTTATGTAAAGCCTAGCATCTAGTTGCAAGATAATGTTTTACCAGGAAATGCGTTTCATTTTGTGTCAACACTTGGAGGTCACAACAAAGATGGTAAATAAAGACACAAGGCATACCCTCAAACCACATTCATACGCTCGATCCAATAAATGAGAGTACTCCAAGTCTTCAAAACACTTCTGAAGAGAAGACAGAGGCTCATTAAAGTAAACAGGAAGACAAACTCTTGTAAGATCCTTTCCAACATTGTCTTTGATCATTGACCAAAGGCTAACACCTTTCTCCTTTTCAACAGGTTCAGGTAACTTCATGCGCCTTTTGACAGAAGATGATGAATATTCGTTGCTTTGATCGATAACTACTGTTTTACCAAATTTATCATCTTCATTTCTATTGCTTAAGCATCTCATTCTTAGGTCAGGACTAGCAGCACAGTCACTGAAACTTTGCCGTGTATCATAAAAATGAAACTCATCTCCATCTGACAGTTCACAAGTCTCTTGTTTACCAACATCAGAAGATCCTGTATTGCTGTATTCTGATAAAAAAAATAAATAGGGAAGTAAGCAAATCAAAAAGGAACTTGAAGCGAAGACAAAATGGAAGAAGATTTTTTTTTTGGAAAAAAAGGGAAAATGGCTGCAGTGAAAATGCATCTTATAAAGTCGTGATATTAATGGACATCTAAATTTCAATCATGTAATATAAGAAGTTATACAGCAATCCAAGTGACAGAGAACTATTCCAATATACTTCAACATCTAACATGCTCTTGAAATTTGAAGCTTAAAGGATGATCATAGGTCAGGAGTAGAGATAGAGATGATCATAGCTCAGGAGTAGAGAATGACAAGTAATTTGGGGAAAGAGAAAGGATAGATCAAGTAAATCAGCATGGAAGAGTACATCTTTGGCATGTGAAAATCCAAAATAAGGTATGGCAAATTTAAAAGGTACTTTTGCGAACAAAATCATTCAGGCAAACCGTAAATTTAAGTGAAAAGAAGAATTAATAATGAACATCAAGTACCACTACATTTTCCAGAGCTTGCACAGTCATGCTTGAACAACTCTGATCGTGTCTTATCAGAGATAGATGTATCTACTGAATCAATTCCCTGCACAAAATATCACCAATTAATTCTCAAACTTTGTAGAGTACCAAGTATAAATAACCTTCCAAACAGACACAGTATGATGCGTTTATGTGACAAATTATAGTTGGGGCACTTATCAAATACAAGAAATTTATGGTAAAAAATTCAAAGCAGAGGCTGACAATAAATCTACATTGGTTGTCACCGGTAGAACACATTAAACCAAGCCATATCCGATACCCTTTTGGAATAACTGATGAAACTACTTGAACATACGGTTGTGAAGGATATTGAAAGATCTTATACCCTTAATAATGACTGGTAAGATACCTTGACATGCAGGGGCGAAGCTAGAAGGAAAAAGACCCTGGTGCATAGCTTAAAAATACATTGGAAATATAAATAATTTTATGTATTACTCCACAAATTAGCTTTACAAACTGTTTTGGACCCTGGTGCCGGTGCACCAGGGTAGCTCCATGTGGCTTCGCCACTTTGACATGAATGATAACCGTACAAGTTGCTTTATTTAACTACTGAATTCTTGGAAAACATAATTACCTCAACTTCCCGAGGAAGACTGCCAATAAAGCTTAAGTATTCTTCACAGCGTTGCTTCATCTGTGTATGATACTGTGAAAATTCTGAATGAACTATCTGCTCGCAATCTTTAATTATTGTCTCACCAACACCTTCAGCATGCAAACGACTTCTGAGCTTATCCGTAGAAAATGATGCATCATGCTGGTCACCTGACAAATCTCCATTAAAAGAATATTCACTTCTTGCAGTGACAAGCGCTTCGATCCAAGCCACACGGTCCTTAGCACAGCCAGTCCTCAGCTGAAGTGTCTTGGTTGGAGTAATAATATAGAACCGTTTATCATCTGATTTACTTTCACTAAATGATGAGATCTGCAAACAGTACAACATAATGACCAAATCAGCATCCAGTGTGACGACTTCACCAAAAATATAGGGCATTGTTACAAGCATGACGAAATTGGATGACACTGCTGCATTACGCTATCTATAGATTTACAAGCCCATTGCATATCAGTAATATACTACTCCAGTTGATAGGAATAATTTGGCTATTGCCATTCTCAAGATGCAAACGGGCATAGCCAGTTAGCCACAGTTGCAGTTCATTCAAATAAAATCTGAAACTGTAGCCATTGCATGGACATACCAGCCCATCACACTGCTTTCATACAGCTAAACAACCTAATAAGTAGTGATAGCTAAAAAGACAAGTGGATTTAAATCTCATTGACTGAAGCTGGGACCGTTCAGGAGCGGGGAACGGCGAGCTTTAGGCGTTTTCAGACCCTTTCAATGAATACGGACAGGGCGATCCGTACCACCTCACATTCCAACAACTTAACATGCAAAACCGTACAAACCGAGGCGCCAACCATCTTCAGGCCACTCGAACAAGATCCAGCTGGGAGCCAAGTTGCTGCCCCACCGCTAAGCATCCCGCCGGTCCCTCCCTCCTCCCCCGAGCACGCACCAAGGGCGCTACTGTAGCGAGTCGATGCAAAGACTGCTCGTTTGCACCAACGAGATGAAGCTGTAACAAAAGGCCAGCTCCAATCAAAACAAGGCATCGCTTTATCCGACATCGTTGTAACTTCTGCCATTTCCTTTAACGAGAGTCTGTATGTTCGCGGGTCGTGCGTGATCCCTGCCGCAGATCGTGACGTACGGCGCGGAGCCACATAGGAGTACATGGCCCGTGTTGGGAGGGCGACTTTACAGCTGGGAACTGGAGTTTGCGCCTGGGCTCCTCTGTTGGACTGTTCCGAGCTGATGCGACGCGGAAACCGAGGGGTCGAAGCGGACCGCCCGGATTTTTTTTGTCGGTGGATTTGTGTTCAATGTTAGTGACGCAACGAAGGAATCGTTCCCGGTTTTTGGAGGAAAAGAAGAATGGAGGACGCCGTTGCTTTAAACAACAATGCTGATTGAGAACATGACGAATGGTGCTAGGATGAAATGAGTACCGTTTGAGGAATGATTTGGTCACTGTACTAGAGTTTCTAGGACGAATCGAGGGTCTGCAATGAGTCATTTCTCTAGAAAATGGTGGCTAAGATCATAGCAAGGAGCAGGAATCGAAATGAAACGCGAGGCAGAAGGGATTATGAGGGCGACGGCGTTCACCTTGAGATGCACGAATCCGATGGGCCGCTCCCCGGCGCCGCTACCGCCGCGCGCCGTCCCGATAAACCTGACGGCAGCGGAGGCGGGGGCCTCCGGGGCGGGTTCCGCCGCCACGCGGCGGCGGATCTTGGAGTAGGCGAGGACGCCGCCGCGGATCGCGAACCAGCGCGGTCGCCAGCCGCGGCCGATGTTGGTCCACTTGTACAGCACGCCCGCGACGGCCGGCGCGGGCGCCTCCACGAGCTCCTCGTCCTCCTCCGGCCGGGAGGAGGCCGCGAGCCCGTCGCCGCAGGGCTGCCACTCGCCCGCGAGGCAGCAGAGCGGGTGCAGGTCCCTCGCTCGCATCGCCGCCCTCGTCCCGTTCCCGAGGCCGATCTCCTCCCCCGCCTCGGTCCCTCTCCTCACGCGGCCCCCATTCGGGCTCCTCGGATTACTCTATTCCTTCCCCCCGCTTGACGCGGTCGGCGGATTCGTTTCGGCGGCGAGGCGAGGCGCTGCGCTTGACTTGGCTCTGACGCGGCGGGCGAGCGGGCGGGCGGGGGTGCGGGTGCTCTCCGCGTCCCTTTATGCGCAGCAGCGCGACGCGAACACTTGGAGCGAACCGGCTCGTGGCGAAAGCGACGGCGACTTCCATTCCCGAGCAAGGTCCCGCGCCGGCGCGGTGGCCCCCGCGTGTCGGTGGCCGGCACGCCGTCCTGTCCTGTCCCCGTCTCCGTGCGGGCAACGTGGTTCCGTTTCGGGCCCGGATGCCAGTGCCGCTTGCGTGCCGTGCGTGTTTTGGGTGTCTGGCTCTGGCACTGGCTCGCCTGTCTGGTTGGTCCGTGTCAGTGGCACGGCGCGTCGTTGGTTGGTGAGTGATTTCAGTGCAGCGCAGCTGGGCACGGCCTGTGGCCGGCTGGTGCCACGCTGTGCGGCTGGGCCTACGTGACAGCCCGTTTATATTCTTGTCGAACCACCCCTGCGCGGAAGTATATGCTTGCGCAGAGAATGAGAGCACGGTTCAAAGAGAGGCGAGCGGCATGGAATAATCGATTCGGCTTCGGCTTCGCCATCGCCATCACGACGCACGCGAACGCCTCGCCCAACACGCGAACGCCCCGCCAGAAGCCGGCGCCCGCCCGCCGAAACGTCGCCCTCGCCTCGCGCCACGACGCCGCGCCGCGTAAGTGGAACGTGGTCGCGAAACCCGCCGCGTCGTCGTGCTGTGACGTCGGTGGCTGCTCCGGCGGGAGGGCTGGCTGGCTGGATGGGATATGCCTTGCCCTTGCGTTGGTTCGTTCGCTGCCTGGCTTTACGACGGCAGCGGGTACCCCCTCGTCATGTGCCGTCGCCGCCGCTTTGTCGCGCCTGCACGTTTCGTTGGTGCCAAGGGAAGCGCCTTGACTGACAGGATCGAGAGATTAGCATGTGGATGTGGTTCGTTAACCACCCTTGCAATCATCGTCGGGATGGAAGATGCGAGGCCAGGAGTCAAGAGGGGCTAATCATTTGTTTGGGGAGCCCTCGTCAACGGAATCATGCGCACGGATTTGGGCCTCAGGTCCGTATCTGTACCCCGAAACGTTTGCACCGGAAGTAGAATTCACAAATTTCGGCTCTCCAGAGTTCGGCCTTCATGAATTTGGACTCTCCAGAGTTGGGCCTCTTCTGGACCTCGAACCTAGCAATGAACTGGGCCCTGTGAACAAATTAAGCCCGGCAGAGGTAAAATCGTGCCCTCGTGCGCAGCAGGACTCTACCAGGTTTGGTTGCTGCTGTTCTTGCCCTGTCCCGTGAGTTGTGACCTGGCGAAAATCTATGGCTTCAAACAAGTTTTGTGGCTGGTCCGACACCAACGTTCTCGTTCGGACGTGGTGCTGGTTGTGATTGAGCCAGTATCAGTGTATCATGAATTGTTGCTTTTTATCTGATGAATCAACCAAGCGTAGTGGAACGCGACGAGGAACATCCACCGGTGCACACGCAGATCGTCGTGAGGCAACTTTACGTGCGCCTGTTGGGCCAACGAAAAGAGCACTCCCAAAGAGACCGCACCGCACGAATTCAGAGGCCACGCGCCGTCCATTCAGTTCCGTGCCGCGCGTGCCGGCGGGGGAGAGGTCATCTGTCCCCTGCCCCGGTCCGTCCTCTCCGCCTCGGAGATCCCAGCGCGTACCCCATGCATCCGTGATCCGTCCCTGCTCAATCAAACCCAAACCAAGCCCCGCGTATCTATCCGTGTCGCCCCCAGACGGCCTGACGCCTCCCCACCGAGCAGGCGAGCACCACCGGTAAAGACAGCGGCAATGGTGGCGGACAGCCACAGCGCACAGCCAGCTGCTGCTGCGCGCATCGTAGTAGCCGCTTCTAAACTCCCTCCCCTTTCCATCTTCGTGCCCCTCCGTTCCCGAGTTCGTGGCACTGCTTTCCTTGCTGGCTGCCCCCTCCCTCCCTCCTCCATCTCGTCTCTCCCCACTCCATTCTTTCTCGTTCATTGAATATTCCCGTCCCATCAGCCGCCCTCTAGTCTTTGTTGGGCTCCCTCCGTCCTCTGGCGGGCGAAAATGCAAAAGCCGGCGCCTTTCTCGTTGGCCTTTTGCGACCTGGTCCGCCGGCCGCCGTCGTCGTACGACCGGCCACTTCCTTCCCAATTCGCGCACCGGACTGCTTGCTTGCTTGCTAGTGGTGGCCGCGGCTTTTTCCGCCTCGTTTCACCGGCCACCATATCCGCGGCGAAAGCGATCCGGCGCTTCCTGCTCGTTTACCAACAGCGGGCGACGGGTGGATCATGGATGCGTGTCTCGTCTTTGCTTTATTTAGCCTTTACACATCGATGCGAGCGATTTGTTAGCCTCGACAAATCGCAACGGCTTCCTCCTCTAACTAAAGAGCTTTGCTGCGTATCTCTGTCGGTCTGCAATTGAAACGGCGAGGAGCAAGTGAGCGGCCCTGTTGATCAGAACGGAGGAAGGAAGCCAATGGAGGCAGGGCGACCAGACATCGTCCAACCACCACTGACGCGGACGTACAATGCCCGTACCATACATGAGCTGGGAAGCGTTTCCCAACTACTAATGCCCCTACTACAGCTATGTAGGAGTGCTCTACATAAATATCTTGGGCGCCACGCAAAAGCAAAGACGCACTGTTCGTAACTTGTGAAGCGTGCAAGAGCGCGAGCAATGCCTGGCGTCGCTCTGTGGTCGACCGAGTTGGTTGTTGGGTGCAACGGCGGAGTCCTGCTGGCCGCCTGGCCGTCTAACATTTCCAGCAATACAATCTTCCGAGTCCCAGCTAACCCTTCCCTCCCTAGTCACTCGATCGGGTTAGGTGACCCGGTAGTGTGCTACTACTAGTCTGCCTTGCACATCAGCCGATCGCTATATCTGGCAACAAGAGGCGTCCCTTCTTAAGCGACGAAACGGGAAAGAGATTGTGTTCTAGCAGAAGTTAACTCGGGGCGATAGTACCGCGTGATCCTTATAATTCAATCACTAGGAGTACTAACGATATATCTTTCGGAGCTTTGAGTTGAGTCCACCGAAACGTCCATGCATGGCTTCAATGGCAGAAAGCACCAGCAGCAACGATGGTGACTTCGACAAGTGGCTCGTCAACAGTTTCAAATGGCGCATTGCGGTTGCAGCCTTGGCTTGATGCGGCAATGAGTCGAGAAGATCTCTCGGGAGCCGGAGCAGGCGTGGCGGACCTGTATTCGGGAATGATCGACCAGCCGGCCGGCAGCTCGTCGGAGGCCATCATATCCCAGTCAGATTTCCACTGCTGACAGAGTTCGCTACGGGTTCCGCGCGCCGTAGATCGCGACGCCTCTCCTGCCGGTCGCCAATGATGGCTCGCCGGCCGGCAGGTCGTGAAAGCGGCATGTGTGCCTGCATACCCCGAGGTCTAGTAGTATAAAAATTACGTCGGGGGCGTTGATCAACTGTTTAATCATTCTTTCATTCACGGTGGCTTCTCCCCGCACGTTTCAGGAATATCAAGCGACCGGATCTTATAAAAAAGCTTCGTCAACCAACATACAGTATCGTACTGACCAGATCGCATTAACAAAATACGGCGAGATTATACGTATCTCACTGGTATTCGACGAGTTGGCCAGACGTTGTCTTCGCTACCTACTCCTATATACGATCACCCGCGTGTGTAGTACAACGAGCAGCGTGAACGCGGAATGTTCCGAGTACTAACAGTACCAGTCGACGGCCCCGATCAATTATTTTTAGCTTCTCCTCAATCATCGGTGGTTCACACGTGGCAACCGTCAGATCCTTCTCGTGCCGCGTTGCCAGGAAATTTTTTTTTACGGACCGTCCGCGTTCAGCCGGCGTGCGGACCTGTACTGGATGGCTACCACGTCAACGCCTTGGCGCCATCTGACGCCTGTAGGCGCATAACTTCTTCCCTGTGCACGGCTCGGCTTCGTCTGACACCCAGCTCACCTCGGCTCCGTGTAACTCCTCGTGTGCTATCCGTACGATGCCGTGGCTACTCCACGCGGCAGAAATTGTGGACAGGTCCGCACGCCAGCCAGATACGAACCGTCCGCACAGAATGTTTTCCCCGTTGCCAATGCTCGCATTCCGCGCGCCACCCGCCAGCGTGCTTGAAATGCGCCTGTTTCTTCTTCCGCGATCTCATTTCAGCAGGGGAGGTCCCGGTACACCTCCGAAATAAGGTACTACATCCATCTCTAAATATAAGCGTTTTAGATTTAATCAAAGTCAAAAAATTTTAATTTTGACTATTAATAATATAAAATTAATAATGTTTTATCATATATAAATCAATGTTACTAAATTTTTCATCAAACATACTTTCATGTAATTTTTTATATAAAAAATTATTTAAATTTATAGATATTATTAGTCAAAATTGATAAAATTTGACTTTGACGAAACTAAAAAATGTTTATATTTAAAGACGGAGAAAGTAGTATCGTTTGGAATAGAGAGAATCTCGCTATTTTTGTGTTTTTTTTAAATTGAACTGATTTTTGTGAAATTTTTATTAAATTTCTGTAGAATACCTACGTTCCTAAGAGGTCATCAGATTTTCTTTGGAACGGGAAATTTTTTCTGTTTTCTTTGTCTTTCTCGTAAAATTGAGTTGATTTTTATGTAATTTTTATGTAATTTTTGTAAATTTTTTATGTGATTACTGTAAAATTTCTGCGTTTCAAAGAAAGTCTAAGCAACAAAATGCCGGTAACTGAAGACCGGTTTCACAAAGTTCTGCTTGAAACTTGCCGGTGAGTACGTAGGGGGTTGAACTCCGCCGCTACTGTTTGAATTCAAAGCGTTACGTTTTTCAGAACGGTTGCGATTTCTCCCTCTCGTCTGTTTTCAATTCGTAGCTTCAAGAGACAAAAATGAAAAAGGGTGACAATCCACTAGTAGGAACCGAAGCGCGCAAAAGAGGCGTCACTTTTGTGTGCGTCTCAAAATCAGAGCTCGGCACACTAGAAATAGATCGACGCGTGCTACACGAGCTGTACCCTAAAATCTCAGAGAAAAAAAAAAAAGAAGGCGAACGCTGCTGACACAGCGCCACTCCATAATAAAGGGAGATGGACGATGGAAAGGCTTAAAAAAGAGACAAAAAAAGGGGCAAAAAAAGTGGTGGGGCCGGGGAATTCCTCAAGGCAGCAAGGATGCAGACAGAGACAGGGAGGCGTCCGAATCCAAATGATCGTCCCCACGCTTGATCTGAACATGTCCGCTGGGAACGGGGCCCGGAGTCGCGTTCCCGCAAATCATGAGGCAAGAGGCTGTTTGGTTTATGATCAATAGTAGCTACATCAAAATTTAGTGTTACTAAATTGAGAGCAACTTCAAATCATTGATAAAAAATATGTTTAGATTATAACTTTATCAAATTGATGGTAACAAACAGAAAATTAGCATTTGGATTGTAGCTATCTAATATTTGACAACAATATTAATATAACATGTGAGATGTAAAAATTATTATAATTTTTTAACATTAAAATATAGTCAAATGAGATCTTATTTTATATATTTAATTGTAAAGAATATAATGGTGAAAACGAATCATAAATTAGATATATCATTAAAAAGATATAGTTGTTTAAAGTGTTTAAATATAAAAGACTTTGAAATTTGTGCCACCATTCAGAAGTCGCCACATCACCAGTGCAATTTTGACAACCCAGCTCACAGCGTGGGCGAGCGATTTTGGCGCCCTGAATTTGGCCGGCGTTGGCTACAGATTTTTGCTGGCATTACCAAATTTTATTTGGTACTTCAAATTTTGGCTAAGAAGCAAACATACGTCAAATTTTAAAGGCTCATCAAATATTGGTAAGATATTTGTGGGTAGTAATTCAAACACACCCCAAATAGAACCAAATTTCGGGGAAGATAAACCGGACCCGAACCAAATCAAATCCGCGCAAAGCTGCGGTGGTGTTACTGTTGCACGTTGTTGCGCCAGGCCACTCTCACTGAGATGCTGGGCCCGGAAGGTCTGGTCCCCATCGGTCTAGCGGGTGAGGAGGAAAAAAATTGGGGGAGTGGTGTAATCACGTCAGTGACACGGCGGCCCACCGGCAGGCGGGGTGAATAAAACCGCAGCCATAATAACACCCGGAGTCCAGCCCGCCAGCCAGCCAAGCCGACTGCGGCCACCACCACCACCACCACCACCCATCGAACCCAACCGGCAACCGCACAGCCAGCAGCTGCAGTTAAGGTTGCAGCGGCGCGAGGAGCCTCTCTCTCGCGGTGGCAATGGCGACGGCGTGGGTGCGCTCGCTCAGCTGCAGGTCCTCCTACGCCGTCACGGACGTGGCCGTCGCGCCGTCTCCGGTCAAGAAACCGCCGCCACCGTTCCCCGTGTCGTGCGCCGCGGACGTGATGGACGGCGTGGCTGTGGCGCAGCAGGCACGGAAGAAGAAGAAGCTGGGCAGGGAGAGGGACCGGCGGAGGGACGCGCGGGAGCGGCCCCACGAGCCGCGGCCCCGGCCCAAGAAGAAGCCGAAGCAGAAGCAGCCGATGGCGACGTCCGCGCTGTTCATGCAGTCACCAGCGCCGGCGCCGGCCAGCGCGGCGTTCCTGACGATGACGGAGCTCCCCGAGGGCCACTCGTCGCGGCGGGTGGTCGAGCTCATCTTCTCGTCCGGGTGGGGGGACGGCGACGGTGTCCCCGCGGTGGAGGCGCTGTTCCGCGTGCACAGCGCGGCGCGCGCGGTGGCGCGGTTCGAGGAGGCGCGGGCGGTCGCGCGCGCGCACGGC
>BCLF01000053.1:968589-993767 GCA_001602275.1 Zoysia japonica | reverse complement strand
CGTCGTCTTCGAGCGCGCCGCCGCCGTGGGCGGCACGTGGCTGTACGAGCCCCCGGCGAAGGCCGCGGGCGCCGACCCGCTCGGCGCCGCGGCCACGCACTCCAGCCTCTACGCCTCGCTCCGCACCAACCTGCCGCGCGAGGTCATGGGGTTCCTCGACTTCCCCTTCGCCGCCTCGGGGCCGGGCTCCTCCAACTCGCGCAGGTTCCCCGGCCACGAGGAGGTGCTCCGGTACCTAGAGGCGTTCGCGGCGCGGTTCGATCTGCACCGGCTCGTCCGGTTCCAGACGGAGGTGGTGCGCGTACGGAGGGAGCCCGGCGGTGGGTGGGCGGTGGCGTCGAGGAAGCTCGGGGAGATGGGGAAGGGCGAAGAGGAGGTGTTCGACGCTGTTGTGGTTTGCAATGGACACTACACGGAGCCTCGTGTCGCCACCATTCCTGGTAAGTTTCGTAACTCAATAACATTCCGTATTCTCCGAAATGAATGAACTGTATCCACTGATGCAGACGCCTAGTTTAATGCTGTGATCATCCCGGAATGGTATATGGGCATTCCTCTATTGACTTTGCATTCATAAGTTTTATGCTATCAAAAACTTCGGTAGGGATTGATACTTGGCCTGGGAAGCAGATGCACAGCCACAATTACCGAGAGCCAGAGCCGTTCCATGATCAAGTGTGTGTTTTCCTCTTCATGATTTGCACTAGCACTACGCATTTCCACGCATAACGAAGATTACTTCTCGCATGCATAGGTAGTGATCATAGTTGGGGCCTCTGCAAGTGCCGTTGACATTTCAAGAGATGTTGCAAGTGTTGCCAAAGAGGTGCATATTGCCAATAGATCTGCACCAGCTTCCACCTATGAGAAGCAGCCTGGCTACAATAATCTCTGGCTTCACTCAATGGTAAACGACCTTTTTCCCTGGTGAGTCATTATGGTAGCTTTGTCCACTGAAAGGGCTGCCACTATCAGTGTGTTCGCAGAACTAATGTTCGAGATGCAGATTGATCATGCACAGGAGGATGGCAGTGTAGTGTTTCAGGATGGCAGCTCAGTTAAAGCAGATGTCATCATGCATTGCACTGGGTAAAGAACTTGCAGTATTCCTTGCATTTCCATATCTTATACGTACACTCAAGATTTTTCAACTTAGATTGAAACAAATCATGTGTTTCATTGGTTTTATATTTGCTAGATACCTGTATGACTTCCCATTCCTCGGAGAGGATAGTACTATCACTGTGGATGACAATCGTGTCGATCCCCTGTACAAGCATATTTTTCCACCAGAAGTGGCTCCTCAATTGTCTTTTATCGGATTACCGTGGAAGGTTAGTTGGGCTCAAAATTGCTAACTCTTTAGTGCATATGCAGTTCTAACTCACCCTATGATGCTGGAAGATCTGCAATATTTCATTTCTCACAAAAAGGGAAAACAGATATTAAAATTTCCATATTCTGTTTTATTCAGGTGATTCCCTTTCCGCTATTTGAACTCCAAAGCAAGTGGGTTGCTGGGGTACTATCTGGACGGATTAAGCTGCGATCAAAAGGTGAAATGATGGAAGATGTGAAAGCATATTACTCAAAACTGGAGTCACGCGGATGGCCTAAGAGATATACTCATAACTTGTCAAACTATCAGGTAGCCTCTTCCATCATTTTAGCAGTACTTAATGAAGTTAAAAAATTGACCTCTCTTAAATCGCATTACTTCATGGTTGATACCTTTGAATCCCAAAATAAAGCATGCTCTGCCTGCAGTTTGAATATGATGATTGGCTTGCTGAGCAATGTGGCTATCCACCTATTGAGGAATGGAGGAAGCTGATGTATGCCGCCAATGCAAAGAATAAGGTGGCCCGTCCTGAAAGTTATCGGGATGAGTGGGATGACGATCATCTAGTGGCTGAAGCAAATGAAGATTTCAAGAAATACTTGTAAAATCTGCCTCTTCATTCTAATTCCAAATTCATTTTTATATATCTATGTGGCCATCACTAGAATAAGTCAATATGCCTTGTAGGACAGTAATTTGTAAATGGTAAATTTAACTCTGCAATGGGCAGATATACTTTTGTCAGCATATTTTTTCCTAAGGTGGTCAGTAGGAGCAATAAAAGAAAAGGACAAGAGAGATTGCACACCAGCTAAGGGCTCCTTTGGATTGAAGGAATTTCATAGGAATTTTATAGGATTCTACCTCCCATGGATTTTTTCCTATGAGGCTCTTTGGAACATAGAAATGTAAAGGAAAAAATCCTATGGAATCCATTCCTATGAAGCCATTTTGTAGGAATATAAACATGAGGCCTGACCTCATGGAAAAATTCCTGTGGGCAGGGAGAGTGTCGGCCGTGTTATGTCCATGCTAGTAAAGACTATTTAGTGTAGCTTAATTAAATTCATGCATATACACTGACGTGCTGTCGTCACTAAAAACTTGTTTTGTTTATGCATGTCGCATGATGAGACCAAGAATGAGACACACAAAATGGGAACCCACAAAGAGGCCTAATGGCAGTATGTGCTTTGCAGACATTGCTAAAGTATTGAAATTTATAAACATTGATGCTTATAAATTCTTAAGCAAATCACTAATTTTCACCTCAAAGTGTAGTGCCTTTTAAATTCCCATGATTTTTCTATGGCGATGCCAAAGGACTTCATTTGTCCATTCCTGCATTTTTATTTTCCATAGGATTTCACAAGTGCGCCATCTCAAATCCTTTGTTTTTTCTATTCCGTATTTTTCCAATCCTGCATTCCAAAGAGCCCTAAGAGTTTAACTTAGGACTGTACCTTAAGGTCAATTTTCCCATGATTTTTCTATGGCGATGCCAAAGGACTTCATTTGTCCATTCCTGCATTTTTATTTTCCATAGGATTTCACAAGTGCGCCATCTCAAATCCTTTGTTTTTTCTATTCCTGTATTTTTCCTATTTTCAAAGAGGCCTAAGAGTTTAACTTAGGACTGTAACCTTAAGGTCAATTTTCATAAAAAAAATTATATGCACCAGCCGGGAATCGAACCCGGGTCTGTACCGTGGCAGGGTACTATTCTACCACTAGACCACTGGTGCTGTTATGTTATGGTTTTAATGATATTCTATATATAATTTTGTCTACCCCCCTGTTGGGCAAAACCAGACCAGCAAAAGCGTTTTTTGTTCAGTAATGGAACTCCATTATAGTAGCAAGGATGCAAGGGTGGAGGCTTTCCAGGATTGGGTAGTCTTCCACGGAACTTTCATCCATAGTTGCGAACCTGAGATTCAAGACGAGGTCCTTCAGTTCTGACATGAGGCAGCCACATATATTTTTTACTTGAAAATTAATTGATTTTTGTGAAACTTCTATACAGTTTCTATGAAGTTTATGCTTTCTAAACTAGGCCTAAGGAGTTCATCAGGAAGTCAATGTTTCACCTGGCTGCTACACATCCACCTTCTCCAGTGGTTGTACAATAGGAGGCATTCAGGCATGGCAGTTGATTTTCGACACTCCTTGGCCTGGTTTTGTCCATCTCCTCTTGACAAAATTGCAGCCCTTGTCGAAATATTTTTTGCTATAATCTCTGCATATGCCTGAACATTATGGGCGACTGAGAGGTGAGACACGCAGCAGAAGTTCCCACCATGCCATCGAAAACAAGACTAATCTTTGGCACCAACAAAAAACAATAGCACAATGAAATTTTTACCATTAAACGTGGTAGACAAAATAGTTAATATTTCTATTACAAGGAACAAATGTTTTTTTTAATTTCCACTACCCGTTTACAAGTGGAAGCTTGCAATGTATCAACATCTGCAAAACACCAAAATGTCCGTATGCAATTGAAGAACATTCCCCTGATTCTACGACTCGACGCTGTCGTCCTCCTGCTCGTATATCCTCTCCGGCTTGCCGTTCTCCAGAGCACGCGTCCGCGACCGTATCCTCTGCAGCGCGCCGTCGATGGCCACGTCGACGGCGTCCTTTTCCGCGTCCATCAGCTCCTGGGAGCTCCCGTGCCGCCGGTACATCACCCTCGGGGCGTACTCCAGCACGCGCTCACGCATCCTCCGCACCATGGACTCCGGCACGGCCTCGAGCGTCGAAATTATCTTGACCCGGCCCCCGAACACCACCGACTCCTTTGGTATATGGACGGAGAACTCGTCGTACCGAGCAGGTGGCAGGTGCCAGCCGTACTGCCTGCGGGCGCTGATGTCCTCGAAGAAGACGGGCACGCAGCCGGCAAGGATGGCGTCGAACGTGGACCGCCGCGTCGGCGTGTCCCCCGGTGGCTGCAGGCAGAACTTGGCCCGCAGCATGGGACGCATGTGCCGTACCGGGTCGTGCGCGCACTTGCCGTTCGAGCAGTCGACGACGACGCACGCGTCGGTGCGGTTGGCGCACTCGGCGAGGATGGAACCCCGTATGTTGGGGCGGGACGGGCGCGAGGTACCCCCCGCGAAGAGCACCAGCATATCGCGGCGTGCGCGGCGCGCGCGGGCGAGCCAGGCGCGCAGCCGCGGGAGCGAGGACGGGTGGAAGGACGTCGGGTGCGGGACGGCGTGCTCCTGCCAGGGCCACGTGCGGGACTCGAGGGTGAGGAACGTGAAGTTGGCCAGCTCCGGCAGCCGCAGCAGCGACGTGGAGCCCCACAGCCTGGGCTCCGCGACGTGCGGCTGTGCGTAGTCCCACGCGGACCCGGCCACCACCAGGAAGTGGTCGTGCCCCTGGCGACGCGACAGGATCCGCGGCCGGTCCCGCGCCAGGAACTCCGCCAGCGCTGCGCCGTGCCGCGCGGAGGCGTTGAGGAGCGCGGGGTCTAGCACGTACGGCAGCGCGTCAAGCGCCGCGTAGTAGGGCACGAACACCGCGTCGGCTTCCGCCGGGTCGTCGGCGAGGCAGCCCAGCTCCAGGACCCGGCGGTGGAAAAAGACCTCCAGGAGCCGCGTGTCGGTGCGGTACCAGGACCGGCTTCGTGGGTGCGTCCTCGGGCCTAGGCCGTGGTTGGCGAGCGACTCGCAGGGCGGGACCGAGGTCGCCACCCAGGACACATCGGAGAGCGGGAAGGCGCTGGCGCCGCAGTGGCGGAGGAGGTCCGTGTTGAAGCGCGGAGGAAGGCGCCGGATGTGGATCCGGCGGCCCGCGCAGGGGTCAGCGTCATCGCCGGAGACGGCGGCGACGATGAGGAGGAGGAGGAGGAGGAGGAATGGATTTGGCATCTTGGGGACCGGTTCTTCCTCCTGTGCGATGTGGGGAGTGGCCCGATTGGGAACCGAACCACGACGAGATTTTGCAATAATACCATTCGTAAGAATGGCCTTTGAAAAATAGCATTTTAATGTTGGGTTTCACATGAATATCATTATAATAGTTTGTTGTATTTTTTTACCAGTGATTAGGTGTTAAATATGATTATCATTTTTTAACAGTATTTTATATGAGAAAAAGACTAATATACCCTTCTTCATCTATAATACTTATATTTGTGTCACTCACTAACTATTAAATTGGATCTTCAACGCGCCACATCATCTAAATATATGAGCCGTTAGATTATAGAATCTCAATCAAATCTGACCGCTAATTATTATATCGCTTCAACCGTTGTTGCTGTTTCCATCATGCTCATAAACAGGGGCTGAGCCTCTTAGACCACCCACAATGTGTGATTTGGATCGGTGCTTGAATCAGTTTTTCCTATTCGAGCACCGATGCCATCAGTGCACGGACCGGTTCTTCAAACCAAAATCTCAGCATCGGTGAAGGTACTAGCACCCGGTGCTTGATGATAAAAAAATCACGTGAAGGCAAAAGAAAGAGAATATTGGATGGCTTTGCATTTAATACACCATCTTTTATCACCGATGCTTACACTGTGAGAGAATAGAGAAAATGAGCACCGCTGCTTGATTTCTGTGATGTGATGGTTCAAGCATCCATTACATTGTGGATGGTCTTAGTCTCCTTAGCATAGCTTAAATGCATCATCTCTTTCTCTACTTCATGTGCGAATTAAATGATGCAATGAAATATCTTACAATGAAAACTCAACCTCCTCACCTCTATTCTCTTCACATTGCTCTTCGTAAATAATCTTTCTTCCCATCTTTTTCTTCTATCAATTTATGTATTCATTGTCATGCATTTGAAAAAGTAACTTGATTCAAATGGTTGGTACTGAACAGGGTTTTGAAAACCGATGAAAGTTGATTGGACCAAATTGGTTCGGTTTGATCTAGAGATAACCTACCATTGCATCAAAATAAGCTAGCCGACCGATTTTGCCCCACCAAAAACTGGTTCCAGACCAGTTTCCAATACCTTGGTGCTGATGGCAGCCGCTGGAGATTAGGCGGTTTGGGGTATTAGCTCAATAGCTCTCGATTGCCCCGGCAGCCAATCACTTCAGAATAAGTTCTTAGTAGACTTGTTCCGTGGTATGTTCTCCACTCAACATTTTTGAGTTCCGAGATGAAGAGGGCTATAATCTACATATCAGGTTACTGCATCTGTATTAGAGAAACATTTTTTTACTTTGTTCATGTATATATTGTATTATGGATGTTGATTCTTAATAGGGATAAAATACCACCAGAATAAAAAAAAATTTTGCTCATTGAAAAATTGTGAAAGAATTTTTCGGCCACTGGATCTGAATTTGATGCAATGTCCTGTAAATCATTTACATACTAATGGTCAGATTTTTTTTTATATCTTTTTACCGTTCGGCAGCAACGCGCAGATTACCAACTAGTTTTAACAGAGTCCATTCCTCATTTCGTTCCCATTCATTTCATTCGATCACAGGCGCATGCGAGCTCGGGTCCGGCGACTTGGGCCTCTGCTCTCCTCGCCGGCACGCTGCCCGGCCTTGAAGGTTCCTCGCGCGCACCGCAGGCCTCGAGCCCTCCATGCCGGCGCGCCGCCTCCCACTGGCCAGCTTCCTCCCCGCGACCAGCTGCCTCTAGTCGGCGACGAGGACGAGGACGATGTGGTCCAGTTGGAGGTCCCGCTGCCGGCGCCGGCAGACCTTTCTTTTTTTTTTTTTGTCGTGCACTCTATTTTTTTTAGAACGACTAAAGATTGGAGGATTTGTTTCTTTGAATCCTTTAGGATGTTGAGGAAAGAATTAGAGTTCATGGAGTGGCAACCAAACCTGGTTTCCCGTAGCAATGCAAAATATATATATATATATATATATATATATATATATATATATATATATATATATATATATATATATATATATATATATATATATATATATATATATCTTTTGGTTTAGCCAATGGACTGTGTTAAGCTGCAGAGGGCATTGCTAGCTAGATTGAATTTTAGTCTTGGAATCGGTCTTCTCTCTATCTGCAGTGATCTTAGCTAGGAAGTCTGAAATTTGTTACTATTTCTTAACTCGTCTAATTGGCTCCGTGCATCCCAAATGCTAAGGTTTCTTTTACAGGGTATAATTGGAAGTTTTGCTTATGATTATACGATTAAGCTTTGTGACATGGTATCAAAAAGATATTCTATTTGTTTTCATTTGCAAACAACTATATGTACTTCTTGTATTAATATATCCCAAAGATATCCCTATTGCATTTTTTTTGTCTTGTCTTTTGAAACAACTGTCTGTATCTTTTACAAGATCTTGTATCTTTAAAAAGGAATCTTGAAACTGGGCTGGCTGTAATTGATGTAGAACATTTACTGCTATGTGCTAACTGTATTGCAACAAATTGTTTCATTGGTATTGTTTCTGAGAAGTATTTGTGTGTTCTATAAATACACAGGAACATCACATCCCTTTCTGTTTTTCTGTTTTTAAGTATGTTTTTGAGAATTTTAATTGCTTTCTATTCACTGTCCAGAAAAAGAAAACGAAGAAAAAAGTACCACCAAATGTTGGTTCACTAAAGAAGATTTTGTCTTGGAAAGATACTTCTTGACAGCCGCCCATCATGGTTAGTTAAACTCCAACCAAGTAAGCAACCACTAAGCGAGCCGTGTGGAAGATTACTCCTAGAAAAGCGTCGAAACCTTGAATCACTAGTGCTGTTGAGCTTTTGTCGGATGACTTTACGATGTTACTGTTTTGTAAAGTTCTGTTGGTGGGCATGTAAACATATAAATCATGTCTTTGATGATTAAATGTGGCTGTGTATGGATGCTTAAATGTGGCAATTTATGGATGCTATCTGAAAAATTATGTTGTCTACCTAATGAGAGAGAGATGAGGGACATATTTATTTGTATGGAGCTGTTCGGTGGTTGAAAAAATGGATTGACCGGAGCTGTCCAGTAGTGAAAAAATGGACTGACAGTAAAAGAGAGATGTGTGAAAAATTATGATGTCTTTTTATGTCTTTTGATAGAGGTAAAACTGTTAAAATATGGTACAATGGTAAAAGAAAGGAGAAAATAGAATTATAATCGTATTCAAGCGAAGCCCAACGTTGAAACTGAAGGGTATTATTGCAAAAATCTCAACCGCGCGAGTAACTTGAAATCGTAAAAAGGAAAAAGAATGCATAACGCTGTAGTAAAACCTTTGACGGGCCCAGTCACTGAGGGCCCGCTAATCTAGGCCGGTCCGGTTACTGAAGGCCCGCTGATCTAGGCCGGTCCAGTTACTGAAGGCCCGCTGATCTAGGCCGGTCCAGTTACTGAAGGCCCGTGCTTTATTTGTCTTGCTGGGCTCAAACTTATACAGATATGCAATTCCAGCCCACTTTTCCCCGTTAAACTCCTCCACCGGATTACGTTCTTGAAGTTCATGGGGGAACGAACAGAGGACAAAAATTCATGCCTCGAACGGACAGGCAGCACTTGACCTCTACTCAAAGTTCATGTCGCCACAGTCATGTTGAAAACGTGCCTGTCCGGCGACGACGGAGATCCAGTCACGTCCATCGATGCCTGCACCACAACCATGTCGTAACGTGCAGCACCATCGATCTGTGGTGTACTCCTACGTCGTTCGACCTGGCGACACGTCGGATTTCATGAGACCTCCGAATCGTGCTCGTCCAGTACCGAGTACGCTACCAATGGCTGCACGACCAGACCAAGAGCTACCTTACCTTACATGCAACACCTGCCGGTCTCCCGACGCGTGCAAATGTCTTTAAACTAAACTCGAAGGTATGAACGTAAAAATTCTGCGTGACGCAGGAGACGCAAGTCACGCAACCACTACTGCTGCTTGCTCCACGTCCGCGGCGCAACGCGTGCGGCAAAAACAACTCGCAACTTGTAGGTGGAGCGAATGTCAAATCGATGGACGCGAACGTGCCGCACGCCACCGAAGAAAGAAAATTATCAGGCCGCTCCGTCACCGCGGCGTCGGACGTACGAGCGCGGTCGGTGGTGGCGCCGTGGCGGTGGTTCGGCAGCTCGCGAGTGGGCTTCGAGCGGAGCGAAAGCCATTGGACACATTAGAGAAAGCCGAGGGAAAGACCGGGGCGTCCAATGACAGCCGAGGGAGCGGCGGGGGAAAAGTCGCGGCGCGCGGCAGCGTCGGCGGTGCGCTCGGCCGGCCGCCAGGAGCAGATGACATGCACGCTACACGTAGGAGTAGATGAATTGTTTGCGAGCTGCTAGCTAGGCAGCCGGTCGGTCCAACGGCCCTATGTTTTCTTTTCTTTGCACTAGCAAGATAAAAGAATGGGCTCCGTGATCTACGTGGCCACGTGCTTGCGCTCGTGTGCCCAAAACAACCGGGAAATACTCCAAGGGATCGTGCTCGCCGTTGATGGGTGGAACGGTTACCGTTGTGCTGGTGTGCGATCGATCACACTCGATCGATCAACCATGATTCCCGTCAATTAACTTTCCGGTGGCACCGAGGACATTGTCGCACTGCTGCGGCAGCCCCAGCCTGGCCGGTCGGCGCTTCTCCTCGATCCAGTGGCGGCGGAGCAACACAACACTACTACTGTAGTATTGAATTCGCCCTGTTGTTGCATGAGGCTCCCACGAGAGGATCCACGACTCCACGAGGAGGCTAGGCTAGCGAGATCAGCGCCCATGTCCGCGCTTCCTAATTCGCCGGAAAGTAAGACCGCCGCGAGCCGATTCGCTCCTCAACATGTGCGGCCCTTGCCGGATTCGACGGCATCTTTCCTGCTCCGGGCAAGTGGCCAAGAAATGCCTTTTTCTCGCGACTCGATGCCTCTGTTGTTGGCGTCTGCACTATGCAAATGTGCACGAGATCGCCGCGGCGCCAGATCCGCGTTTGACCCAAAGCGGGCTCGACCTGTTGCCGGGCCGCTAGTTTTGGTAAACTACGGTCTTGGTCGCAGATTCACACTGTAGTACTGCTAGATTGCCATTGGTGTTGGTAGTAGCATGTCTTGGCCGCCGCGCCGGTGCTTGCTAGTGGTAACGTGCAG
This sequence comes from Zoysia japonica, assembly GCA_001602275.1. NCBI lineage: Eukaryota > Viridiplantae > Streptophyta > Magnoliopsida > Poales > Poaceae > Zoysia > Zoysia japonica. The sequence goes on along the minus strand of BCLF01000053.1, from coordinate 983,372 downwards.
CCAGTTTCACGGTCTCCCTGCTTCCCTGCCCGCGTCGACGTGTCGATGAGTCATACGCCGCGCGCTTTTCTTTCTTGGAGGTCAAGGCATGGCGCTGCATGCTCCCGTCGATCTGTCAAAAGGACATTAACATCGTATTTAATAACTTAATTGATTATATTTAATAGGACAGCAAACCATGTTGTTGCCGAACACCAGTTAACCTCCGCGCGATGCAACATGCGCCACCGTCATAGCGTTGCAGTACTCGTACAGTCGTACTTACTTCGCCAGCCAGGTTATCACGGCCGCAGCCAACGTCCGGGAACAAAAGAAAAAAAAGAATGAAATAATCAGTGTCTGAGTCACGTACGAGTCACGCGTGACGACGACGACACCACCGGCCGATGCAACGCCGCCGTCGTCAGCACGAAGCTTCCTTTCGACTTCTCGCGCGTTGACCTGTGCGCGCGTCTTGACATTTCGTCGTAATTCCCGGGACGGACGGACCTGTTCGTTCGTCGACGCAGAAAGTCTCGCGCGAAGCCGGTGTCCCCGTCGCGGAATGTTCTGTGGCTGAGTAGTTCAGACGTGTGACGGGGACAGCTGGCTAGTAGCTGCCGAGTAAGCGGTGACTTGGACGCGCCGACCTTTTCGGTCCCGGCTTTCACCGTCAGCGCCCACGCATCGGCACCCTGGATGCGCCGCGACCGCGTCACGCGTACGTGGCTCCGCTCCACCACCGACCAAAGCGTCGCCGGTAATTCCGCCCGCCTTGGTCGTTTCCCTCACCGCGCGCCGGAGGGAGTCCAGTCCCGCGTAGCCGCCAGCCCTGTCGGTCTGCCTCGTTTGGGCGCGCGGAACCGACGCATGGCGTGGTCGTGGTGCAACCGCAACCGCAAACCATGTTGGCCTAAACAAGACGCAGAAAAGCAGTTCCGGGAGCCGTGCCACACGACAGTTGGATCGCGGCAAGATCCTGCGCGAATCAACGACACACGGACAATACAATTCAGAATCACGCTCCGACACGGCGAGCGCCACGACCTGGCCGGTCAAGTCGACTGCCCCCTTCCGGTAAAAAAACCTCTCTCTCGCAAGCGGACGAAGGAGTCGACCGAGCGGATCTCTGACGCGACGGTTCCGTTCGGTGTCACGTAGCCACAGTGCCGCTGGCGCGGCGGCGGCGGACGCCACCCTGTCGCCTTTCGCACCCGCAGCGGCGTGCCGCCTTATTTTAGGACGGATCCACGTCACTGCCAGCTGCGCCTCGGGCCCCAGCTGGAGGTGGACCCTGACGTGCGGAAGAGCGCTTCGTAGGGTGGGGATGGCTTGGCGTGTCGGTCAGCCACACAAACGGGGGCACGTCCTACTCCCTAGCCGTACCGTTTTTTTCTCAGGAAAAAAATACTCGCGCGCGGGGCGAAAAGCGCGACGGACGGAACAGCCGCGCCATCCGGTTGGCTGCCGCCGAAAAGCGTCGCGGCGCACGAGAGGAGCCGTCGTCGTCGCTCGCGTGGCGCGAGGCCAAAAAAACCCGCCTGGATCGCGTGGCGGCACGGGTGGCCAGCGTCCGCCCACGGGGAGATCCGTGGACCCGCGCCCCGCCCACGCAGCACCACGTGTCGGCGCGTCGGTGGGAGGCCAGCCAGGAGTCGAGTCGCGGGACAGGGATCCTGGAAAGAAACCGGAGACGGCCTTTTCCTCCTCCGCCATATGACCCATATCAGATCCCGGGCCCACGTCTCACGGGTTTACCCCGGTGCTTTGCCCTGGCCGCCGGAGTCCAGTCCAACTCCACCCCCCCACCCCCCGATCGCCGCCGTCATCGCGTGCCCCTCGGTGGCGCGCCTCAGCAAAAGGCGCGGCGGGCGGTCGCCGTCTCGCCGCGCCGGCCTTTGGGGAGTTGATCAATCCCGTGATGAGTGAAAGCGACACGGAAACGGGCCGCGATGACCGAACCAACCGGTAACGACGACTCTGCCTCTGCGCACGAATCCCACCGCTTCTAGAGAGAGAACGGGACGAGAGCCAGCCGAGAGGTAAGAAGAGAGAGAGGGGGGCGCCGCGGCCTATTAATACGAGGCCGCCTGCGTCGTCCCTCCTCTCCTCCTCCTTTCTCTCTTCTCGTTTCCCCTTTTCCTCCGTCGCCTCGCCTCCCTCGGCTCGGTCCATCGGATATCTCGCGCGGCGCCGGCATTGGGGACAGCGTCGCCGCCTCCGTCCGGTAAGATTTCTCCCTCTCCTGGGATCCACTTTCGTTTTTGTTCATTTCTTGGGGAACATGTCACGGTGTTCATCCTGCCGTTGTGGTAGTAGATCTCGCGCGGAATTGCCTTTCGGATTCTGCGTTTTTTTTTTGCGGCGCGTTTTCGTCGGCGTCTCTATCCGTCCTTGCGTCGGCGGTGGCGGCGGGCGGGCGGGCAGCAAGCGCCAGCCGCCGACGCGCCGTCCCAACTGGGAAATCTGCGCTGTTCCTTGTAGGGAACTGTATCAGAAACGACCAAAAAGATGCGATTTTTTTAATCGAACCCGCAAATACGCGGCCATGAATGGGCGGGTGGGATGCGGAGCGCGAGGGCGGTGGTGGTTAGCGGCGTGGGATTCTTGCTGACCTCGCGCGCGGGGGGGGGGGGGGGGGGGGGGGGGGGGGGGGGGGTGTCCTACGGCCGGCACGGGGTCCGTCCGTCCAACTGGCCGTAGTCCGTACCCTCTTTCCTTGCCTTTTTCCCCCGATCCTTTTTGGTTGTATGCTGGGGAGCGGTGTTTTAGGAAATAAAAATCTAAGCTTTGATGATTGCCGCGGCGCCGGCGAAGGACTTGTCTCTGGGTGGCAGCGTCGTGCGCGCCCCCACCGTATTTGTTCCGGTGGGTTGGGGTTGATGGGCGCGCTTGCGCCTTTCACTGTGCCGCCGTTGCGCCGGGCATGTTGCATCGGCGAGGCTTTCTTGCAAGCCTGGCCAGGCGCCATATGTTGGGCGAGCATCTTGCTGATTGGTTGATTGATGCGCCATGTGGTCCAATCGCCAAGTCCTGTCGTCGTGGCGGTGGTACATGATTACGACTGACCTAATAATCTATGATTATGGGTTTGCCTTTTGTTTCTCTGTGCTGCTGATAAACAATTCCATGTGCACCTGTTCTCAATTGAGTCCTTTTATTTGTTTTTTCCCTGTATTCATGTTCAATTCTTCATGAGTAACCTTATGTATTTCGTGCATCTTATGATTTCTCCTTTGTTGTAATTTGGTCTTCATAATTCTTAACGTTGGATTGGATCAAACGTCCTTTTCCTTGTTACTCCCGAATGGAATCATGACTTACCGGCTGTTGTCTTCCCCTTGTTACTCCTGAACCTTGGACCACAAGGCATCCTCCCTGTTTCCTTTAACTTTCACCGGAGATAGACACATCAACTATGCCATTCGGTATTATTAGCTGTCTTTGCATTGAGTGATGTTTATCAGGCAACAGCGTGATGGGCATTTTTCTTGTCATTGCTATTTTTGCAGTCTTTTTGTGGTCTTGTACATTTTCTGCCCTTAGAGCTGATCGATTTTGGGTGAATGAGTTTTCCTCCTGAATGGCTTTTGTTGACCATGATGATGAACCTGTATGGGCATGAACATTCAGTTACCATTTTTTTCAGCTACTCTATTTTTCAGCTTTAACCTTTTTTGGTTATTACAGAATGCAGGCTCTACACATTTAAGGGGTGGATGCGGTGCATGCATGATTGCAGTGCCAAGAAGACATTGAGACGCTGGTTTTTCGTCGACAAGAGAGTCGGTTAAGTGCTTGGCTCTCTCAAATTTTGTGATCCACCACACCTGTTGTTTAGTTTACAACTGCACAGCAAGAGGGAGAGGGAGTTGTGTCTTGTTAATGGATTTGAAGACAAGTCTCAACTCACCCATTGTTGCTGACCCTCACCCCACGTCAGTGTTGCCTTCTGCTGTCATGACTTTCACAACACCAACTAGCTTCCCTTCTCCGGGGCTTTACTTGAATACTTCAAAGAAGAAACCTTTGTCTGGTAAGATAGAAGAAGTGAGAGCTACTGGATGGCTTGACCTCATGATGGCCTCATCACCAACACGGACAAGGCAGATCAAAGATGTCGTCAATGATATTCAATCTGACGATCATGATTTGCAGTATCGTAACTGGATGGTATGTATTTAGTGTTTGACATTGTTAAAGACAGTCGAACAACGTGTCAATGATTCCTATTGTTAAACTGTTGTAGGTTGATTATCCTTCTGCATTGACCTCATTTGAGGCAATTACTGATTTTTCTGGGAGTAAAAGATTGGCACTGTTTCTCGATTATGATGGAACTCTTTCACCAATAGTAGACAATCCTGAGAAGGCACTAATGTCTGATGAGGTATATTATCTTTCACCCTGCAATTCACATAAAAATAGCGCATAACAATTTCCAGTCCAGTTTCTAAAGATTGTGTTTGCAGATGCGTTGTGCTGTTAAGCATGTGGCATCACTTTTTCCAACTGCAATCATCAGTGGAAGGTCTCGTGATAAGGTGCAACCTGTTAACTTTGAATATAATAGTAATACTTGCCATAGCAAGCTATGCCATGTTGCTTCTCTTATTTTTTTTCTTCTCTAATATACTGTTTAATTTTGTAGGTTTTTGACTTTGTAAAACTTAATGAGCTGTACTATGCTGGAAGTCATGGAATGGACATCATGGGTCCTGTTGGTAAGACTACCAAGTCCAATGGTGTGGAATGTATACGGTCCACTGATTCGCAGGTGACACAACTTTCTGGATGTCACACCCACATAATTTGAATTTGTTAATCCCTGTTCTAATACTAATTTCTTCTACCTTGTAGGGTAAAGAGGTCAACCTCTTCCAGCCCGCAAGTGAGTTTTTACCTATGATTGGTGAGGTATGTATCAATTTCTGGAACTTGGGATGCCAGTTCAGGTCATATGGTTTGGATTGCTGAGTCTTGTAATTAACAGGTGTACAAAAGACTGGCTGAGAGTGTCATTGACATCGAAGGTGCAAAAATGGAAGACAACAAGTTTTGTGTGTCTGTGCATTACCGTAATGTGGCAGAAGATGTAATAATTCTTTGTCTAAATTCTTTTTTTTATATTTCATACATGAAATATTTCCTGGGAGTGTAGCTGAATATTGCCATTTTTAACTCATCTTTTGCATTCTTGCTTCTCAGGACTACTGGAAGGTTTTTCAGCGAGTAACTGCTGTTTTGGAAGATTACCCTTGTCTAAAACTAACCCACGGGAGGAAGGTGAGGATTATGCACAACATTAAGGCCTTTTTCTCAAATTATTTGTTAGTCAATTTTAACACCTGTTTTATTCAATTTTACTCTTTGATGCAGGTTTTTGAGGTTCGTCCGGTGATTGATTGGAACAAGGGGAAAGCTGTGGAATTTTTGCTGGAATCCCTTGGACTCAATGAGAGTGAAGATGTCCTTCCTGTCTATGTTGGAGATGACAAGACCGATGAAGATGCATTCAAGGTATAATTGAGTTGTCAAATTTGTTCACATGAACTCGTAAATAATATGGCCATTTCACAGTATATAACCCTTATTGGTGTAAATAGGTCCTGAAGGCAAGCAACTGTGGGTTCGGAATATTGGTGTCATCTATACCCAAGGAGAGCGACGCCTTTTACTCTCTGAGGGATCCGTCTGAGGTAACTGTTCAGTATCCTCATAAAAATTTTGAATGTGAAGTCTTGGTTTTAAAGAAAATCAAGAACTTTTAGAATGTTTATTAATGCTGTTGATATCTATTTATATAGGTGATGGAATTTCTGAAAAAGCTGGCAGCATGGAAGGAGCAGTCCACTTGATGATTGCTGAAGAACACCGGGTTTGGCTGGTCTGGAGGAGTATAAATATTAGCAAGATATATACTGCTAACGAATAATTTGGCTATCCGGAGGAGTCAGGCCAAAGTGTTTTTTATTTGGCATCTTATAAGAGGCTACCGCATTTTGCAATGATTTGGTCCAGTCCTGTCTTGGTCTTGTTTATGGGCAATTCAATTCTTTTATTATATTTAGGATCCTTTAGTATACACAAACGTGTGCTGGGAAATTTTTTGGTTCCTGTAGTGTTGTGCTGTCTCGCAGTTTTGTTCTGGGCAATTGTTCATTCTATATTCAACTGGTCAAGCTGTAAAGAACTGGATCTCTAAAAGTTTATCTGAGCATATTCTAGCTGTCGTTATGCCCGCAGAATCTTGTTGAGTGCGGGCCCTTACCTACCTTGGCTTGCAGGCACGTTGTGTGCCTTTGCATCTGGCAATTTCTATGCTTATTGCAGTTTTGAATTATATGTCCGGAATGTTGTTCCTGTTCTGTGATTCCGACGTTTTCTGTAACATGGTTTCGTACCTTGCGAACACTGTTAACATAATCGTGCAGATTGTGAACTCACTATTGAGCTGTGTTTGAACAATGAAAAAGGACTTTTTGGTGTATCAATATACTTTATCAGTTTTAAATTTGTTGTTGTTGGTAAATTTAAATTTGAATGAACGACAACAATTTTGCATGGGCATTGAGGCGAAATTGAGCGGTTCCTATCAAACTACGGAGATGATAGGCCACAATTGTGGGCAGTGTCTTGTAGTTCTGCCTTTCATGGCGTGCGCAGCTGGTATCTATTTTTTTTTTTTGAGAGCGCAGCTGGTATCTCGTATGTGCATTCCTCGGATCCTGTTAAAGTAGTGGGCTTGGACCTTGTGGGACTTTCATGGGCCTGGCGGTATTTGATGCGGGCCACATTTTGCCTCATCACCCTTCAGAAGTAAAAAAAAAAACTATTGGGCCCAGAAACAACTCATTTCATGGGCCACTGGAAGAAACCAGGTCAACGTAATTGTTCTGCAGCAAGCCCAGCACAGTCCACTCAGTTTTTTCCCGTCACACACACACACCCACCCCATTTTCCACTTTGCACTCTTCGGCGTCCGAAAAACCCTACGCCCGCGCCACCATGCCGCGCCTCGCCGCCGCCGCGGCTGTTGCCCGCCGCTCCGGCGAGGTCCTCAGCCGTGGCTCTTTGGGCGGCCTGCGCACGCTCTCCTCCCTCCATCCATCACACGCTACTTCGTCCGCCAGTGATGAGGTAACCGAGCCTCGGGTCTGCATTTCCCCCTTCCGCGGCCTTCGCCTCCGACGAGATCTGAAGGAGGCGAGATTTTCCATTGCTGAAGATGTATTATGATGGGGCTTGTGTGTGCATCCGCAGGTTCTCGTGGAAGGCAAGGCCAGCGCGCGCGCCGCCGTGCTCAACCGCCCCGCTCACCTCAACGCCCTCACCCCAAATATTGTTCGTGCTCCCGTGACTTGTACCTTCTCACTTTTTGATGATTCTATAATTGGCACGTGTTAGGCCCCCTTTGGCAGAGCTCCTAGCTCATAATTCTCTGAATTCACTTTCTCCTAATTCTCTGAATTCACTTCCGATTCTTCGGGGAACTGATTTTGTGGCTGAAAGGCTTTTTGATTCTATAGGATAAACTTCTAGAATCAAGATAGAAAATAACTTTACAGAATCAGGAGAAGCTACTTTTTTCAACTCTCAACCTCTTAATTCATTTTATAGAATCACTCCATAGAATCAGACAAGAATCACTTCTCTTGAAAAACAGCAAAATAACTTTTGGCAGAGCTTCCTTGATTCTGCCTGAGAATGAGAAGCTGGGAGCTCTGCTAAAGGGGTTTACTTGTTGTGGTCGTGTGTTCCTACTGCGATGGGGTAGTTGTCCTTGCATCTCATCCCTCCTCTTAGATCATGCGTCATTGCAATTTGGTGAAATATGGATGGTGTTTTAGTGGTGCCTTCTGTGACAACTTTGCACAGATTGTCAGATTATCTGGTGTATGATGAAATGCCTGCATGGTCATTTATGTGCCCCAAGTGTCAATTTGTTTAAGTCGACTCTTTAGCGTCCATGTTCTATTGTTGTTCATTTCAGTTTTCTTATCATGAATGCAGTTTTTGTGGTTTGCATAGGCACCAATGTTCTGATGATTGGTGAGATCACTTTCTTGATAGGGATATAGGCTTAATAAATTTTATGAGTCATGGGAGGACAACCCAGACATTGGCTTCGTCATGATGAAGGTATGATGATGCATCATTTATATGCAAGTAATGTTGCTGAACAAATATAAATTGAGGTATTCCATGAATGAAGGGCAGCGGCCGAGCATTCTGTGCTGGTGGGGATGTTGTTAGTTTGCGCAAACTTATCACTGAAGGTGAGTTATTGGACTGTGCATTGTCTATAGCTCTTGCGTCATCATGATCTATTGTGTGTTTCTGTCAATATACATTGAAGTCTATCTCGTGCATCGTGTAAGTTTAGTGCTATTTTTGCATTTAGAAATGACTAGGAGCTAATTATGGAAGCATAACTTTGAGCATATATTTATAATTCTTACTTAGATCTGATGACTTAATTCCTAGAAGGGATGATGTCCAAGTATCAAATACATGTTTATTGTTCCAAATATGCTGTATATGAAATTCCATTAACTAGAAGAGTCTGCTGTAAACTTATTATGCTTAGATACAGTTTTTAGTAGCATGTCCAAATACTACCTTCAGCTCGATTCATTTTTTCTATAATCAGGCAAGTTTGAGGAGAGTAAGGATTTTTTCAAGACCTTGTACAATTTCATTTATGTTCTAGGAACGAACATGAAACCACATGTAAGTATGTGTGCACAACTATTTCTTATTTTTTTATTCTTTGATATTGAGGGGTAATATTGTCCTTATTTATTAATATAATGAAGGTCGCCATTCTCGATGGCATTACCATGGGTGGTGGAGGAGGGGTCTCCATTCCTGGAACATTTCGCATTGCAACTGAAAGAACAGTATGTCAAAATATGTGCCTGATTTTGTTTTAATTTTTTTATATATGTAGCTTCTCATGTGACAGTCAGTATGTAGTATTAGTTCTCTTTACGCTAGATGCATTATTCAGCTGTCCATTTATTATTATGGAACTGAGATGGTGAGTATTTGATGTGTTTGTTTTCCTTTATAATTTTCAGGTCTTTGCAACTCCAGAAGTTCATATTGGTTTCCATCCTGATGCTGCGGCCTCTTTTTATTTGTCACATCTAACGGGTCATGTCGGTTGGTTTTCTTGTTAGGCCCATTTTTGTAGTTATATATTGCCACAAATCATGTTGTACTATAATTTATAGCTTGATAGGAATATTGAGCAGTCTTTTAAGTTTCTGGCTTTTCGTACTGGACATTTTGTAGGGGAATACTTGGCATTGACCGGTGAAAAGCTATATGGAGCGGATATGATTGCGCTTGGCCTAGCAACTCACTACTCCATGAGTGGGGTGAGATAATTTTTGTCAAACTACATGTTGAGTTTCTGTCCTTTCTACATCGATGTTATCTTTAGAAAGTTAAACGGCCAAGCTTATATGTTTTGTTTATTTGAACAGCACCTTGATCTCATTGATGAGCGACTTGCAAAATTGGTAACTGATGATCCATCAGTTATTGATTCTTCCCTTGCACAATATGGAGACATGGTATATCCAGACAAAACAAGTATTGTTCATAGGTAAGCTATACAATGACCATCTTTCATCAAGCACTTCATCATGCCTAGTCAGTATGGCTACCTGCACTAACATAATATGTGGCTGGTATTGTCCTGCTCCTATAGCTAGTTTCTTTTTTTTCCTTCCATTTTTTTTGTTGAAAATAAGAAATATCTTGCTTATTGACCTGATTGGGAGTGTTTCTTATTGGATTTTAAACTTTTTTTTCTGGAAGAACATTTAATCTTACCTGGTCAAATGATCAATACTGAATGTTCGCTTTTTCATCACGATGTTTGTTGTTATTGTGTGAAGTTATTTTTTTTTCCATTTCAGTGGATAAGATTCTTTAAACTATTTGGCTGCAAGACAATGCTTGTAGTTGTGGACAGAGGTACCTTTGCATAAGCAAAATAAATGAATGTGAGATACACTGGTATATACAACAGAACTTTTGTACCATAAATTTTGGTATGGCCAACGTACCATTACCTTTTGACGTCCTTTTCCCCCACAAAATATTCAAAATTTCTACCCCATGATATGTAGTTACTTAACGATTCATGTCCCTCCATTCCCTTCCAGAGTAGGGCAGGAATATTCAAGCTAAAAGGATGTTGTGACTGTGTTTGTTCATATACTAGCATCTTATTGTGGTTAAGTTCGGATTAGAAAAGCATGGCATATAAGGTTCATTCTGAGTATGATAGGACCTTGATCTGAGAGGTTTTTCCCCTTCCGTCATGCTATATGCATTGGGCCTATTTCAATGATCGGATTTAGATACGTTCTTGAGATGGGCTTCATCTGTGTGCCAGATTATCTCTTCGCAAACAACACATGGAGGGGAAGATTTTAGTGCAAATGGCTCTTTCAGTGCAAACATGCAAACACTAGATGACAGTGCTTAGATTGAGATCAAAAAATGTTGTTTTAGGCAGGCGGCGCTCGTTCCCATTTGTGAATATTTTACGCTTAATCCTGTGATAGGGAGAGGAGGAACGGATGTGGAACTCAGGTAAGGGAAAATTTCACGGAAAAAAAATCAACCCGAAGGATTATAGATGTAACGTTCGGCATGTGTAAAAGGAGACTTCGCTAGCCAAAGTATAGCCTTTGATCTTGATCTGAGCGCTGTCATTAATGTTTGCACTGAAAGGGTCATTTGCACTAAAATGTTCCCCTTGCATGGATCTTCATGCTCATAAATGGTTTATGGAAGCAATAACCTTGATCAATAATATTTTGCCTATGTATGGTACTCTAGGCTGGAGGTCATAGATAAATGCTTCAGCCATGACACAGTTGAAGAGATTGTTGATGCCTTGGTGAGTGACAATTCAGATGCTTTATAGTTCATGCTTTTTACATGTGTTATTCCTTGATTCCTTTGGTCATGAATCACGAAACATTATAGATACCTTGTTCACACATTACTTCCAAAAATATCTTGCTTGTTCTCAACTCTGATATAAACATTATAGATTGATATACATGTCATTTGAATACCTTGTTCAGACATCAGTTCCAAAAGATGTCTTGGTTCTCAACTTTTTGATGGGCCATATCAAGTGCAAGTGATATAAGCTTCTTTGTATTTAAGGAATGAGTTTAAGCTTTTAAACATGCTCTCCATTATGGTCTTGTGCACCTGATGAGTTCTTAGTTATTAGCCACTTCTCAGCATGGATTTCATTCCACTGTACTTTACTGTACTAGATACTGTACAATATAGTTTGAATTCGCATGTTTTGGCTCGCATGACTGAAAGCTTGTGAAAAACTTGCAATTAAAGCTTTAAGATCCCACCTTTGTAAACAGGAAAGTGAAGCAGCTAAACTGGATGAAGAATGGTGTACATTGGCACTAAAACGATTGAAAGAGGCATCACCATTAGCATTGAAGGTCACACTGCGATCGGTAAGTAAAAAGTTGAAAGGCATAGGTTGCGCACCTTTATATTGTGGGTTGAGATTGCTTTTGGCCATCCTGCAGATACGTGAAGGTAGATACCAGACACTTGATGAATGCCTTGTCCGTGAATACTGCATGTCTATGAATGGAATTTCAAAGCAATTTTCTCATGAATTTTGCGAGGTATGTTCTTAATGCTGCTATAGCTGAGTTCCTTTCAGGAGTCTGGAAAATGTATATTCTAGAGCTAAGGCTGACAATTTTAATTCAAACTTGAGATTTTAAAAAGATCACTAAGCAACTTGTGCACTGAAAATTCAAGGACTCGCAACATGGAATTGTTAGAACTAGAGATGTAGTATTTGAAAATCTGAAAAAGGAAATTATACGAATGAACATTTTTGTTAGACAAATCTCGAGCTCCTTTAGGACTAGTTGCACTCTTTGTTGCACTCTGCAGGGTATTAGAGCACGGTTTGTCGACAAAGATTTTGCTCCGAAGGTAATTATTTTTGGATCTGCACTGTTGCTTCATTCTGCTTTATGTGGCTACTAATTTTGCTCTTGCAGTGGGATCCTCCTGCCCTCGAGTATGTTTCAAAGGACATGGTTGACGCTTACTTCGTGCCTCTTGGTGAGTTTGAGCCTGAGTTGAAACTACCAACAGAATCACGAGAGGCATTCATATGACTGCAGACCAATCCGTGAGCTGGCAATTGATTAAATTGTTCTGCATTTTTTTTTTTGATCCATGCATCAGTGTTGGAAGCACAAAAAGCTAGGATGGGCAAACCTTTTTTGATGTATCATATATGGCAGATTCTACAATAGACCACAATGATTATGGATCATCTATTTGCATGAATCTTAGCGGTACTCTCATATATACACATTGACCTGGTGTCATAGGGATTTGTATCTTTTCTTTAGTGCCACCATAAGATTATTCTTATTTAGTCCCTAGGTCCCAAAATAAAAGCATTTCTAGGCCAAACTTCTTTTAACATGCCACGTTTCTCAAGTTTCCCTAAATTACTTGTCATTCCCACTTTTCCGTGCACCTTTTTTTTTTTCACTTTTCAATCCATCTCTCTGTTTTCTATGCATTGATCTTTTTCACATCTCTTTAATTCCCAAACCTAGAACTAAACTGACAGGTAAATTGGGACCAGCGTTTGAGTTATGGTTTAAATTGGAGAAACTGGTCCCCACTGGTTTGGTGAAAACCAGTCGAAAACTACTGGAAATTCAAAAATCAGAAGTTGAACAGCGGGTTTCACTGATTTACCCATTGGTTTTACATGTTTATTGATCAGTTTTCGAATTTTCAAAATTATCCATTAATTATTTTTTTAAAAAAAGAAACTGAACCGGTCTGCTGGTGAAACCGGATTGTGGACCAATTTCGTTGAAAACTGAGTGGTTTTTGTTGGTTTTGCAAACCTTCATTGGGAGAGAGGGAGTTCTTCGATCTGGGAGGTTCTGTGTGTTCTGCATTTCCCAGTTTTTATGCTTGGATTAAGCTCAGACGTGGCATTGGAGCATCAAAGGCAATGCTAATCACCAAGCCACCAGGCACCGCTAGCGGACAGGTTAAAACATAAGCATAAGCACCAACAATTGAAACCAACTAGTAGCAAGTATACGTGCACATGCAGATTCTCACTGCAGTAGTATATTGGTTAACACCGGTGCTAGCTCATCTCTCTCATTTACCTCCTTAATTGGCACCAACGGATGCGTTCTCTAAGAAAGAATCCATCATGAACTATTATCTTGGATTGGCTGAATAAGTTCAGCAGTCCCATGACAGCCGGTATAGTATCAGATTAAATGGGCATAATTAAATAAAAAAGAAAAAAACTACGTATAACTCCTATCCTTTCCATATTCAAGACACATGAGAGAGCCTTCACATGAGTGGGCGTTATAAGTGGTTTTCCATCTTTGTTTCCCTGTAATCTTGTTATTTTTGTCGACGCATAAAAGATCAATATATTGAAGAAAACATAGCAAAATTTTTAAGAGATGCCTGTAATGGACGATGGAGAGTCGGAAGTTGTGTGCATCTTGTAAGATGCATGGAACATAATTCTGCTCATCTATGGTACACCGGTGTCACGAAGAAGAAAATAATCAAAGAGGAAACATCCAATAGTCATGTTGACAACTATTGGATCCTAAAGCGCATTCAGTTCCGACGGTACTAAAATCAATCAAGTACCAATATGAAAACCACCAATTAGTACTCCTATATGTCGTGCGCTGGGTTAAACAAACGCTCATTCTGGTTCCATGTACTCCGTATAAGTCAACTCCACACTATTTTTTCCTATGTCGTGCAACCCTTAAATTGGCCATGCATGTGTTGAAAAATCACATGAATCAGCAATACAATTTTGTTGTTACTATGACTTTTAGCGTAATATACAAATCCAAATTTAGGTGCGGTCGTGTGGCTATCGCCGAGCCACACTACATTTGAGTGAGTTGTGCACCGATAGTGGCATCCTATGAACAATGGTGCCCCTCTGTCCCATTCTAACAATCATTTTTTGGCTATTAAAAAATCATGGTTGATCATTCATCTTATTAAAACAAATGAAAATATTATTTATTTTGCTTTGAATTATTTTATTAGTAGAAATACTTTAAATATGGCTTATTTATTTTTATATTTGCACAATTTTTAATGAAAACAAATAGTCAAACATGGTATCTAAAAGTCAAACAAATGACACTTAGAATAGGATGGAGGAAGTATCACACTAGCTTTGAATATAGGTTAAAAGACAAAAGTTCTTGAAATATCTAGAAATTCTGGAGACCCCTAAACACAGCTGTTTTTTTATGCTGATCATATCAGCCTTTTCTCTTCTCTGCTATTTAATTTTCTTTTGGAAGTGTAAATCATTTGAGCGTTAAAAGATGTCCTACGGACATGTGTTAGCACCTGCCTGTGATCGAATCACGACAATGAAGCAGGATATGAAGCCATGGAAATCGCAGCACATGCTCACCTCCACACTCCATTGTTGCACGCTGGCTGCGCCTGAGGACGGAGCTCTCTACGGAGCGAAAGGGGGAACAGGTCTCTTGCCGACGGAACCGGTTCCTCTATCGAACATTAGAGGGGGCGGCTGCCCCCTAGTCTCACTGTTCAGCGGCAGTTGTTCCTCTGATGCTCGTTAGAGGAACCGTTTCCTTTGCCGACACGGCAAAAAACGAAGTGACTGCGGACTTATGTGAGGATGCCTTCCGGATAGTCACTGATTAATGTCTCCCCACCCCCCC
>BCLF01000053.1:958024-968568 GCA_001602275.1 Zoysia japonica | reverse complement strand
CCCCCCCCCCCCCCCCCCCCCCCCCACCCCCACACACACACACACTATTAAAAAAAAACGAGGGGCAACTCACAGCCGTCCAGAAACATGATCCGACGGCGTCGCTCACGTTCTAACTGAGCACGAAGTCAATAAATCCACCTTATTGCCGACACCAGATGGAGAGCGGTCGCCTTATCTCATCCTATTTGCGGGCCTGTCTTTGTTGTCGTATGTGTTGATGTCAAATAATTGTATTATATTCGGGATCGAATCGAGTAAGTTGCAGCACTATCTAGATGTTACTTAGAGAGAAACGATTTGGCACAGATCATCTGGCCCCATAGATCTACACACCATCTTCTTCAGAATGTGGAAGCGTAATGCCGCAAATCAAACAGCAACCACTAGCTAGTAGGAGTAGTCGCTCTACTAATGCGTGGATGTGAGCTGAAAACGCGTACACGACCTGCAGGCTTCCGATCCGGTACCGATCATGGCCCGCTACCAGACAGGGGATGGAAGCCAGCGACGCACCGGATTCGCCACCCGTGAACCTGATGACGCGCTGAGGTTTGTCGCGGGTCTCGTCCCACTTGCTGCTATTGAGCCCCCCTGTGCGCAGAAGCCCGAAGCAAACAACAAATTCTAGGACAGCGAGACCGTGTGCTGCTGGTCCGGGGATCGCAGAAGGCGAGTGCCAATCGAACAATTGATGGCAACGAGGAAGAAGAGAGGTGCGATCGCTACGAAATGTCAGTGCACGTACTGAATGGATTCGGATAGGTTTGCATGCCTATTTGGTTTAAATTTCTGGGTTAGTGACAGAACTCTGAAATTCTGGCTAGGTTAAAGTTTTAGACCCCGTTTCAGTAAGAATTTAATAAAATTCAATTCAATTTCACAGAAAAAAACAGCGAAACGAGAAAACGGTCTGAACGGGCCTTAGATCGCAGATATTACCTTCTTCAAGTGTACGTAGCGAAAATTTATGGGTTGGTAGACAGAATGAACTGAAATGTTCCATTGAGCGTCGAATGTCAACAGCATCAACTCAAAGAATAAAAATCTAGGAGTATAAACGCAACATCCTTGCTAGAGCTACATACGTAGGCTTGACATCTAGAATTGTGGCCAGGCAGACGAGTACATGTCAGCAAATGCAGGAAAATTTGTCCGGCTCGGACTTCCAGCTAGCTAGCTCGTTTTGACCCCGATCGAGCCAGAGCTTAGACCAAACGCTGCACGCATCGTTCATATCCATTATTTAAACCGTCGAGATCAGTTTTCCCTGGCGCCCATATTTCCTTGCCCGCCGCGTTAGCAAAGGTCCAAAGCACGCTCACCATGTTGTGTGGTTTTAAAAGAGGATACTGCTGAGAGTTCAAGCCTGGAAATATGCTGCTTGTACTCACACTACGACGTGCTAATTGTTCTTCGCCACGAACTCTTCATTTGTTTGTTTGTGAGATATGCATGGTCGCTTACACTCGCGAGATCACACACTCACATGCAACCAGCTGGAGTGGGACTGACCCATATGATCAAAGGGGATTCCATATTATTATCTCCATACGGTTAAGTGAATTAATTCATGAGTATAGCTAGTAAAAAAAATTTCCCAACTAGTCGTGTCTAGTGGTGGTAGAAGAGCTCAGCCCAAGTGTCTTTTCACAACCTAAATCGATCCTTATTACATGTTAATCTAAAAATAAATATAAATTCAGCCTGATCATAATTAATTCATTTTCTTTTACCCGTTACCAGGCCTAGTCATGTCTCAGTGTTCATCTCCCACATAGAGTGCGTTAACAGTTACATATCAAATTACTAATTAACATGATCAATCAAATTTTATTCAGTGCACCAATATTCTAAGAATGTGCGGCTTCAATTAACAACTGGCGCTCATCCACGGAAAACGAAGCAACGATCGATGCAACCATACATGATCATGCAATCCTGCGTTCACACATGCATGGCGCCCAAGCACAGAAGCATCTCGACCACACTCTACTGACCACCGGCTATAAATACGACGCCCCGACGCCCCGAGAGAGCCATCCCGGAGCACAAGAGCACACGCAGTAGCACTAGATCACTACTGTTTGCTCCGTGCTCATAGCAATGGCTCCCAAGCTCGCTCTCTTCCTCGCCCTCAGCTTCCTCTTCGCCGCGGCGGCGCAGGGGTGCGCACCCTACTGCGGCTCCGGCCCAGTGATCCCCAAACCACCAGTGGTGGTGCCGCCGCCGGTGGTGCCAACGCCGTCCCACGGCTACGGCAAGTGCCCCATCGACGCGCTCAAGCTCAAGGTGTGCGCCAGCGTGCTGAACGGCGCCATCAAGATCGGCCTGCCCGAGTCCGAGCAGTGCTGCCCGCTGCTGCAGGGCCTCGTCGACCTCGACGCCGCCGTCTGCCTCTGCACCGCCATCAAGGCCAACGTGCTCGGCATCAAGCTCAACCTGCCCGTCGACCTCACCCTCATCCTCAACAAGTGCGGCAAGTACTGCCCAGCTGACTTCAAGTGCCCTAACTAAGTTGAGGAAGCTGCTACCATCATCCAAATGCTGAAATGCGTCTGCTCTGTCACGGGATTTTGTCGTTCTCGCGGCTGAGGCCTGCCTCAGCTATTTCGCATAAGTTTCTGGTTACGAGTTCTGTCACTGCATATGGAATTGTACTACAAATACGGTTTGTAACAGTGCCTATTCACTGTACGACATAATGTACTGTGTTATCAATAAAGATAAGTACTGTGATAATTAGTTTACCATATGTTCATGAGACGATGGGTCTGCAAATATATATATAAAATCTTTAGTACCAGATCTTAATAATAGTTTATATGGTAGCATGAGTGGTTAATATGAACACTGATAGTTAATGTTGAGATTCTGGCACGGAGCAATGGTGCCACATAATGTTTTCTGCAAATATATGATGCCAGTCAAGTACAGACACATCCATAGTTTCATTTTTGAAAAATGTTCCAGACGCATCAGGGACCGAGGCTGAAGGAAATTTTATAGGACCTAGGTCCTATGAAAACTCCGTAGTACCTTGCTCAGATTGTACCACGTAGCACCCACGATGTCGAATACCATTGGATCTCTCTATGTATAATATTAATGTCCTCTCAGTGGTGGAACTGAGGGGGGGGGGGGGGGGGGGTGTAGCAGGGCCATGGCCCCCCTATCATTTGAAATTCCTCAAAGGATCTTTTCAGTTGGCTCTCTAATTTATTCATCCTATTAACAATATATAATGCATTAAAAATAGTTTTTTACTAAGATTTAGTGCTAAAAATTAATAAATAGTGATCAAAATTTTATTTTATTTGGATATACATTTTTAGTGACCATTTTGTATGATAATTATTGCTACATGTATTTAGTTACTAAGAGTTTCATAGTTGCTACATAATTTTAATGAACAATATATAAGCTTGTTAATTATTATATATATATACAGGGATAAGTATTTTTTGTCATCAAAGTACAACAAAGTTTTTTCTGACAATCTATAGTGAGTAACATTAGACATATAGAGACCAATTATTCTAGTGATAAAATTATTTTTCTTGTAACAGGGGGATTTAGTTTATTTTGAGAGTTTTTAGCCTAATCGTAAAGCGCGATAGCCAATACGCTGACACCACATCGACTCCTCTAGAGATCGCGACAGCGTACATAAGATAGATGACATAAGCTTCTAGTCACCCTCATTAGAGATGGAGTGAGCTAAGTGAGAAACAGATTGACCGCCCCGTCCGGTTCCGCCGCTGTGTCCTCTTATTAGATCCAACGGTTGGGGAGAGCTTAGTACCATATGGCGTGATATGGAAAGGGTCATATGAAGTTTTCATAGTACTAGGACCCCAATCCTATACAATTTCCTTCCGATATCAGGTGACAGCTAACGCCGCACGCTGCCGGGTGTGGGACGGGTCCGCACACTTGCTGCGAATGTGCATGCCGCAGTCGGGGAGCACGACGATGTGGGCTCTCTGGCGGCATGCCTAGCAGTTGCCTCATTCGCTAGTGGAAGTTTTTTTTTATTTTAAGATTTGCGGTGAGTCCTTTTATAAGAAATTTTTTTCATTATTCATCATCTAATCCTTGCTTGATATCGTGTGTGTCATGCACATAAACGTATAGCTTGATGATGTATCTCTATTGGGGCCATGTAAAAATTCATTAATGGCCTATAAAAGATAAGCTGATGAATATGTTGGGCATCAGAATTCACGAATGGGCCATGTAAGACTATTTTGTTACCGACTACCCTCACGTAGAGAGTTTCCAAATGGTTATCCGATTTTTGGGCTTCTGGAAAACAACATTTTTCGGCTCAAAAGCGAATTGTGCCATAACCTCCTCTTCTTCTACAAGAGAATAATTGGAAAGAGATAAACAAATAGTATAATATCCATACCATCTTGAGGCGGCGTAGTCTCGTAGTACATGAGATTATCATCATCAAACTGGATATGTCCACATCGTCTGTAGAAGAAAGAGCAGCAGAATCCTCGACTTGCACAGAACCGTAAAAAACTGGAACTTCCGGTTTGGAAACTGGAACTTTCGGTTTGGGAACCAGAACTTCAGGTTTTTGTAGAATCAGAATCTCTGGTTCCGAAACTAAAATCCTTGGCTTTTCTAGAGATTCAGTCCTCTCCTTGACCTTGCATTACCTACCTTGAGGTAACTTACCTCGTTGAAAGCGTCCTTCCTCTTTTTTTTCTAAATCCTGCTCTTTTATCTCACGAAGGCGTAACCTTTGTAGTTTCCTCTTTTGAGTGTGGGTCAAGCTGGAGGGACATCATCTCTGCTGTGTATATCTAGTAGGTTCCTTCACATTGACCATATCATGAACATTGGTTTTCTTGATCAACATGGACCAGATCCCTTATCACAATTGATCCACTAAAAATCTCCCCAATCTTAATATCGGTAGTGCCAATTTTAATGACATCTCCAGATGTGGCTCCTTGATCTCTAGAAGCCCCAAGAGCATGTTTACTACCTCCTTTTCACTTCTGACTTGCCATTCCTTCTTAGGAGGGGAATTGGGCCTTTCTGGAAAAACCGGAACTTTCAGTTTTGCTGGTGAGTAAAACCAGCATCGTCTCCTCTATGATTGACCAATTGATTCCCTAACCGGTCAAGAACAGAATTATAGTCTTTGAAAAACACTCCCCTTTGGCATATTCCATCCCAGATGAAAAGGCGGAGGTGGTATTAGCGGCATATGCATCCATGACCCCATGTAAAGATTTTACATGACGGAAGTGGCATAGGAGGGCACCATGATTGCGGCATTCAAATCCATGAGGAGAAGGGGAACCATGAGTGTTCACTGCTTGTCTCACTTCCTTCCTAGGCGGGCTATTATCCCTTTTTGTGGCGACCTCGGTCTCTTTGTTGACAATTGCTTAAATCGGACTTTTGATTTTTGTACTTGGCAATGAGATGGTCAAAGGTGCTCTTAGGCCCCATTTTCCTATCCACAACCTTACTTTGGTTCAACTTCTATTTGCCTACTTCAAGATTCTTAAAGTTCCGATACAATAGGAAACACCTTTTCTTCTGCTATTTGTTATTGCCCCCCCAGATGCAGAGCCTTTGATGATAACTTTGATAGACTTTCTGCCATTGGGTAACTTTTTAACCCACTTTTCTTGAAATAATGTTCTCCTTTATCAGGAGAAGCCTTTCACCACAACCACATTCTTCTCTTAAATTGTATCGACTTGACTCGGCCGAATCAACACTTTGGTATTGATGTCTAGGGTATTAACAGGGAAAAGGTGCTTCAGTGCTTGTCCACTTGCATCTTCTTGAGACTCAATCATCTCTCATTAAAGGGCGATTGGACATTAGCAGCACCCACAGCTGCGTCGTCAGGAAGAACAACTTCCTTGATTGAGATATCGTCCCTTGACGACCTGTCTTGAAGCACGTCAAAAACTCTTGATGCATCTGATCTTCCTGCGCCTTGCGCTGCTCCTCTAAGACCTTCTGACATTCTAGGAATGCTTTACGAGCCTCTTTATGTACCTCCTTCAAAGATGGCATACGATGTTTGTCGGCGAGATCTCAGAAGACATGATGTGGAAACAATGATTCGGTATCCTCAACTGGAACCTTTCATCCTCAGCGGAGTAGCTAAAAAGTGTGTTGACGCTCGGATAGGGCTTACACATGCACACACGTCTGTGTGCAGAAGCAGAACAGAGAGATCGTGAAAAATGGAAGTTCCGATTTTTGGCAAAACAACTATGGCACCTTGTTACTAAGTCCGGGAGGGGCCCCGTGCGGACGAGAGCTTCTTAGGGTTGGACTAAGCTCGGCAGGCCAGCCAGACCCTCTTCACCGCCGTCGAAACTGGAGAAGAAGAGAATTAGGATTTGAGATAGTGGCTAGGGTTCGGAAATGGAAAACATGTAAGGTAATTTGATAAATGACGATTGAGTGTTTCTCAATCTACTGTGGACCTCTCTTTATATATAGGTGGGTTGGTCTTATCCTGTGGAGAGCTGATGACTTCAACAAATCGTAAAGAAATCAAAATTTGAAAACTTTTCTAAAGCTGCGAAAACTAGAAGTTCCGGTTTTGTCGGGGTTTCAAAAGCTACGAAATACATCCATTTTGATGGTCTTGACAAAGGCCACACCATAGAATCCTCAAAACCACCATTTGGCCCCTTCTTCTTTCTTTGCCAAGTGTTCCTCATGCCTCCATGCAAATGTCGATCCTCTCATCCCAACTTGATTTTGCAGCCTGAAAAACATGTTTAATCACTAAATCCTTAAAAGAGTTAGATTAGCCCTTGATTTTGCATACCGGAGCTTTCAGATTTACTCTCCGGCTAGGTGCCGGACACTCTTTCAAGGTCGACTCCAGAAGGGGGCACGTCGGATACTTCGGTGGAGAGCCGAACACTCCAGTGGGGACTTAGTCGTTTTTCGGATAATCGAACCTGCAAAAATCAGTACTTCCGGTTCGGGATACCGGAACTTCCGGTTTTCCCTAAGTGCAATTTTGGGTTGCCAACAGTACCACCATAAGATAGCTCTTATTTGCTCCCTAGGTCCCAAAATAAAAGCATTTTTAGGTTTAATCAAAATCAACTTCTTTAACATGCCATGTTTCTCACAGTTCTCTGTAGTGGAGTCCATCTTGTGCACTCACTCTCTGTCGTAATTTAGTTGTCATTCTACACTTCTCGAGTTTACATTGTGAATGACAACTTCTCATAGTTGAAAAATCACGTAAAAGGTTTTACACTTATCAAGTTGTCATTCATAGTTGAAATAAGCTTTCATGGTAGCCGGTATGGTATCAATAGTTCCAAGTCAACTCGGCCATGCATCGTTGAAAAATCACGTGGATCACTAATATCTCCCTCTGTTTCAAAATATAAGTATTTTTAGGTTTAGTTAAAGTCAAATTTTATCACTTTGACCATTAATAATATTTTATCATATAAAAATTATATTTTTTTAGATTCATCATGAAATAAGTTTTCATAACAATTATATTTTATATTATAAATTTTGTAATGTTCTAGATATTATTAGTAAAAGTTAAAACAATTTGATTTTAACTAAACCTAAAAATGCTTATATTTTGAAAAGGATGTAGTAAGTTGTTACTATATATATTCAGCATGAAGATTATAAGCGTAATATAAAACTCCAGATTTAGGTGTGGCCGATCGTGGCATCCTATGTACAATGGTACAGATTTAGGTGTGGCCGTGTATGCACAATGGTACTTTGAGTATAGCTTAAACGACAAAAGTAACATGTAGATCCATCATATTCAAATTAGTGTAGTCGTGAAGGAAAAAAGTCAACATAGACGACGCTAATTTTTAATTCGTTGGCAGGTGAAAGGGGCTAACTAAAAATATATATCTAAATATTCTTGAAATAAACACAACTATTTTTTATGCCGACCATAACATCCTTTAATTTCAACAAAAATGTTCCATTGAACGTCGCATGTCAACAGAATGAACTGAAAGAATAAAAAAAATCTATAAACGCAACATCCTTGCTTGAGCTACGTAATAGAATTTTGGCCAGGCAGAGGAGTATATGTAAACTGAAATGTTGCATTGAATTTGAACGTCGCATGTCAACAGAATGACTGAAAGAATAAAAACTAGAAACACAACATCCTTTCTTGAGCTACGTACGCTCGATATCTAGAATTGTGGCCATGCAGAGGAGTACATGTCCACAAATGCAGGAAAAATGTCCGGTTCGGACTTCCAGCTAACTGGTTTTGACCCCGAGAGCTTAGACCAAACGCTGCACGCATCGTTCATCCATTATTTAAACCGTGAAGATCAGTTTTCCCTGGCGCCCATATTTCCTTGCCCGCCGTATTGGCAAAGGTCCAAAGCACGTAAGCCAAGTTGTGTGTTTTTAGTATTTTTTTTTTCGGAAATAGGTAAAATAAATAAATTTCCTGGATGGTTAATATTTGCACTAGTGATTAATGTTGAGATCTGGTGCCACATAGCATCTGTAATTAATGTGATCAGCTCAATTTTATGCACTGCATCGTTCTAAGAATTCTCAGCTTCATGTGACTAGTGCTGCACTAACAGTTGCATAAAGAAATCACGTCAAAATTTTTTTTTGAAAAAAATCACGTCAAATCTTATGATGCATACAGGCTAGTTAAAGCAGTATAAACTAGATAAGTCAGGAACAACACATATCTGGCTGGGGTCAGATTTAGTGGTATGGTTTGCTCAGCTTACTCCAGTGAATCAACATATGCCAAATACGTTTGCTGTAACATCTGACCCCGCATCCAGGCCAACAACGAAGCAACGGTCGCTGCAATCACACATGCATTGCGGCGTGCACACATGCATGGCGCTCGAGCACGCAAGCATCTCGACCACACTTCACTGACCACCGGCTCTAAATACGACGCCCGCCGCCCCGATACCACCATCCCGAAGCAGTACAAGAACACGCAGTAGCGCTAGATCACTACTGTTTGCTCCGTGCTCATAGCAGTGGCTCCCAAGCTCGCTCTCTTCCTCGCCCTTAGCCTACTCTTCGCCGCGGCGGCGTAGGGGATTTGCCACACCGGCTGCAAATCTATCCCCAAGCTACCCGTGGCCGTGCCGCCGCCACCGCCGGTGGTATCAACGCTGTCCGTGTCCCACGGCTACGGCAAGTGCCCCATCGACGCGCTTAAGCTCAAGGTGTGCGCCAGCGTGCTGAACGGCGCCATCAAGATCGGCCTGCCCGAGTCCGAGCAGTGCTGCCCGCTGCTGAAGGGCCTCGTCGACCTCGACGCCGCCGTCTGCCTCTGCACCGCCGTCAAGGCCAACGTGCTCGGCATCAAGCTGAACCTGCCCGTCGACCTCACCCTCATCCTCAACAAGTGCGGCAAGTACTGCCCAGCTGACTTCAGGTGCCCTAAGCTGAGGAAGCTGCTACCACCATCCAAACGCGTCTGCTCTGTCACGGGATTTTGTCGTTCTTGCGGCTGAGGCCTGCCTCAGCTATTTCACGATCGCATAAGTTTCTGGTTACGAGTTCTGTCACTGCATATGGAGTTGTACTACAAATACGGTTTGTGACAGTACCTATTCACTGTACGACATAATGTACTGTGTTATCAATAAAGATAACTGTGATGATTAATTTACCATATGTTCATGAGAAGATTGGTCTGCAAAAATATATAAAAAAAATCTTTAGCATTAACAATAGTTTATATAGTAGCATAAGCGGTTAATATGAACTTAATGTTAAGACTGGTGGCAAGTAGCACTGGCACCACACAATTTTTTCTGCAAATATATGCTACCAGCCAAGTCCAAACGCATCTACAGTTTGATTTCTAAAATTGATCTAGACGCATCAGAGACCCGAGGCTGAAAGAAATTTTATAGGACCTGGGTCGTATGAAAACTCCTTAGTACCCTGCTCAGATCATGCCATGTAGCACCCACGATATCGTGTACCATTGGATCTTTATATGATATTTGTCATGATAATATACCCTGTATACTTACGGACCCAGCCTTTACACAAAGGCTCATCTATAAACTACGGCCCACGAAGGATCACATTCCGCTAAGAACGTCTCGACCTCAAAGATCGGAAGCGCGCAAACGTACAAGCCCGACTGACGAAAGGTCAAAGCTACACGACAATAAGATTCAACCCACCACCGACAAGAAGCCAACGCTCTGTGGTACCCTTAAAAAATCCCAATTTAAATAACCCT
Source organism: Zoysia japonica (assembly GCA_001602275.1). NCBI lineage: Eukaryota > Viridiplantae > Streptophyta > Magnoliopsida > Poales > Poaceae > Zoysia > Zoysia japonica. The sequence goes on along the minus strand of BCLF01000053.1, from coordinate 958,319 downwards.
CAAACAAATTCCTATTTTCTACACCCTTTTTTATTTTAATAGAAAAATCTCACAAAATGAACATAAACTCAAAAGGGGAAAATTTCAATTTAAAATTTGAACCTTGACAAGTGCTTGAGTAGAATTTTCTTTTTCGGGATTTATCGAATTTATTAGAATTTGTTTGATTTGAATTTGGGAGCTTTTCAAAAAAAGAGAGAAAAGAAAAAGAAAAAAAAGAAAAACAACGCCCCCTCCCGCGGCTGGGCCGCCCCCGTCCCAGCACTGCGCCTCGGCCCAGCACCGTGCCCCGCGC